>OY992877.1:116809567-117154567 GCA_963921405.1 Cepaea hortensis | reverse complement strand
TTTAAAAAAAAAATTGATGTGACTTACCTATAGAATCATGTCCTCATTTTCACTTATGATGCACTCCTACAAGATGCACTTAGCTTGGATGATGAAGTTGAAGCTTCAGATTCAAAATGACTCTGGTATGATTTAGCTGTTCCAATTTCTTTTAATACACGATCAGGGAGATGATAAGTTGAACAGCATTTTCCTGCTCTCATCAGGCCAAATCTTATTGTCAAGATAGCATTTAAGAGGTCAAGTTTCATCATGTTTCTTAGTTTCTTTTTTTTTTTTTTTTTTTTTTTTTTGCATCTTAGTTTACATTTTGTATAATTCACAGTACTGAAAACTCTTTCCGCATCAACATTTGAATGGGGTAGTATCATGGCAGACATCGCATATTGAAAGAGCTTACACATTGGACTGTTTCCTGAGGCATCTTTAAATTGTCTTACTTCACTCCATAAAGCTTCAGTTTCTGTTTTGTTTGTCCAGTCAACCTAATTTATTTTGGTTAACTAATATTCTGCTTCCGCCACACTATTATCGGTAGCCCTTAAAATTTAATAACTTGACAATATTTAGGTATGTCCTTTACTGGCTGAGATATGTTGTTAATAGAAAAGAGTGAAATATTTTTCAATACATCTAAATTTTCAGGGAGTCTCTGCTTCAGTTGATTGAATAATGAGACAAGAAAATCTTGACAGCGCTTTCTTAAGTTGTTCTCTTCATTTTCTGTTAACAGTCCTTTTCTTTGTAAACCATCAATTTTTGATTCGATTTGGTATCCTAGGTATGGCTTAGGAGCCAAATAGCTCTCTATAGTGAACACTCTCAGGAGTGAACAAGTCAGCTTTACAAGTTGGCAATATAAGTCTTTTAGCAACTGAGTGAAATAGCAAAATGAGGTCGTCAAGTAATTTAAGTTTATCAAAATTTTGAGATTCAAATAGTTTATAAACTTTTTGCACTTCACTTAAAATGGGTTGTAAAAAGAGAAGGAATACCAAATTTTTTTCATCACTGTACATTCCATATAGTATTTCAGCTGTGTAGCACTTTTCACTTTGTCTTGTTATTTCGAAGTGTGTCTTCAACTCCAACCATTGGTTCACAATTATTTCAACAGCTGATTGAATTGATAACCATCTAGTTTTGCAATATGACAGAATTTTCAGTGGTGATGAACTATCATTTAATGTTTTATATAAATTAGTATATTGCTGTAGTCTGACAGATGATTTGGAGAACCAGTTATGTGTTCCAGCAATAAGGAATTCCAAATCCCTTGGTAAACATTCTGATGTGGCATGTAATAATGCTAGCTGCAAGGAATGACACGCACATTTTATGAGGATTAATGATGGGATATCTTCCTTCAATTTTGCATAAACGCCATGGTTGATACCAACCGTTACCGAGGCATTATCGGTGTCACGAGATAAATAAACTTGTTCGTGTCGATCGATGACAAACTAGACCCGACCTTAGTCGGCAAAAACAACAACCCTTTGAGGTTGAACAGACTGAGAAAAATACGTTGTTAAAACTGTCTGCACCTGGTCAGCATTGGGGTATGAGATCAAAGTGAGTCACGTCGCGATGTCTGCACACGGTCGACAATTTGTTGACAGGTTGTTGTTCGAGAGATGTGCACTGGCGTCATCTGTTTACACAGCGGAAGTTGGCCGTTGCAAGTGATAGACAGAATGTCTGCTAGAGGTCGAAAGGATTCTCTGATGTGAGGGAAAGGTCTCTGGCTCACAGACAGCCAGGATATTTGTTGGATGAGACAAAGAACTCCCCAGATGAAAAGGAAACTTGACAGCTAATTGACTCTGGTTAGTCTAGAAACAGGAGGACAAAGCCAGATTCTGGACTGATTGGCGTCTGGACTTTTTGGTGACGTCACTCAAGCACCCATATAAAACCCAGTTGCGGTAAACAGGTGGAGGGAGTCGAGAAAAACATTCTGAAGTGTTAGGATAGGTGCATTATTCCGAGTTGCGTTACATGAGTGAAACTATAATGTCTTAGTGGTGATAGTTATCCGCGGACATAGATCCAATTTGATTGCATAGTTTCTCGAGTGGCAACAGAAATAAGCATATGGTAGGCTATTACTAATATCCAACTTAAGAGTATGATTAGGGATAGAAATAATGTATTATAGGTGCGGTGATATAATGGATTATTATTAGTGATAGAATGTTCTATAAGTGCGGTGCTAGAAAGTATCATAGGAGCGTCGGCACTAGTATCCTGTTGTGTGGCTTCAACTAGCTTATGTGATATATCATTTTACTCAGGGAGTTGAGGACAATGTAGTGGAATAATAATTAGAGAGATTAAGGATGGTTGAGAGGGAGGAGAGGAATGTGAAATGGTAGGATCTTCCTGTAGGGCATCTGCTGGGTTTCTACCCGTTCCTTTATTCTTTCTTGGTGTTGCCATGTCTCAGATCATATGATTGAGTTATTTGGCCGTATGATAGAGATCGGATCTCTGTTATAGATCTGAGTGCTTTTATTGGCCTACACTTACCCAATTCCGACCAGGACTGAGTTGCCCTCACCATGGTATTCTCTATTCTACAGGTTCCATTTACAGTTCCCCTTGAGTGTTCCACGTGAGTGTGAGATGATTTATTACGAAGAAGCAGTTCAAAGTTTTATACAATGATGGCTCATGGAAAGAAGACAGAGGTTGCTGAGAGGGTTTTACATGGGGCTCAGAACCTAGTTGGTCCGCCGAAACCTGGCTTCTGCTGAGCAGGACTTAATGAACATATGTGTTGTGTTTAATGAGTGATAAGCTTCATCACCGAAGATTAATAACTCACATACCAAGGACATATATATATATATATATAGATATACACATCTACCTACCAAACATTAATAGGTTGTGTTCTAAAAGAAGGGGAAAATGTTATAATCAGAGACTTATGAACATTAGATTTTCCCCAAGTGACATTTCAGTTAATTGGAAGATTATCAGTTCAACAAACATTATGAAACAGAGTAACTGCACCGTGTGGTAGAGTGAAGACCAAGCTTAACAGTGTCTATCTGATGACCAGCATCCTGTTTGTTCGAGTGATTGGAGAAAGTTGTCATCTTCTGGGTGAGGTTCACTGTCCGGAATAAATGGTGCTGTTGTGTGCCAAGCACTATGATGTTACAGACTTTGCTTCTAAATCACTGGTCTACCATTAGAATACACGTCACACATTCTACACCTTATACACACACACACACTTCTCCTACATATACTCTTTGCTTTAATAAATTTCTTGTTTTTATTTGTTGAGGCTAGAGTTGTCAAGTATGTTATGTTGGGGAAGAATGAGAGGGGGCATGATCCAGGAGTGAGCAAGAGTGAGAAGAAGGTGTCCTCAGATTGAGGGAGTGTGTGGACGGAGTCTGCTTGATATCTCCAGGATAGAGATATTGGATTAAAAAATAATGTGGGTGTTGATTCCCTTCACTCCAGGGACGACACTAAAGTGGTAAAGAAGAACAAGTAAATACTACGACATTCATTCTTTAGGCACACATTTATTGGGGGCTCGTAAACGGGATCTTTTGTACAACGGGATCTTTAGACAACTGGGTCTTTTAACACGGGATCTTTAGTTAGAGGATGGGGATATCCTATTAGTGAAAAACCAGCTAGAGTGAATGTGGATAGGTGTTAGGATTTATCTTACCTGTTCACACTTCACATGTCTGCATAGGTCTGTGGTCCTGATTCTACTCTTGTCACTGAGTGATTGTGTTGTGTTGTGTGGTGTTTATATATATATATATATATATATATATATATATATATATATATATATATAGAGAGAGAGAGAGAGAGAGAGAGAGAGAGAGATAAATTGTATTTGGTCATTATCTATATAGTTGTTTAGAGATAATCTATACTCTATCTGTTGAGTTACCTCTCTGTAAAATGGCCACTCCTAAACTGACTACGGCGGAACTTAGGGCAAAGGGGGAAGAAATGGGATTGTCGGGTTCTGCACTAACAGATTACATACAGGAGGTGGAGAGAGAGTATCGTCAAGCAGAAAGGGAAGATCGAAAGGCCGAGTTGGAATTGAGAAGGATGGAATTGGAAGCAGAGCAAGCTGCGAAGAAATTTGAAGCTGAGCATGCAGCTAAGAAATTTGAAGCTGAACAGGAAGCTCAGAAAAGGGAGCACAAGTACCGGATGCGGGAACTCGAGCTCAAGAGGCAATCTAGTGGGGAAACTGAGGGAGCAGTGGGAGGTTCCTCTCTCCCTGGCTCAACACCAGTAAGTGGACATAGCTACCATGCTATGAAGTTCCCTCTAGCGATCTACGAGAAGGACAAGGAGAAGATTGACCAGTACCTTCAACACTTCGAGGCTATGTCAGTTGCTATGGGTCTGGAGCGTGACAAATGGAATCTCAAGCTATCCCAGGGATTACGCGGGACCGGTTACGAGGTTTATTCTCGCCTGCCATCAGGACATGAGAACAATTATGACGAGTTGAAGACGGCTTTGCTGAAACGATTTGAAGTTACGTCACATACCTACCGGAAAAAATTTCGAGGAGCGAAACGAGAACCGGGGGAGTTGTTCGCCGCCTATAGTCTGCCTCTGAAAGCATATCTCCATAAGTGGATGGATTTGGCTGGGTTCGCGCATGACTATGAGAGTCTGGAAGAGCTCACGGTAGTCGACCAGATGCGGAAGCAAATGTCGAAACCTCTCAGGACATTCCTGGGAGAACAAGGGGCGGAACGAATAGACATGGTGACGAAATTGGCGGAACGGTTCGTCGAGGTCCATGGGGAGGCAGCCGAAAACCTTTCTACAAACACCAAAAGTCAGGAAAAACATAACCTGAAGAAGGCCAGAGCACAGGAACTAAGAAGGTGGAACCATATGTCAAAACTTCAGAGGAGAGTTCGGAGAAGACGAAGGGGGAAAGCAAGAAAACTTCGAGCTCTACACAGAAACGACCATGGTCGGAGAAGTGGTGTTCGATTTGTAAGTCACCGTCTCACAATACGAAGGATTGCAAATCGAAGGCTAAGAACCCTTACTTCGCGGCATGTCAAGTGACTTCAAAGCAGGTGGACACTGACAATGTCAAGGTCTACAAGGATGCTCACCACCAGGAGAGCTCACTCAAGTACGGCACAAGAAAATCTAGGACAGGGAAATGGTGCAAACACTGCAGGTCGAATACATACAATGCTATTGACTGCAGGGGAAAGTCAAGAGACACTCAATTCGTCGTGTGCCCCGGAAGACCTAAGGTGGAGCCCACCGAACAGGTCGAGGCCGAAGGAGAGACTCCAGACCAGGAAAAACCACCTGTAGTGGAATTGGTAGAGGTTAACGGTCGTCAAGTGGAGTGTTTATACTACACAGGACTGGACGGGGAGGCCGTGATTTCTGCGGATCTGGTACATCCAGAACAATTCACAGGTGAAACCATGGAGATACAACCTGCACAGACGAGTGCTGTAGCCCTGAAATTGCCCATTGCCAGAGTGGAGATTCGGTCAAGATATGTCACCGGCACCATCAAGGCCGCTGTGTTGACCGATCCCATTTTTCCCGTAATCCTCGGTTGCCGGTATGTCTTTCTGGGAATTCCCAGGGAGCCAATCCATATGGGAGCAATACAGACTCGCTCTAAGACGAAAACGGATGAGGCAGAAGCAAATGTGACTAACCCACTGCCAGGGGAGTTGCGAACTGCCCAGAGTGAGGATGCTACGTTACGTCCTTGCTACAAAAAGCTGCAGAAAAGTGCTGATCCACCCAAACGGGGGCAGTACTATATGAAGAATAGGATACTCTACAGGAGAGCCGGAAGGGGAGACAACCTACATTGTCAGTTGGTGGTCCCAAAGGCCCACCGTTCCCAGATTCTTCATATGGGGCATACCATCTCATTCAGTGGGCATATGGGTATTGCCGCCACGATGCAACGAATTTCCTGCCATTACTATTGGCCGGGAATGACAGGTGATGTGCGTCGATATGTGAAGTCATGCCCTGAGTGCCAGAGGGTGGCACCGAAACACTGGACAGCGCCGGTGGTCTCGGGTGAAATGCCCATAATGAACTCTCCTTTCGAGAGGGTAGCCATCGATATTGTGGGTCCACTTCCTAGGACTAGGAAGAGGAACATGTACATACTCACCATGGTGGATAGCTGTACAATGTGGGGTGAAGCCATACCGTTAACCACAATTGATTCGAAAAGAGTGGCGGACGCACTGATGGAGGCCTTTACAAGATTAGGCTTTCCTTATCAAATACTGACGGACAATGGGTCCCAGTTTTGTGGAAAACTTATGGAGGAGGTATTTAGGGTATTCCACTCTAACCATATCCATACCAGCCCTTACCACCCTCAAGCCAATGGCCAAGTGGAGCGTTTCAACGGCACGTTGATGACAATGCTCAGGAAACTAGCGCAAGAAAAACCTGATAGGTGGGATGAATATATCCCAGCAGCCCTCTTTGCCTATCGGGAAGTTCCTCATGGCTCAACAGGACTACCACCCGCTACGTTGCTGTTTGGTCGTCCAATCAAGGGACCATTGGAAGCCATGTTGAGGAGTTGGACTGAAGAGGGGACGTCAGAAGAAGTGATCTCTTCTTACAAATATGTGGAGGAACTGAAAGAAAAACTTCACAAGGGATGGACTCTGGCAAATCAAAACTTGAAAAAGGCCAGAAAAAGACATGCGGATTACTACAACCGTAGGTCGAAAGACAGATCTCTAGAGGTAGGAGACACAGTATTGTTGCTACTCCCAACGGGAAACAACAAACTGGAGATAGGTTGGCAAGGACCATTTCCCGTGGAAAGGGTGATATCCAGAACCAACTATCAGATCCGGATCCGGGGAAAGTCGAAGATTTTCCATATCAATCTCTTGCGGAAATACGAAGAGAGACCCGGAGAAAAAGCAGCTCACCTCCTGGCAATGGCAGTTGCAGTGGAGACAGAAGTGGCAACCAACGAGGGCAGGGAATATCCCCTGGTACACCAGGAAACCTACAAGGATGTACAGGTGAACCCTGATCTTACTTCCAAGGAGAGGGAAAAGATAACCCAGGTTCTCGAGTCTCATAAGGAGATACTGACTGATAAACCAGGACAACGAGGTTGGTGGAGTTCGAGATGACTTTGACCACTCAAGAACCTGTTCGCCAAAAGGTTTACCCAGTGCCATTCTCTAAAGAAAAGGCCCTGGAGGATGAAATACAGAAACTGTTGGAGGATGACGTGATTGCACCTTCCACATCCCCATACAATGCGGGGGTAGTTTTGTTACGAAAACCAAGTGGAGAGCACCGGTTGTGTATAGACTACCGACTTCTGAACAGTCATACACAATTTCAGGTGGAACCTTTGCCAAATCCAACTCAGCTATTCGCGAGGCTTCATAAGGCAAGGTATTTCTCAAAGGTGGATCTGAGTCGCGGGTATTATCAGATTCCGGTCAAACCAGAGGTTCGACCCCTATTGGCCTTCAGTACCCCCAGTGGACATTATGAATTCAAAGTCATGCCCTTTGGACTCAGCAATGCACCTAGTGTGTTTACTCGCATGATGAGGACTTTACTTGATCCTTTAAAGGATCCGTCCATCATCTCATTCATGGATGATATTCTGATTTCCAGTGACAGTTAAGGATGACCATTTACAATCCTTGGAAAGAGTTTTCAATAGGCTCAAGGAAGCAGGGCTTACAGCTCACACAACCAAGTGCATGATCGGTTACCAGACTCTGGAATTTCTAGGTCACACCATCACTCCAGGACACATTGTCCCAGAGGAAAAGAACCTAGAGAAAATCAGAAGTGCTCCAAGGCCAAAAACGAAGAAGGATGTGCGATCTTTTCTCTCGTTGTGTGGGTTCTTACACAAATTTATCCCACATTTCACTGAACTGGGAGCTCCTTTAACAGAAACCTTTAAAAAGGGATTCCCAGACCAAATAGTTTGGACACCAGAATGTGAGAGTGCCTACAGTCAGTTGAAGGAGGCCTTGGTCAGCAAACCTGTGTTACAGCTCCCAGACCTTTCCAAACCATTTGTGTTGAGAACGGATGCAAGTGGGATTGGGATTGGGGCAGCATTGTTACAGGAAGGAAAAGATGATGCTTCAGTTTTGAAACCAGTGGCATACGCAAGCAAGAAACTTCTCCCGGCTGAGAGGAATTATTCGACCGTTGAGAGAGAGTGTTTGGCTCTTCTATGGGCCGTACAAAAATTCTAGCCTTATTTGTATGGAGTTCAGTTTCGAGTTCAGTCGGATCATCAACCCTTGATGTTCCTGGCCACGTCTCAGAAGCTCAACGCCCGTTTGATGCGGTGGTCGTTGCTACTTCAGCCATACCACTTTACAGTGGAGTATATACCTGAGAGTGAAAATGTTGCAGCTGATTTCCTGTCTACACATCCAGCTCCTGAAGAAGAGGAATAGATCATCTGGATCGAACCTCCAAGAAGAAAGAGTTGTTGCGGACTACTCTCTTAGGAGGGGGCCTATGTCACGAGATAAATAAACTTGTTCGTGTCGATCGATGACAAACTAGACCCGACCTTAGTCGGCAAAAACAACAACCCTTTGATGTTGAACAGACTGAGAAAAATACGTTGTTAAAACTGTCTGCACCTGGTCAGCATTGGGGTATGAGATCAAAGTGAGTCACGTCGCGATGTCTGCACACGGTCGACAATTTGTTGACAGGTTGTTATTCGAGAGATGTGCACTGGCGTCATCTGTTTACACAGCGGGAGTTGGCCGTTGCAAGTGATAGACAGAATGTTTGCTAGAGGTCGGAAGGATTCTCTGATGTGAGGTAAAGGTCTCTGGCTCACAGACAGCCAGGATATTTGTTGGATGGGACAAAGAACTCCCCAGATGAAAAGGAAACTTGACAGCTAATTGACTCTGGTTAGTCTAGAAACAGGAGGACAAAGCCAGATTCTGGACTGATTGGCGTCTGGACTTTTTGGTGACGTCACTCAAGCACCCATATAAAACCCAGTTACGGTAAACAGGTGGAGGGAGTCGAGAAAAACATTCTGAAGTGTTAGCATAGGTGCATTATTCCGAGTTGCGTTACATGAGTGAAACTATAATGTCTTAGTGGTGATAGTTATCCAATTTGATTGCATAGTTTCTCGAGTGGCAACAGAAATAAGCATATGGTAGGCTATTACTATTATCCAACTTAAGAGTATGATTAGGGATAGAAATAATGTATTATAGGTGCGGTGATATAATGGATTATTATTAGTGATAGAATGTTCTATAAGTGCGGTGCTAGAAGTATCATAGGAGCATCGGCACTAGTATCCTATTGTGTGGCTTCAACTAGCTTATGTGATATATCATTTTACTCAGGGAGTTGAGGACAATGTAGTGGAATAATAATTAGAGAGATTAAGGATGGTTGAGAGGGAGGAGAGGAATGTGAAATGGTAGGATCTTCCAGTAGGGCATCTGCTGGGTTTCTACCCGTTCCTTTATTCTTTCCTGGTGTTGCCATGTCTCAGATCATATGATTGAGTTATTTGGCCGTATGACAGAGATCGGATCTCTGTTATAGATCTGAGTGCTGTTATTGGCCTACACTTACCCAATTCCGGCCAGGACTGAGTTGCCCTCACCATGGTATTCTCTATTCTACAGGTTCCATTTACAGTTCCCCTTGATTGTTCCACGTGAGTGTGAGATGATTTATTACGAAGAAGCAGTTCAAAGTTTTATACAATGATGGCTCATGGAAAGAAGACAGAGGTTGCTGAGAGGGTTTTACATGGGGCTCAGAACCTAGTTGGTCCGCCGAAACCTGGCTTCTACTGAGCAGGACTTAATGAACATATGTGTTGTGTTTAATGAGTGATAAGCTTCATCACCGAAGATTAATAACTCACATACCAAGGACATATATATATATATATATAGATATACACATCTACCTACCAAACATTAATAGGTTGTGTTCTAAAAGAAGGGGAAAATGTTATAATCAGAGACTTATGAACATTAGATTTTCCCCAAGTGACATTTCAGTTAATTGGAAGATTATCAGTTCAACAAACATTATGAAACAGAGTAACTTCACCGTGTGGTAGAGTGAAGACCAAGCTTAACAGTGTCTATCTGATGACCAGCATCCTGTTTGTTCGAGTGATTGGAGAAGGTTGTCATCTTCTGGGTGAGGTTCACTGTCCGGAATAAATGGTGCTGTTGTGTGCCAAGCACTATGATGTTACAGACTTTGCTTCTAAATCACTGGTCTACCATTAGAATAAATGTCACACATTCTACACCTTATACACACACACACACTTCTCCTACATATACTCTTTGCTTTAATAAATTTCTTGTTTTTATTTGTTGAGGCTAGAGTTGTCAAGTATGTTATGTTGGGGAAGAATGAGAGGGGGCATGATCCAGGAGTGAGCAAGAGTGAGAAGAAGGTGTCCTCAGATTGAGGGAGTGTGTGGACGGAGTCTGCTGGATATCTCCAGGATAGAGATATTGGATTAAAAAATAATGTGGGTGTTGATTCCCTTCACTCCAGGGACGACACTAAAGTGGTAAAGAAGAACAAGTAACTACTACGACATTCATTCTTTACGCACACGACAATCGGTAATAATTGCAGCCAAATTCTTGAAGTTTAAATGTTTACTGACCAAATGTTTCTTCAGTGCCCTTATGCGCCCTTTTACTCATTACCTGGGGGTTGCCAGATTGTTGAGCGTTGACCCAAGTCAGTTCAAAGTTTAAATAATTGCAGTTACCATAATTTACGCGCGTCCCGACCAAACATAAAATGGATAAATGACACCGAAAGAAACGTAAAATCTAGAAAGTATTCAAAATATCCGACTCCAAATGAAAAGTATCTAGAATTGCATCCAACATCCAAACGTCAGAAAAAGGTATCCAGATGCCGGCATAATACCTCTAGATCTGGATATAAAATATCTAGAATGGCAACTATGCTACAGGTGTCACTGATCAGCTACCCTTCGCCTCAAGCTGGGCAGCCCCTGGCCAATTGGGTGCTGGTCCGCCACAGCCTGCCTGCTTCAATAGACCGCTCGCCTCAAGCTGGGCAGCCCCTGGCCAATTGGGTGCTGGTCCGCCACAGCCTGCCTGCTTCAATAGACCGCTCGCCTCAAGCTGGGCAGCCCCTGGCCAATTGGGTGCTGATCCGCCACAGCCTGCCTGCTTCAATGGGTGCTTGGGGCTAGGACAAAATCTGAATCGCGGGCTGTAAAACCAATGCGCCAGGGACTAATAAAAAGAAAAATAGAAACATCAAGCTACGGCTTGCAAATTGGAATCTGAGAACCACCGACTTGACCAATATTGACGATGTGAGAAAAACGGCTGTGATTGATGCCGAACTCAATAGTCTTAACATTGATATTGCTGGCCTGCAGGAGACTCGCCTCGCTGAGGAAGGGTCACTCGGGGAAAACAATTACAACTTTTTTGGACGGGTAGAGGGCAGACAGAAAAAAGGCAACACGGTGTGGGCTTTGCAGTGAAGAATTCGCTACTGGTAATGATTGAAATTCCATCAGGAGGAAATGAAAGACTATTATCCCTGCGCTTGGCAACCTCTTGTGGTTTTGCCACCATTATTACTGCATATGCACCGACACTCGATTCCTCTGATGATATGAAGGATTCGTTCTATGAGGAGTTAGACTCTGTGATCAAGGCAGCCCCAAAATCTGACTACATTTATATGCTCGGTGATTTCAATGCTCGTGTGGGCAAGGGCTCGAGTTCATGGCCAGTGTGCCTTGGAAAATACAACATCGGTCGCATGAATGAAAATGGGCAAAGGCTGCTGGAGCATTGCACCAGAAATGACCTATGTATTACAAACTCCTTTTTTAAAACAAAAGAGCTGCATAAGGTCACATGGAAACATCCAAGATCCGGCCATTGGCACCAGCTGGACTTGATCATCACACGGAGACATCTGAACCATATATCATTGACTCGAAGTTACCACAGTACTGACTGTGATGCGGATCTTTCTTTGGTTGTTGCAAGGGTTAGATTGAGACCAAAGAGAATCTACACAGCTAAACACACATCTAGCCTCAGGATTAATATTATTAACACTCACGATCCTGAAAAGTGCTTTCAGTTTCAACAGCAACTTGAAGACGCTTTCACTGATACACCAAAAAATTGTACAGTAAGTGAAAAGTTTGGTCAAATTAAGGAAACTCATTATAAAACTGCCGTAGGGGTTTAAGGCACTGTGGATAAGAGGCAGGACTGGTTTGCGGCAAACAGCCAGACTCTGTAGCCTTTGATTGATAAGAAGAAGATAGCTCTCTTAAGAAACAAGGAAAGACCAACGCGTAACACTCTGAGTAAGCTAAAGCAAACTAGGAAGGATGTGCAAAAGGCTGCCAGGCAGTGTGCAAATGATTATTGGATCAAGTTATGTGAGTCCATTCAAATCGCAAGTGATAAGGGAAACATCAGAAGCATGTATGAAGGAATAAAGAAAGCCTGTGGTCCAATGATCAAAAGAAGTGCATCATTAAAAACCTTGACTGGAGAAATCATCACTGATAAGAAACAGCAGATGGACAGATGGGTAGAGCACTATTTGGAGCTTTACTCAAGTGAGACAAAACTAGCGGATGATGCCCTCAACGCCATAGAGGCTCTACCAACTCTTGACCACCTGGACACACTTCCCACCATAACAGAAGTTAAGTGTGCTATAAATGAACTTGCATCTAGCAAGTCTCCAGGTAAGGACGGGATTCCATTAGAGGTTATCAGGAGTGGGCAAGACACGCTCACTATACAGATCCACCAGCTATAGCAATGTTATACCGTGGCATCAACATTAGAACATTAGACTTAAAATTGAAAGCCAATTAATAAACTCTCTGTGTTGCATTCACCCAGCATGAATCAATACGGTTGTTGATGCCACGGTATAACTTTGCTATTTTCCCTGTATTTTATTCACATTCGACTGTTTGCACACTATTTGGCAACACAAACTTTTGTAGCCCAAGAGCGCCTTTCTGAACCGGTTCAAACCACCATTGTTGTTTCTTTCTGCCAACTAGAAGCTATGTTGTATCTTTATTTTTATGTTGTGTTTTATTTAGCTTTTTATCTGTTTGTGTTGTACTGTCCTTTATAAAGGTTTGTATAACCGAAACGTCGACCGTGCTTTGTTGTCCTGTAATACTTATTGTTTTATTTTAATACTTCAGTATTATATATTTATTGATTGTTTTTGTTCATGGTTTTTTGGATAAGTTTCACTTAAGATGGAGTTTTTTGTAAGGTACGTACATTGTTTCTGTGTCTATTATGTCTCTTCTTTTCGCAGGAGCTAAATATACCTAATTGTTTTCAATTCATATTGTTATATCCTGCTGCATCTGCTGTTTTTTCTTTTGGTTGTGTAAGTCTGTCGTTGTGTCAGTTTCCATTGTTTGTGTCAGTTCGAGTGTTAATGTTGCTTCATTGATTGTCTCAATGCGTGTCATTTATCAGTGGCTGTGTCATTTTCAGTGGATGTCGATTTCTTCGCGTGTGTGTCTGTGTCTTACGTGTGTGTTTGCGCGAGCTATGTAAGGTCTTAGTGAGCGATCATTTGTCGGCCGTGATGGAACGGAATTTGATAACCAATGATCTCATAAGTCTCATATTCTCCAAGCTCAGGTGGCGTGTGTTACGCTATACACGTGGCAAGAGCAAGACTAGCCCAGCCTCGCCCACCACATTGCTTATATCGGATGCCAGTCGTGTCGTTGTTTGCTGTGACATTATTAATTCCTAATGGTCATGCACCCCAGACACACTGACTGTGAAGAAGGAGAGTTATCGATATCTCACAAACACACGCCACTGAATAAGCTGGAAGATAGCTGAAGATGCTTTTTTGAGACGTCATAATTTCTTACACGACAAAATACAGATGTTTAATTTTTACCAACACATTACACATCATACAATACAAACTAGCTTTACACAAAATAGCACATAAGATACCACAACTTAGAACAATACATAGCACAGTTGCACATTATGATGTTTTATTACCTAATTTCTACAACACATGCATAAACGTTGTACACGGCGCTGAACACTTGTTACAAGAGAGAACACCAATACAAATATTACGACTACAGCTACTACTACTACCACCACCAATACCACTACCACCACCACCAACAACACTACTACTACTACTACTACTACTACTACTACTACTACTACTACTACTACTACTACTACTACTACTGCTGCTGCTGCTGCTACTACTACTACTACTACTACTACTACTACTACTATTACTTAGACAGATAGCATAATGACACTTAAGTAAACCTAAGAATACTCAAACAATTAATACATGCACACACAGGCATACTTACAACTACAGATATATAAGACGGCACAGGAATGATGATTTTGTTTTGGGAATAACTACAATGCCGTAGGAAACGACGAATGGATCAATTTCTGACGCACACTAATAAAAGACAGCCTTTTTCAAATAAACCGCCAACATTACATGACCCGGTACCACCCAGAGATGACAACTCAATACATCGATAGCTACGCCCGACCTGCCTATCATTCTTTTACAGGCAAGCATCCTATCCATTCCATTATTTATAATTACACTAGCTGACCCGGCCCTGCTTCGCCCAGTCCCTGGCGGGGATCTGTCTGTCTGTCTGTCTATCTGTCTGTCTGTCTGTCTGTCTATCTGTCTGTCTGTCTGCCTGCCTACCCGTCCATCTCTCCCTCCGTCTATCCCTATCTATCTATCTATCTATCTATCTATCTATCTATCTATCTATCTATCTATCTATCTATTTATCTATCTATCTATCTATCTATCTATCTATCTATCTATCTATCTATCTATCTATCTATCTATCTGCCTGCCTGCCTGCCTGTCTGCCGAAAATGGGTTCGTAATTTTAGTATTTTAACAGGCGTGCTGCGTGGATGGTATTTGTGTAGGTCTGTATGTCTTTTTAAAATTAAAATAAAGCATATACACATTTTATGCAAGTGTGAATTTTGTACTGACCTTCTTCCGGCCAAGCGAACGGAAAAACAAATCCTTCGATATCCAAGATATGCTGGGTTGACTTCGGCGTAATTCAAAAATTTCTCTCCCAAAAATGTACAGAAATAAAATTCTAATGTATCTAACATAAATCCATTATTTTTAATGAAAACTGTTTTTAAATCAACTACATGACTGTAGATAACTTCATTAAACATAAAAAGATGAGTTAGAAAATTTTCACGTGTTTAAAATAGATGCATTATTTTTATGAAAACTTTGAAAATGCCTTAAAGATTTTATCACTATCTATTATAACGCATATGCCTGTAGATAGCTGTAGATAAACATTTTATAAAACTTTGAGAAAAAAGCAACAATTATTTAAATTACATATATAGCAATGCTACTAAAAGTTATTTCCCTTGATATAACTTTTCTTAAGTTAGTCCCCTTGCTTTATATTAATTATAATGTAATTTTAAAAATATAAATTTTATTACGTAAATAGCTGTTTGTAAACTAACAAACTATGACAGTTGGCTGGGCGGGAATGAGAAGAACATGTGTAGAAAATTTCATCTCAGTCGGGCGGTCCATTTGCGAACGAAGAGAGGACATACGTACATACATACTTATATACATTGTCTTTTATATATATATAGATGTATAACGCTTGTGTTGTTAATATCCTACCACTTACTAGCATCACCTGCCCTAATAATGCATCTGTGTTGTTTAGCCCTTATACATTTTTCCAGATGTTTCGTATTTGACAATAAAGCCTATCAGAAAGGCGGCCAATATACAACTCAGCAATGCTCCCACTTGTTTATATATATACAAATGCATATATATATATATATATATATATATATATATATATATATATATATATATATATATATATATATATATACATATATACATATTTAAATACTATATATATATAAAACATTAAAATAATTATAAAGCATAAAATATTATAAAACATTATTATTATTATTATTATTATTATTAATATTATCGACACCTTGCCGTCTTGACAGACTATAGTTTGTTACATTGTACTTCAAAAAGGCATAATAACTACAACCCATGGCGGAAGCGAATGTGACTGATAAGGCCAATTCGCGCATAAATGTTCGTCCACAGTGGATGCATTGAACACATGGTCATTTCCACCATCATCCACCATCTTACGTATCACGCACGGTGTAAGACTTATCTGCAATAACTTTCTCGTTTGTCTTTATTCCATTTCTGACATTTGCCCTTCATGCAACACGTTCAGCAGCGACTTGCTCCAAATGTGCATTATCAGTGCATGTATCAATCATGTCCCGCTTACACACATCTTTGTATCGTAGTAGAAGCCGACCCTGAGACCTATTACCCATCTGTAATTCACCAAAAAAGATGTCCTTTGGTATTCTACGATCATCCACTCTCCTAACGTGTCCTATCCATCTAAGTCTTCGAATACTGAGCATGGAATAAACCACCACACAAACTGATCTATCCAATACTTCAGTATTTGTGATTTTGTCCTGCCACTTAATGCCAAGTATTCTTCGCAGACACCGCGCATGAAAGCTGTTTAAACGATTCTCTTGGTGTGAGTAAGTTGTCTAGGCTTCACTACCATAAAGAAGAGTACTAAGGACACAGGCTTGATAGACAAGGACTTTTGTTTTGGCAGTAAGCTTCCTGTTCTCCCAGACTCTTTTCCTTAACCTGTTCATTGTTGTTGCTGCCTTACAATCCTGATGTTGATTTCCTGATCTAGGGATAATTTGCTATTTACCTCTGATCCCAGATATGTAAAATGGTCTACTATCTCTAGTTCGGCGCCGTCAAAAACGATTGATAGTACCCCATGAGCACCTTGTGACATAATCTGTGTCTTCGTTTTGCTAATTGTTAAACCAAATTCAGAACAAGCATTGGAGAATGCAGATAGTAGACGTTGTAATTCTTCTTCAGAGTGGGTCGTAATTGCTGTATCATCAGCAAAAAGCAACTCTCTGATCAGTACCCTCCTAATTTTGGTCTTGGCCTTCAATCTCTGAGCATTGTAGAGGCCGCCATCTGAGCGTGAGTGAATGTATATACCGTCATAATGATCACGAAAGGCATATTTCAGTAGAAGTGAAAAGTATATTCCAAAGAGGGTGGGAGCTAGTACACAACCTTGCTTAACTCTACTCTTGGTTTCAAACTCTTCTGAAGTTGCACCATTAAACTAGATTATACCCTTCATGCTAGTTTGGAACGATTCCACAATATACAGAAGAGGTGGTGGGCAGCAATCTTCTTTAGTGCCTTGAACAGACCCTCATGACTGACCAAATTAAATGCCTTTGTGAGGTCGATGAAGGCAATAAACAGTGGTTGATTCTGTTCAAGGGAATTTTTCTTGCATTTGTCACAATGAGAATATCATATCAATGGTAGATCGGTTTTGTCGGAAGCCACACTGTGTTTCGGGGTAGACTTGATCTCCTAGGAGTTGAAGTCTGCGGAGAATAATTCTGGCAAATATTTTCCCAACAATACACAGAAGTGAGATACCTCTATAGTTGTTAAGAGTCGCCCTTTTTCTAGTACAGTGTTATGATGCTTGAATATTTGATATCCTGTGGGACATGTCCTTTTCGCCAGCATAGCTCTATTAGAAGGTGGATCTGTAGAGTGTGTCTTGCCCACTCCTGATAACCTCTATTGGAATCCCATCCTTACCTGGAGCCTTGCCATTTCCAAGTCTATTTATAGCACACTCAACTTCTGTTATGCTGGGAAATGTGTACAGGTGGTCAGGAGTTGGCAGTGCCTCTATGGCGTTGAGGGTACACCCGCTAATTTGGTCTCACATGAATAAAGCTCCAAATAGTGCTCTACCCATATGTCCATCTGCTGTTTCTTATCAGTGATGATTTCTCCAGTTAAGATTTTCAGTGGTGCACTTCATTCGATCATTGGACCACAAGCTTTCTTTTTCCCTTCATACATGCTTCTAATGTTTCCCTTATCACTTGATTTTGAATGAACTCACATAACTTGATCCAATAATCATTTACACACTGCCTGGCAGCCTTTTGCACATGCTTCCTAGCTTGTTTCAGCTTACTGAGAGTGTTACGCATTGTTCTTTCCTTGTTTCTTAAGCGAGCTATCTTCTTTTTATCAATCAAGCGCTGCAGTGTCTGGCTGTTTGCCGCAATCCAGTCCTGCCTTTTATGGTCTACAGTACGGTAAACCCCTACCGCTGTTTTATTAAACGTTTCCTTACGTTTACCCCACTTTTCACTTGTACCATTTTCTAACGTATCAATGAAAGCGTCTTCAAATTGCTGTTGGAACTCAAAGGACTTATCATGATCGTGGGTGTTAATAATATTAATACTGAGGCTTGATTTGTGTTTAGCTGTGTAGATTTTCTTTGATCTCGATCTAACCCTTGCAACAACAAAAGAATAATCCGTATCACAGTCAGCACTGTGGTAACTTCGAGTTAATGATGTTTGGTTCAGATGTTGTCTCCGTGTGATGATGAAGTCCAGCGGATGCCAATGGCCCGATCTTGGATGTTTCCATGTGACCTTATGCGGCTCTTTTGTTTAAAAAAAAAAAAGACTGTAATACATAGGTCGTTTCTGGTGCAATGCTCCAGCAGTCTTTGCCCATTTTCATTCATGCGACCGATGTTGTATTTTCCAAGCACACTGGCCATGAACTCGAGTCCTTGCCCACACGAGCATTGAAATCATCGAGAATATAAATGTAGCTGGATTTTGAAACTGCCTTGATCACAGAGTCTAACTTCTCATAGAACGAATCCTTCATATCATCAGGGGAAGTGAGTGTCGGTGCAGATACAGCGATAATGGTGGAAAAACCACAACAGCTTGCCAAGCGCAGGTATAATAGTCTTTCATTACCTCCAGCTGGAATTTCAATCATTCCCAGTAGCGATCTTCACTGCAAAGCCCACACCATGTTACATTTTTTCTGCCTGCCCTCTGCCCTTCCAAGGAAAGGTGTAATTATTTTCCCTGAGTGACCCTTCCTCAGCGAGGCGGGTCTCCTGCAGGCCAGCAATATCAATTTTAAGACCATTGAGTTCGGCATCAAGCACATCCGTTTTTCTCACATCGTCAATATTGTTTAAGTCAGTGGAAAATCCTGGACACATAGTTCTTACGTTCCAGTTTGCAAGCCGTAGCTTGAGGTTTCAATTTTTCTTTTTAGTAATAACTGGCGCATTGGTTTTACAGCCTGAGATTCAGATTTTGTCCTAGCCCAAAGTACCCATTGAAGCAGGCAGGCTGTGGCTGATCAGCATCAATTGGCAGGGGGCTGCCCAGCTTGGGGCGGGCGGTAGCTGATCAGTGACACCTGTAGGTGTTTCCCACCGTCAGAGGCAACCCGTGGCACCCCATGTCTACGCCAATTGACAAGGACGTATAACCCGTAATTGCTACCTCTCGTTTTGATTCCGATACCGGTTAAGACCAGGGATGGAGTTATACCTCCCCATAGCACAAAGCCTTGTCTAAATTATAGAGATCATGTGTTGCCCATGCAGCATGATCCCTTTCTCGCCCTGTCTAGTTCACTCCAGAGGAAAGATAACAGCAATACATCTGGAACAAGACAAGCTGCAGAAGCTGCCGGATCAGCAAAGCAATGCTCTAACTGTCCGCCTGTCGGAGCTTCGATCCTAGACCAGCTGCCAACCAAGGCTTAGGTCTGTCCTGGCATGGCATTTTGTCTGTAGGTTGCATTTCCTCGCACCAGGATAAAGCGTGTACCCTCCCAATTGCGCTCTTCTGCCCGCAGCCGTTGGCACAATGTGGGGTGCCAGGTTTGGTAAGCGCCGCCCAAAATTCGGCGCTAACAGAAAGCAGGTAGTACCGTCTGCTATAATTACTGTAGCTCAGTCATAACTGACTAAAACCTGACTCATATACCCACAACAACCAACAAAAACCGCCATCTTTAATTGTTTACATTTTTACGGTTTTCACTTGAAGATCTGTAACCCGTAAATCTAATGTCTAACTCTAAACATGTATATGATGATGATGTTTCTAAACACTTATAACACTAAACCATACCCATCTTTACAACTAGTTATCGCGTTTTCAAATACACGCCAAGACCTCCACCCCTCTAAAGTAATTAGACCACACCCAGACAGCGAAAGAAAAATATCATTAAAATCTAAACATAGATTTCAAAATGAGAAACACGATCGATAACACATCTCATCTCATCTTGTTCCTCGTATACCTTGCGGTGTCAAGATGAAGTATAAATAGCGGTAGAGTGTCCGTTTATTGGCTTAACATACCGATATTCCCGTGGACTCTGCTATTCCCTCTGTCCATCGTTTACGTGGTCAGCCTCTTCTTCTGCTTCCATCTGGTGTGTACATGATTGCTTGCTGTTGTATACTGTTAGTTGGTAGCCTAGTTACATGGCCAAACCATTTTACTTGTTGCCTTCTAATAAAATCTAGCGCTGCTATAACCTCCACTTTAGTCCTGATTTCTTCATTTCTGATTTTCTCTCTTCTTTATGCATTGAGTATTCTACTCGGGAATCTTATTTCTGCTGTTGTTATTTTTCTTTTCTCGTTTTCCGTCATTATCCAGGTTTGGCATTGGTAGCATAAAGTTGATAGGAAGATTGTGTTGTATAGTGCTTTCTCATTAGCTATTGATACATGACAACTGGCAAGATCGAGGGGAACAAACCAAGAGGCAGACCGAGAGGAAAATATCTGGATGGTTTGGCCACATGGTATGGACGAGACAGGAACACTGAGCTGATCCACGACTCTAGTGATCGAGTGAAATGGCGAGTCATGACCGCCCACGCTTTCCGGCATGGCACATGATTGATTGATTGATACATGTTTGTTCTTTAGTATTTGTGCCATTTGTCCAATGAGATGGTTTGCCTTATTGCATTTATTTTCGATCTCGATTTCTGATTTGTCACTTGATAATATTATACTTCGTAGGTACTTGAAGCTCTTTACTTGTTTCAGTTTTTGTTCTTGTAGGTTTTCTTCTTCTCCTTTCTTTCGCTTGAAATATGTCTATAACTGCAATGTTGTCTTTTATATGAATTTAACTGTCTTGTTTAGTTCACTCAGCGGTCCATAGAGTTTATCATCCACTGTTGTCTCTAGGTCAAAAGGTTTGCCTAGATATGATGTATTTTGGACAGTCTTGGAGTATGTGCTCTGCTGTCTGCGACGCCAATCCACATGTGCGCATGGCTGATTCACCAATCTTGAATTTTGTATACATGTGGTTGCGTAATCTATTGTGTCCTCCTGTTTTGAGGCGCAGAATAATGACTTGTTCTGGTCTGTTCATAACGTGGTAGTCGTCTTGAGCAGGTTTTGGTGGCTTTCTGACTAATTTGATCATTCTTTTCTTTTGGTGGTATGAAATAGGCACATCAGGGTGTTCTTCTTTTGCTTCGTCCCTAGCCAGTCGATCAGCTCTGTCGTTTCCGGGTGCTCCACAGTGAGATGGTATCCACTGTATGGTGACCTTATGCTGACTGCTAAGTTCGAAAGTAGTATCTTTAGTACTGGCAATTCCCCAGACAGGAGCACCTCTAGTACTGATTTTGCATCTGTCAATAGCACCACAGGTTGTGTACCATGGCTGGCATTTAGTAATTTCTCATGATGGATGGATGGATTGTGTGACGAGTGAAAGGACTGTATCTATCCGTATAAATTGTCTAGCTTCATGTTGTGAGGATGAATTAGACCAGGGGTCACCAAACTTTTTTCACGGTGGGCCGGATTAGCTGACAAAATGACAAGCGTGGGCCGGATACTCATTCTGTACAATACTTTCGCCGTCTCTGTGGCGAAGGTCTTACGGACGCGGTTCGCAATCCCGTATACATGCGTTCGAAACGCAGCTGCGCGCAGTTTGGCAGTAGACCGCGTTACGCTAGTTTTTTTACGCTATGGTATGGGTGCCGGTTGTTTAGAAAGCAATGGGAAACTTTTATTTTTCTTTTTGTTCGCATATCATTTCAACATCAGCATCTTTCAGCTGATTATTGATTTCTTTGCAAGATTACGCTCCGTAGTTTAATGGAAAACTACTGAACGTTAATTTGCCAAGACATTAACAACAGCAAAAAATGCTGGTGTTGGCTGCAAATGTCCTATAAAGGATATGCAACTATATTTAACAATACTTGCAAGCCAGAACGAAAGCTCTGGGGGAAAAGATGAAAACCTAAGTTAATCATTGGTGTAGGCGTGCAATGCACACCAAAAAAAACAAACAAAGGTAACCAACCTATTTATTTACTTTAAAAAGTTATTAAAGAAGGCGAAGTTAGCAAACAGACGATTACACCAGACCTAGCGTGCACATATCCGAATCTCACAAACTAAGCAGCAAAAATGATTAGTGAGATTTGTTAAACTGATATGTGGCTTTCAAGATATCATCAATGTTTGGTTTGGAATCCAATCAAGAGTTTTCAAATGTTCATCAGTCAGTCTCGTTCGATGTGTTGACTTCACATACTTAATTTTTGGAAATGTTTGCTCACAGACATAAGTTGATCCACACACTAATGCCATACCAGCAGCAAATTTCTTCAGTTTCGGAAACTCAGCATCAGGTAGAATTCAACAAGCGCTACTTCTCTGTGCTTCTCTTTCAACATGTCATTTGAGCTCCAATTGTAGTTCAACCGGTACATCATCAAGGTTACAATCAAACGGATTCTGGAACAAAAGAATGTCACTCTCAATTCTTTCAAGATTTGACAATCTCTCCACAAAAATGCTTCTTCAAGTCACGAATAATTAATTTTCTTTTTTCGGAAAATCGAGGTTGACATCTTGGGCGATTGTAACGCAAAACTCTTTGAAATAGTAACCATGAGAAAAGTTTTCTCTTTCCAGTTGTGCTTCAAACAATGACAGCTCTCTCCTAAGTCCTTTGATGATTCTGTGGAGATCACAGACGAGGTTATTCTTTTCCTGAAGTTTCAAATTCAGTTCATTCATGTGGGATGTGCTGTCAACCAAAAATTACAACCTTGATGACCAGGTAGGATCTGACAGCCGTGGATCAGCTCTAAGTTTGTCAGTGATGAAAACATCTATTTCGTTTCGGAGCTTATAAAAACGAAACAGGACTTTACCGCAGCTGAGCCACTTCACTGATGTGTGATAAGGCAAGTCGCAGAATTCAGAATCAATTTCTTCAAGAAAAGCCTGGAACTGATGGTGTTTGTGTGCATATTGAGTGCACCACAACAAATTCCTAGTTGTCCCCATATCTGTAGCACAATGGTCTCTCAGAGCTTACCTTTCCAGAAAACTTTGAATATGCTGATATATATATATATATATATATATATATATATATATATATATATATATATATATATATATATATATATATATATATATATATATTCGAATTGACGCCGAAGATTGTACTCTTTCACATCGGAAACACTTTCGCTGCATATTACGCAACTGGTTTTCTGGTCCTTTGTTTCCACAAAGAAGTACTTTACTCCCCATTCTTCATTCGGCGTCCACTTTTCTTTTCTTAGTAGCAATAATGAGGGGTAAAGTACATGGGATCTGAAAATGAAAAAGACATTGAATTAGACACATACTTAATCTCCTACTAAAGCACAAGAAATGCAGAGTACTAGGTGTCAATGGTGAAGCTACGGCTCACCAAAGGCACATACAAAGTGTATAGGTACTTATGGTAATATAATATATCTCATAATAAAGTTTGCAATATAGGACCGGCCTAATTAAACAGCACAGAGCAGAGTTTTTCAACCGGGTTCCTCGAGTGACAGCTAGGTGGTCCGTGGAAACAGACCGAAATCGTCTAAATGCAACATTTCTGCCCATCTTGTTTATTACATAAAGTAGTACAGACACTTTAATCAACGCACATAGTTCCTTGAGCAACGTAAACATTTGCGTAAGGATCTGCTCCAGCAGAAAGGTTGAAAAACATTGGCCAAGACAGACCTTGACCGGGGAA
The DNA here is from genome assembly GCA_963921405.1 of Cepaea hortensis. Taxonomy (NCBI): domain Eukaryota; kingdom Metazoa; phylum Mollusca; class Gastropoda; order Stylommatophora; family Helicidae; genus Cepaea; species Cepaea hortensis. Next base: position 117,130,391 of record OY992877.1, on the reverse strand, counting down.
TTTTTCTGAGCTGGAGATAATATTTTCGTAATAGCACGAGGTTTCTGTGGCATTGTTATGCTATGTTTGCTACTTTATTGCCTCTTTTCACACTTATAGGTTACTTACCCATCACTGTGAAACAAATAAACCCTTGTTACATACCAATGAAATGGATGAATGGCAAAAAGAAGTAAATATTTCTAGACCATTGGATCTGTGTTGACAGCCGGACGCATCTGTGGGAAGGAAACATGCGTATGTGGGTGTGTGTGTATGTGTGTGTGTATGTGTGTGTATTGCCATGGAAACCATGGTAACGTTCAGAGCGTAGGCGGCGCTACCACGAGCCGGGAAAAGACTTGAGATGGAGCTAATTAGCAAGCATTACAATAAACAAGAAAATCTAGAAACAATAATAATATAATGAAATATATGTAATTGAAAATAGTAAACTTAAGACACAGAGCAGCCAAGAGGTCTCGGCACGTGTGAAGATCTCATATTATCCTAAACATAATATTTACATTTAAATTGTATCACAACGTTTCGTGATCCATACGTTACATCAAGCAAATTCTTGTAGCGTCGGTAGGCCAGATGAAATGTCGCAGGCCGGATGAAATGACGTCGCGGGCCGCATCAGGCCCTCGGGCCGTAGTTTGGTGACCCCTGAATTAGACGGTGGGGGATCACTTTCATCCAGGCACGATAGCAGGAAGCACTTGACATACTGTCTTCATTAAGTACGGTTGGTCGTCATAACTTTCCGCCTGGCACTGTTTAGAAATAGTGATCCGTTCTGTGACTTGGAAATAATCCGTCTAGAATTGCGAGCCTTTTGATCGCTCCTTCAGCAGTGGTTAGACTCTCTATTCATAGAAGTCTATTTTGTATCTACTTTGATTTATTTTTCATCCTAGTATTATTCTGGTGGCTCGGTCCGGGCTAGACAATCCTATAGATTGTTGGGTTCAGTCGAGTATCCATCTTCATAGATAGTTCAAACTTGCAGTCACTAACAATAGATAGCTACTGATCATACTAATTAAACTAGCTAATACAGTTATATACTTCTAATATAGGAGAATAAACCTAGGATTATAATATACTAACTAAGATTATAATAATATAACACACAAAAGATTAGCATAAGATTATATATACGATAACATAACACAGTACTAAAGTTAGGACAAAGGTGAATTGCTGGCAAACGGGTAAGTCTTTGTGTTGTTGTGTCAATGTGTAACATTTGTTGTACTTGTCATTGAAGATAATACTTGCGCATCTTTAGGACAGACACTGTGTTAAGTGAATGAGTTATTCAGGTGTATCAACAGATATCATCTTATTACATAACTAGCATGTCATTCGAAAAGCCAACTCTCCAACTGACAGTAATGACATTTCCTCAGGACCACATATTCCTCAAAGATCAATGAAGTTTCCACTGGCCCACTTCAACCCGAAGGAGGATCAGATGGATGAATATCTGGACAAATTTGTGTTAATGTGTGAAGCCTACAATCTGCCTAAATATAAATACAATATTAAGCTTTCCCAGGGTCTCCGCGGGCCGGCTTATGAGGTGTTTGCAAAACTCCCTCCAGGTCTTGAGAAGGACATTGTCACACTCAAAAACACCAACAGAAAAACTCTTATGGTAAAGACACCAGAGGGCACACCAAAATCCTGGTTTTCTAAAAAGAAACAGTACAAAAACCACCAGCAACCAATAGTGGATGGGGTAAACCATATTGCAAGAATTGCAAAAATCATGATCACCATATGAGAGTGTGCAGGAATAATCCCCCTACTCAGTATGCTGCGTGTATGATTATGGGGGAGAGTAACACACAGTTCCAATGTGATTAAATCATAACTAGGCAGTTAGTGAAACCATCACATTTAACCACGCATACAGTTGTAGTTCAAGGTGCTACTAAGAGCTCCCAAACTATAACGGCTAAGATAGCCAAGGTACATGTGACATCGAAGTATTAACTGGAATCATTTCAGCTGCAGTATTTGGTGATCCTATATATCTTTCCATGCTAGGTTGTAAGTACGTATATTTAGGAGAACCATCATCACCTATAATAATGGCAGCAGTGGAGACCCGAAGTCACGCTACAAAGTCAAATGAGTCTGCACTTGCAATTAACCCACTACCTCGGGAGATTAGGGCTGCACAAAATGAATGTCCAACTTTAGCATCTTGTTTTGGCAAACTGCCAAAATCCTCCGAAATCCTCCGGTAGCAGCAAATTTCTATGTCAAGGATAAGTTGTTATACCATAGGGCATGATCTATGGGTACCGAACACTTGCAACTTGTCGTGCCTAAACAATATCGTGATCAGATATTGCATATGGTACATACCATATCGTTCAGTGGACATACGAATGTAGGAGTTACTACACAGCGTATTTCTTGCCACTATTTTTGGCCGGGAATGACTGCTGACATACGAAAATACGTCCAGTCATATCCGGAATGTCAGCACAGCTCCCCCAAACAGTGGTCTATTCCTGTTAACATAGGGGAAGGGATAGTTTTGAACACACCTTTTGAGCGAGTGGCCGTAGACATTATTGGTCCACTGCCCACTTCTAAGAGGACAAACGCTTATATTTTAACTGTAATGGATAAAGGTACGATGTGGGCTGAAGCTACTGTACTGCCCACCATCGATGCAACTAGGGTAGCAGAGGCTCTCATAGTAATATTCACCAGGGTAGGATTCCATATTCTTGTTGTAAGTGATAGTGGTTCATCATTGACTGAGAAGTTAAAGTGAGAAATATCTCTCATCTTCGCGATGCACCATGTCAACACAAGTTTTAGTCTCCTAGAGAATAAGCGACTTGTGGATAAATATACAGGGACTCTCAAATCGATATTGAACACGTTAGTCCACGAGAAACCAGATAGTTGAGACACGAACTTACCAGCAGCAAGGTTTGCCTATCGAGAAGTACCACATGTCACCACCGGTCTTCCACCTGATACCACTATTTTTCGGACGACCAATTAAGGGACCACTTGAGGCACTTTTGACAACCTGGACTGATGAAGGAACATGTGAGAGTGTCGTCAAGTCTTTACAGTATGTAGGGGAACTGAAACATAAACTGTACACGGGATGGAAATTGGATAATTCCACGCTCTGGTACACCAGAAAGCAACAGGCACCCTTCTATAATAAACCTATTAGAAACAACTCTCTAGAGGTAGGCGTTAACGTGCTAGTCTCATTAACCAAGGGGGATAATAAATTAGAAATTGCTTGGCAGGGATCATTCCCCATTAAAGCGAAGGTATCCAGCAACAAGTATTCAATTTCTTCTTCTTCTTCTTCTGCTGCGTTCATCAGGAATTTCTTTTTTCGGCCGTGATTGCGTTGTGCCTGTTTACAGCAGAGCTGCGTTCTTGTGCCGTTAGGCCGACACATCCGACTTCTGCGGGCATTTGTTGACCGGGTTAACCTCCCCGGGTATTCGATTTCTATTCACGGGAAAACTGCAGTATTCCACGTGAATTTACTCAAAAGTAATTATGAGAACAACTCGAATCCACCAGTTCATATCATGATTCTGGCTGTGATTAATAACGGATCCAAGGGGAAACAATCCAGAGGGAAAGACAACCCCGACAGATGCAAGGGAGACAACGCGGCTGAACACGATCCCATCTTAGAGATGTCAAAAGGGAGAGTAAGGACGACGCGCAGAAAGTCTATGGATCGGGACCAATCGGGTCGAGGAAGAGATGTTGGAAACATAGGACCTTTATCAGTGACAGGTAAAGAACGCCTCGATCAACGAAAGCAAAGTTTCCATGGAAACGACATCAGGGAGAGGTTTCTTAGAAAGTGTCTTAGAAACGAAGAATTTGAGAAATTTGAGCAGACTTGTTCTACTAGTGAAGAAGGGTACCTGTCAAAATGACCCACAAACGTCAGAGTAAGTGCTGACAAAACTATATAAGAGTTCTGGCGGGAGAAAAAGTCGTTTCTAGAACTTTTTCTTCAACGGTGGGCATTTGTGACAAGATGACCAGAATCCCATATCGTTTTTTTTTATTAGATTTGGATAGCCCTCAGTAAACCCTTGCATGTATTTATGTAGTATTTTGTATTGGTATCTGAATATTATCTAAGATCGTCCATATATTAGCTAAGATCGTCGTTGTATCGTGCATGTATATTGTCGAGACACAAACGGTTATAGACAGTACTGACAGCATACATGACAGCATACGGGAAAGACAATAGGTTACAGGTACCACATGTTAAGACAGGTAGGGAGAAATACTGAGACAGGTCACGGCTACTGACGACAACCTAGGGTGAAGGGCAGGTGAGCTTGTAACTCAGGGCAGACCAGACCCGAGAACGACGGACCAGACCAGGTGAAACGAGAATCACGGGGGCATGAGAACCCGTGACATAGGAGTGCAGACCCGAATTCGGAGAGAGACAGTTTGGACTAGCGACCAGTCTCTCTCACGACTGAGAGAGACAATGTATGCGAACTGTATGATAGCTACATGTTACAGCGAGTTAGTACATCTGACTGAATTTTCATATATGAATGCCATATTGTATATATTGATGTTGTATTAATATGTTGCCCATTCCGATATTGGTCTGTGAAGTCGGAATGGCCTCTGCGCAGTAAACAAACCCATGTTGGGGTGTTGTGATGCTCGCCATCATTTGAATTAAAAGGTCCGGATAAGACTAAAGTGTGAGCCTGTCTTAGTGTGCGTTTTGTGAACGAAAGAATAAGCTTAAACTGTCCTAGACCATTGTGTTATGTTATGTGAGGGCAGTGAGTCTATGACAGATAAAAAGGGGACATCGTCTACCTTATGAATCCGACAACCAAAGACTGTACAACGCAAAGATAACTAGACATAAACGAGAAAGTAGACAATCATAACTAATCTCTTTCTACAACCACGACATAATACTGTTGACAAACATAATAACATTATTATATCCACAGCCAGGCCCGCATCAGTAAGCGGACCAGTAGAACCACTAAAGTCAACACCCTGGGTGAACTCAAGCCTGGAGGAGAACTTCACACACTACAGACAGCTAAGTTCAAATTTTTTTATTTCCGCCTATAACGTACAGCCACACTCTAAAATGGGTTTTTCCTTTGTAATAAATATTTCATAGTTATATTACATTGATAGCAATTTTGTACATTGTCATTGTAAAGTACTAAACAACAAGTATGCCAGCTCTGAATGAATTTATCGAAATGGGTATCAAATTAGGATTTACAGGAAAAGAATTGGCAGAATGGAGTGAAAGTAAGTTAAATGAACAGATTGACAGAGATGAACGAGCAAAAGATAGAAAAATGAAGAAAGCTAAACTAGACCTAACGCAGGCAGAACTAGAAAGTAAAAACAAACAGGCTGAATAAGAACGTCAAACAAAAATTAGAGAAGCAGAAATAAACGCTCAAGTCAAAAAAGACGAGCTAGCAGCTCAAGACAAACTGAAACACCTAGAAACAGAATCACAAACAACATAGAAACTAGGAAAATAGAGAGTAAAGAGAAAGAAAATAAATTTAAGAAATACCAAGGTATTGTAAAGAACTTCACCACAGGTGACTGCATATCTGCATGGACGCAGAATTTCGAGACAATTATGTCACACTATGAAAAACCAGTCACAGGGTGGAATGCCAGATAGCAGTCACTGTCACACGGCAGACAAAGAAAGATTGAAGGGATTTTCCTAAAGTATGCACCAAACTATACAGTGCATAAGGAACTAGGGAGACAAGTGACGTCAGAGGACAACAAACAAAGATACGCTGTGATACCGTGTTTCGAAACGGACGTGTGTTTATTCTGTGAAGTCAAAGTCTTGGAGCGGATTGGATATTCTTATGCAAGTACTATTCAGGTGGACGACAGGAGGAGTCATTTTCTGAGATCGAATAACCGTGGACCTATAAGCAAGATTAATCTACCTGGAATTTAACGTCACGGATCGAAAGAACAGAGGAATGGAAAACGGGATGGGCGCTGATATGAAGGTTAGACACGTTTAGCATAGCAATTCTAGATGCTCCGAGTAGGTGTCACTCCTGCGAGAAGGATGCCCTATAGAGACGATGAATTTGTATGAATTCTGTGGATACACCCAATAAAACAGGTGTTGTATTAACTTATCACCGGAGCCGCGTCTTTATTTTCGTTGACAAGTTCTTTTGACTTTGAGCGTTCATGTTATTGGGACGAGCCAAACTTCAAGAACACCTCGTGTATATTTTAATAGTTGAGAGAGATCTGCTACGAGGCATGGAATATCATCCATATGCAGCACTTTACGTGGGAACCTTTAAAAGAAATAAACCATCCCAGCAGACCATAGGAGAGATGATAATTACATTAAATCACGCAATATGCAAAACTTCCTTCTAGATGGTTCAGGGTACAGAGCTCAATTCTCAAAATTATCCCCCGAACCCACACAAACTTTTCTCGATTTCGTTTCTGAAGTTTAGGATATTTTTAGCAAATGGCTTGCTGCAGCTAAAATTAACAACGGTTTTTTTAGTTTTTGAAAGACTGTTAGATTCATACAAGAGGCAACATTGCAATCATAAATATATTTCAGGCGAAGAAGAAGTTACTGAAAGACCTTATTTTAAGAGATAAACTAATCTCATCATTCCCTAGATCTTTTTCTAATTTTATGCAAAAGAATGAGTGTGATTCGGTTAAAGAATTAGAGAAAAGGGGAGCTGCATACTTTACAGTTAAATGAGATATTTTTTTCAACTACATCTAGAGATACTGAGTTCGTTGAGCAGCTACGTTGAACAAATCTAAACCTTACAGTTACAATAACAATAACAATACTACAAAATGTAAATGTGTGATCAAAATCCAGGTTATCAAAACTATCTACAAAAGATGATAAGTAAGCAACAAGCAAAACTTAATATAACAGAGTGGATCTGTTAAGGGGTTTGGTTAGGTGGCATGGCGTGCAAAAGGGAAAGGGTCTAGTGGTTGATGCACGCGTGAGCACCCAGTAGTTACTAACTACTGCTTGGCCTCCATTCAGTTGCATGGAGTTGCTTTTGCGTCCTGTCGCTCTGTTAAAGTAACCACTACAAAAGGCTTACTGGATGTTTTTGTTTTTGTTTTTGCAAATCCTACGGACATTGGCAAAGCAGGTGTGAAGGCAAAAAACTATTGAAAAGAGCAAATACCGCAATCTTAGATAGCTTCTCTTAAGAAGAAGAAGAAGAAGAAGAAGAAGAAGAAGAAGAAGAAGAAGAAGAAGAAGAAGAAGAAGAAGAAGAAGAAGAAGAAGAAGAAGAAGAAGATGAGGAGGAGGAGGAGAAATCTGTCAATGCAGTTGAAGACATAGACAATTTCAGTAGAGATAAATGTACCATCCGTGATCAGTTCCACAATGAGGGTATTTTAACTTTTAGACACAGCGTGCCAATTACCAATGAGCAGGCCAACGCTGTAATTGACTCAAAAGGCAAACCAAATGTCTTTGTGAATAACAAATTATGTACTATCCTGAATGACAGCGGTTCTACATTGGTAGAACTCAGAAAAGAGCTAGTCCAACCTGTAGATTACACAGGTAAATTAATCACATGTAGAACTTTCTCTGGCAACATTGAGAAGTACATTCTTGTCTTGATAAATATTCAGTCACCTGTTTTGTCAGGCAGAGTAAAGTGCGTAGTACTGGACAACCCGTGCTGTGACCTTATCATTGGTAACCTACCAAATGTAATAGATTACTCTGATAAAGAAATTAAAGCTTGGTATGAAGCCAACACCAAGCAAACACGATGTCGGAGACAACATCACAAGAAAACCAAAACGAAATTCGAATCAACAGAATACAAAATGTTAAGCATACCATTACCTATCAAAGGGAGGTTACAGGAAATGATACTAGAAAACAGAAAGAAGATAGTATGAAAACACTGGGTACGAACATCCAATACATGAAAGGAACATCACACACTGGTCTAAAACGCACAAGATAAAATGCACCCAGGTCTTACTGCAAATTTTCCGATGAGGTCATGACTATCAAGCATTAGAAACCGAACCACAACATATGTTTACTTACATTATTATGTTACCTTCTTATTTCCATATCTACGTTATGTAACCTGGCGCTTACCATATGCGATTGTGATTGCATAAACAAAGCAAACATTGTAACCATAAGAATACAAAACCCATGTATAACCATCCGACAGACAGCATTACTTAACTATCAGATTTTAATTAACGACCACAAACACGTACACCACAAAAACACATTAAGCTCATATTACAATAGACACGAAGAAAACGACAAACAACAGCACAAAATGGCAGCTACCACCACAGTAACAGACTACACCTGCACTAACAAAACTGACAAAATACCAGTTCCGACAGCGGACACAGCAGACAGATTAGAAAACAGTAAACCGATTCCTAATTACGACGACCTAGTTATGAACATGACAGACTCTAGATCAGTGTTTCCCAACGTGGGGCAATTCGATTGTTAAGGGTGGGGGGGGGGATTCGAAAATGGACTCGTCCAGAGTTTAAGTTAACCGTATGGCCACTCTCAGTCGCTACTCGAGCTGGGTAAACGTCCAGTATAAGTAACTTCTGTCCGCCATGTTAGAAGCCGTGATTTTATTGTTAGACGTAAGAGTTGAACTACTGGTTATATTGGGTCGGCACCAAGCATTTTGCGCTATTTGTTCTGAATGGCGCAAGATTCTTAGTGCCGGGATCTCAGTTTCTGAAGTGTTTCGCGGTAACGCTAAGCATTTACAGTTGGTGTTAATTTGAAATAAGCCTCCGTTAAATTGTTGTAAAAGTCTCGTTGTTTATATATATATATATATATATATATATATATATAAGTGATATATAAATTGTATATAAATTCAATTGGTAATTTTTATTAATTTCAGTTTTAGAAACATCATTTTCCAGAAAAATTTTACAAATGAAAAAGTTTTTTTTTTTTTTTTTTTTTTTTTTTTTTTTTTTTTTTTTTTTTTTTTTTGCGGTGGGGAAACTGTGCCATACATATTTAAATAAGCATTTTTAGTCTACGTTTACTCCAGTTCATATTAATTTTTTAAAGTTTTTAATTGATCTTATATTTATTTATTTCAGCCCGTAGTGAAATGAGTGGTGCAAGCAAGAAAACAATTTGTCAGTATTCGGAGGAATATTTAAAATTTGATTTCATACCCACTTTCCATGATAAACTGTCACCTTTTTGTCTTTTATGCCAACAATGACCAAAAAATTCATGAAACGAGGTCGTCTTGGGGCACATTTGAATCCGAAACAGAATGGTCATATTAATTCAGATTTGAATTACTTTCAAACTTTAAAGATAATTTTTGAAAAAGAAGTAACATTAAAGTCACTATTTACTGCTCATAATGCAACAATCAATCGCACTCTTGAGGCTAGTTATAAAATTTCATTCCTCATCGCTAAATCTGGGAAAAGTCAAACTATAGGGGAGAATTTAATCAAACCATCAATATCAGCATTTGTTCCAACGGTTCTGGAAAAAAGATGACAAAGCCGTTAAAGCTATGCCACTAAGTAACAATACTGTTAGCAGAAGAATAGATGAAATGAGTGAGGATATTGAAATACAATTTGTTGAAAAGCTGAAAACAAGAAAATTCTCGGTGCATATGGGTGAATCAACTTTGAGAGACAGTGAGGCCGTATTATAACTTACGTAAGATATACTGATAAAGGTGATTTTGCTGAAGTTGTTCTGTAAATCATTAGAAAGCACCACTACCTCCAAAGATATATATATAGTAAGATAAAAAAAATTACTTAGATGTCAATAATATACCAATGAAAAATGTAACATCTTATGCTGCAGATAGTGCTCCTGATATGATGGGGAAGAAAATGGTTGCTTAAAATTGATGAAAGGTGAGAATTCAGAAATGCTTCTTGTGCATTGTGTTATTCACAGGGAAAACCTGGTAGCTAAAAACATTTCGCCTGTTCTAAATGAAGTACTAAATTTAGTTATAAAGTGTATCAATGCTATTAAAGCTAGTGCCAAATGTGAACGTCTCTTCACGTTATTTTGTGAAGAACAAAATGAAGACCATTTGAGACTTATACTTATCGCTGAAGTAAGATAGCTCTCGAAAGGGAACTGAGTGAAAAGATTTATGGAAGTCTTTGATACTCTTAGTGATTTTTTAAGGGACAAACTTGAAATGAAAAAATAAAATCTGTTAACGGTGGATGGTAAGGTATTTGTGAGTTATTTAGCAGATATATTTTAAAAACTAAATATATTAAATAAACAGCTTCAAGGAACAAATAAAACTTTTGTCGAAGCAAAAGCGAAAATATTTGGTTTCATTGCCTTTATTGAATTATGTCAAACATCTATTTACAAAATAAGTTTTGAAAAGTTTCATTGGCTCCAAAAATGTGAAATGACTGATACCGCTATGTATGTTATTGTCGATCATCTGAAAATTGTAGCGGCTGATTTAAAAGAAGGATGTTCTGATTTGAAACAAATTGATTTCCCAACTTGGATGATGCAGCCAATGTTAGTGGATTTGTCTGATATTTCAAATATGCAATATCAAGAAGAACTCGCAGAAATGCAAAATGATGAGTCAGTTAAAACATTATTTAATATAAAAGGAGTGATGACAATTTTTTGGACATGTTATGAGAAGAAATGGATTGGAGAACTTAGTGACAACTGGAAAGATCGAAGGGAACAGACCAAGAGGAAGACCAAGAGGAAAATACCTGGATGGCTTGGCCACATGGCATGGACGAGACAGGAACACTGAGCTGATTCACGACGCTTTTGATCGAGTGAAATGGCGAGTCATGACCGCCCACGCTTTCCGGATGGCACATGATTGATTGATTGGTGGCAAAGTTTGATTGATTGATTGATTGATTGATTGATTTAGGAACCGACATCACAGTATTCGGGACATTCCCATAAGCGCTCCGTCCCCATCCTCAGCAGCCAGCGAAGAGTTTCAACACTAATAGTTCCAGTAGCAATCTGATTATATGTCCGTCTCTTGATGGCAAGGTTTTGTAAGGAAACCGAAATCAAATATCCAAATGCAACCAAATGTGCAAGAGAACTATTGTTACCGTTTCCATCTTCATATTTAGCTGAATGCAAATTTAGAAATTTAGTGCCATAAATGATTTGCTGCTTAAAAAAAAGAAAAAAAAGAAAAAGAAATCGGGTAGATATAAAAGAACGGGGAGACTTGAGACTGAAGTTAACCACATTGGAACCTGACATAAAATTTCTTTGCAGCAAGCATCAAGCGCAATGCTCTCACTAAATTTAAATAAATAGTTACTAATAATTTAAATAAAATAGAAAAATCTTTCATTAAAATTAGTTTGTACTTGAATGCCAGTCCTCCATTATATGTTTTGAACATTTACTTACTGTGTTTGCTCAATAATTTCCTAGTGATTTTTTCCTAACACCTATCATTCAAGTTTCTTTTATTGAACATTTCAATTTTTGAATGATAAAAATTATGTATATGATGGGGGGGGGGGGGATACAATTTTTTAGAAAGGTTTAGATGGGAAGGGTTGGAAAACAATGCTCTTGATTGTTCTCAAAACTCGACAAGACAAAGGGGTACTAGCAAATACCCATGACAGACGAATATATCCATCTAACAGCATTTGCCAGCCACGTTTGTTAAATGACAAGACTGTTGCTACACGACATATGCATCCACACAAACAACATGACACAACACATAGCGACACTTTGACATATCTTTGACCGGATACGAGACAACACGGTCTGTCAATAAAACCCAGTAAGGTGAAGATAGGATATAACGAAATTGACTTTGTAGGATACAAGATCTCTAAAGGACATATATCAACCGACAACAAAATTGTGTCCAAAATTCTTAATTTGGGGGTACCCAAAACAAAGAAGGAAGTTAGGAATTTATTGGGTTTGCTGAATTATTATAGAAAATGTGTTCCAAAATTTGCAGAGATCACAGAAGTTTTCACAAAATTGTTGACCAAAGAGCAACCACACAAAATTGTACAGAGTGTGGACCTAACTATAGCACTAGCAGAAATAAAAATTAATTTTTCGAAACCTCCCATTCTAAAATTTCCTAACCCAAATTAAAATTTTCTACTGAGAACAGATGTTAGCGGAATTGGCTGGTACATAACTACAGTCTTCTGCAAGATGATATTGAGCCCAATGTTGGCACAGGATGAAACATTGTGTTGCATGTCTGCTTCTGAGTTGGCATATAGAGTGCAATCATCATAAACAGGAGCTCGCTTATGGTGTCGCTGGTGGTGTTCGTTTTAGCTTTCAGCCTTCTGAGATTGACCAACTTTCCATCCATACGTTAGTTGATGTCTATTCCAATGTCATTGTTTTCGAAGGCATTCGTCAGCATAGCTGAAAACATGAGACTGAACAGTGTTGGTGCCAGGACATAGCCTTGCTACACTCCATTGGTGACAGGAAAGGTGTAAGACAGTTTACCATTTTCCTGTACTCTTGCCTGCATACCATCAATAAATAACCGCACTATTTGAACAAACTTTCGTCGACAGCCATATTTCGCCATAATCTTCCACAGTCCTTCTCTGTTGACTGTATCAAAAGCCTTGGTAAGATCAATGAAAGTGGAGAACATTTCGGAGTTCTGTTCCTGGCATTTCTCTTGCAACTGCCTTGCAGCGAAAATCATGTCAACTGTTCCTAGTTCTTTTCTGAAGCTACATTGACTCTCAGGAAGAAGATGGGCTGTGAGGCAATTGAGAAGAAATCTGGCGAGTATCTTCCCTGAAATTGAGAGCAAGGGGATGCCTCGGTGGTTGTCACAGGATTGGCGGTTTCCTTTACATTTGTAAAGGTGGACCATTGGCGCGTCCTCGAAATCTTGTGTGTCATGGCCTCGTTCACCCATATGTTTGTAAAGATTTGGTGAAGCTGCTCTATTAGAACCGGTCACCTGCTTTGTATATCTCTGCCGGGATGGAGTCAGGACCAGGCGCCTTACTGCTGGAAAGTGACTGGATAGCCATGTTTACTTCCACTATGGTTGGCAGGTCAGCAATAGTATCATTAGTGGGGACTTGAGGAAGGCAGTTGAAGGTTTCGTCATCGATGGAGGAGGTTGCATTTAAGATGTTGCTAAAATACTCTGCCCAGCGTTGAAAGATTCCTTCTTATCGGTGACCAATGTTGGGGCACTAAGGAGGATAGCTATGGCTGGTGATGTAGGAACTTGGATCGCTTTCAGTGAGTCGTAGACGTTTTCCATATCATGTCTGTCAGCAAAGCCTTGGATCTCGTCAGCTTTGCTGCTCAGCCAGGATTCCGGCATGTGCCGAAGTTTCTGCTGCACTACTCTCCGGACGTTATTGAAGGCATCTTTTTTGGATGTTGACTTTGGGTCTTTCAAGTATGCCTTGTGGAGAAGTTGTTTCTCGGCCAGCAATTGGTTGATGTTTTCGGAATTTTCATCAAGCCAGCCTTTATGCTTCCGGGGGCTGGACACAGGATTTTCATAGTAGTGTTGAAAATCGTGTCCTTTAGGGCTCTCTACTCTGTTTCCTCACCTTGTTTAGCTGCGGAACTGGGCTTGAGTCAGTCTTCCAGCATATTTTCAAACGACAGCTGCATTTGTATTTACTGTTTAGTTGGGTGACATTTTTTCCCCTCACTTTTACCCCTTGAGGACGCCGTGGTGGTTTGATGTGCATATTTATTTTAGAAACAGTCAGACGATGGTCTGTTCAGCATTCGTCCCCACACATGGATTTTGTCACCCGAACGTCTTGTCTGTCACTCCTCCTGACGATGACACAGTCAATGGGGTGCCAGTGTTTCGAGCGAGTGTGCATTCACGATGTCCTATTTCTCATGGGAAGACGGGAAATTGTGTTGGTAATCAAGAGATCGTGTTGGGCACAGGTCTGAAGGAGGAGTATTCCATTGCTGTTACAATTTCCGACTCCGTGCTTTCCAATGACGCCACTCAAAGAGGCGGTGTCCATGCCTACGCTGGCATTGAAGTCCCCAAGGAGTATAGGTTTGTCTCCTTTGGGAACAGACGTTAATACATTGTGCTGGTCCTCATAAAAACTGTTCTTGACATCATCTTCATTTGTCAAGGATGGTGCGTAGCCACTCACGGTGGTTGCATGCTTCCTTCCGTTCAGTAGGGGCATCGTAATAGCCGTAAGCCTGTCGTTTATAACCTTCGGAAATCCAGCTAGTTTACAACCAGGGCCGACTTAATGGAAAATCCCACACCGCGCTGGCGTCTTTCCTCACTCTTCCTTCCACTCCAGAAGAATGTGTAGCCGGCCCCTACTTCACAGATTTGGCCTTCATCTGCAAGTCGTGTTTCGCTCAAGGCTGCAATGTCAATGTTGTACCTGCCCAACTCTCTCCCAATCAGTGCTGTTCATCTCTCTGGGTTCTACGCGCCGTCTCTATCAAGTAGGGTGCGTACATTCCAAGTTCCAATGCTTAAGGGAATATGGTTTGCTTTTTTTTAGCTGTACCTGTTTTTACTTTATTTGTATGTCGACCGCAGTATAGGGTACCCACCAACCGCGGCTAGCTAGTTGGGTAATGATGGAACAGACAATGTTTAGGGCACCTTTAATAGCCCCTTTATCGTGCTATGGGGGTGAGCAGTGCTATCCTATAGAGGGCTGCCCAGTCGCTCAGGAGGCTACCGAATCACACTGCTGCTCCTGTCAGTAGAAGACGACCATATGGCCTGAGCCACCTGTGTCCAGGTCTGCGACTACGACAGCCAGCGTACCCACTTCGCCGCTAGCCCATCGCCACAGGGCTTGATCGGTGAAGTTGGATGCAGAATAACGTGCGCGATGAATTGGATTAAATTAAGGAAGAGTTGCGCAATTCGTCAACCACAATCTCTGAGTCCAGTGGCAAGACAAGTCAAGACATCTGGAGACGAATTCAGGTGCTGTGGATAACCAGGGCGCTCTACGTGCCCATCACGTTCCACGACGCTTTGTAGGTAAACGCCGTCTTGCGCCTTGAATCATCAATGATTTCTTCTAGCAGTCTGCGGAATCCTGTCTTCACATGCTGGGTAGGCATACTCTAGTTCACTGATTGGTTTGACGCCGAATCGGTTACCCACGCCTGGTTTAGCAGCCTGTCACAGCTGTTGCCCGGGGGTGGCCGCTGTCGCATGCTGATAGCTACTGGGAGTCACAGGCGTGAGCTGAATGTTAGGCTTTAATCAGTGGGGAATGGTCCCTGAAAATGGTGTGGCAGCCATACTTACCAAAGGTACTACCAATGCCTATCATCCCAGACCCCTCCCCCCCCCCCCCAATGTGTAAGCAAATGTATTAAACGCTGCGCAGTCAAATGTGTTTTGCCGCGTTTGTTTGCCTGGTTTCTTAAGTGTTCTTAGTGTTTCTTACCATACTGAGCGAGAGCCTGTGCTGTGTGCAGAATTGAGGTTGTTAGTCACTTCTAACTGTATCTTCAATTCTTCTCCGTAGTGTGGTTACAACATTACTAACATACAGCACAAACTAAATTATTCTACACTGGCGTTGTGAATAGCTTGTTTGTTATTTATTTTTAAAAAATATAATGGATTTGACTGAACAGTATTTTTAAAGACAGGACCAAATGCAAGATAAGTTAAACACACTTGATGGTGTGTAACAATAATTAGGACTAAAGATGCCTAGTGAAAAGACAAACATCATGATTTTTAAAAAATCAAACAAATGTAACTCGATCTCCCTTGGAAAATGATAGGCATTAAAATAATAACGGCATTAAAATAATAACACAAAAGGCAATGAGAGCTCTCAGGGCACCAGGGAAAGTGTTGAAGTCAAAAGGGTTAAGCAAACTTAGAATATTTAACTTAAATCTACATATGTAATCTACTGTATGGGTCAGAAATATGAAGAACGACTGAAACATTGACCATGACCCTAATTAGAAACATTCTTTAACTGGTGTCTGTCAAGAATAGAAGGATTTAAATGGTATAAGAGAATCCCTAATGTGGAGCTTCGTGAGAGAATTAGACTGGCTCCAGCGAATCAAGAGATGAGGACAAGAACCTGACGCTGTATTGAGAAAACCTGAAAGTCTAAATCAGTAGTTCCCAAGCTTTTCGAGCAGAGGGCCATATCTACTATTTTTCGGTAGTTAAGCGGGCCACAATGTTATACAATTATATAAGTCGTGCAATATCATTCTTAACTTTCTTAATTTAAATTTTAAATCAGTTTCGAAAATCGCTATTAATGTAATTAATTTACAATTGTAACTGTTTTTCATAACCAGTTACTTAAGTTCAGATGCCACTTTATCAATGTCTGGGCACAAATATGTCGTGCCCTAAGTCATAAGCGCAGCTAGGTTACTGTCGGTGAGTCTGGAACGTTGTTTGTTTTTTAATACGGTCATTATGAAAAATGACTGCTCGAGGCCTCGCGTGCCACTTTCTGGCAGCTGGCGGGCCACAAGTGGCCCGCTGGATGTATTTTGAGAACCTCCGGTCTAAATGTATAGTTATTTCCCTAACATTCAGAATGCAAATAAAACGTTCACCGCTGAACACGTGAGCTGATATAGCATGATGTGTAAACAATATATAATATAATATATAAATAAAGATATTTTTATATGCTGAGATGAATTAAGAGGCAAGTAAAATACAATCACCCATGAGGACTTTGCACAGGCTTAATTAATAAAAGAATTGATTCATAAGTCAGTGCGGCTTTACTTCTAAGTGATAGATTTGAATAAGAAAAGGATTTTATGTTGAGGCTAGAAAGAAGACTGTTCTCAGCAATACACTACTTCCTAATATATGAATTAATATGAGTTACATAACAGATGCCACTCTAAGCTAAGTAATGAACTTTACATAGCCTATTTCATTGTTATCGCAGAAAATTTATTTGAATATTTTTTTTTTACATATCTGTAGTCTTTCCCATCAAGATGGAGATATGCAAGTATTTTCACTACGCATGTGTCCTACTGTATCGAAAGCCTTTGCGTAATTAACGAGGAAACAGTAAAATAACAAGACATGTCAAGGGGACTCTGCAGTGCTTTTTATCAGTCATTTTTTTTTTTTTTTTGGATCATTTATTTTTTTTTCTAATGTGTTCTTGCACTGACTTGTGTTGCTGATAGTAACACTCTATTAACATTGCTACACATAACTTTCCCATATAATCTATATGCTTGTCTTGCTTACTATTTGTCCCATGAGTACACTAAGCCATTTATCGCAGCCCACAAGAAATCAGTGTCAAGGTCCTGCAGCCAGATTGCTTAAATTTTCTAAACTTGATACCTCCGGGAATCATCACTGACGCTAGGAAGTTCGTGCCCTGCGCGACGCTTTCTGCAGGCGCTAACCACTCTGCGGCGAGAGATCCAGTCGTATGGGTTATAAATGTGACGAAAATCGTGCAGCGTTAACTGTGTTTCCTTTGTTTAAAAACTATCAGAATTGGGTTGCCAATTATTTTAAAGTTGGTCGCGGTTCCAATTGTACAGCAACGGGTCGTCCCCACTATGCTCCGTTCCTGTGCCAGTGACAATGATACAAAATGCCCCCCCCCCCTACCCCGTGTGAAAAGTGGAATAGACAGGAGTCTCGACCAGCCAACATCCCGCATTATTTTAAAATATTCATTGTAAAAGAAATCACACTTTATTATTTTAATACTTTTTGAATGTTTAATTTCACGTTACTGCTCATTCCTGCATCTGCCATTTATCTGACATCGAAGTTCTGTAGAGATGACCTTTATCACTGTGTGACATAATCATAGACCTTGAAGTAGTACATTTGGTAGCTAAATACAAATCTAATTACTGCTTCAACTGTTGTCACATGAAAGGGATTTCGGTCCTCTAGCCGCTTACATTTATGAGAGAAAATAATGGTTGCAACAGTATTTATCATTCCAGTTATCTTTAGTGTTGCTAAGTTCTGAGTTTTTTTAGTGAACGGTTTAAACGGGAAAATTAGTTAAATAAGACTGAATTTACTACTGACGCCCCTTTATCTTGAAGAAATGTATGTGTGTTAAAGAGTCAAACGACATTCACGTAAACTTGGATGTGGGATGTGGATTTTAATTTATGAGAATATTTTGTTAAAAGTGTCTAGGGGGATAATTGATTATCTGGTCACTTGTTAGAATGCAGGGTGATTAGGGATATTTACCACAAACCCCAGGAGAACACAGTTCAATCCTTGAAACCATGGCATCTGTGTGTAGGTTTCCCTTCCCACTTCATCACCTTGTAAATTTACTATAGTGCTAGAAGGATATTGATTCACAACATATAAACAACCACTGTTGAACACCACATTTACTTGATGTACACATCAACAAATATTTGGACAAACAGTTCAAGTATTAAATCAAAATCTGTAGTAACATATATAGGTGTAATTAACACTATGCATTTTCAGACAGGCATGGGAATTATTTGCATTGTTATATATAGTATATATAGTACCCAGTATACATATATAGTACCCAGTGACTCCAGAAAAAAACAAGGTTATTACAAACAACACAACAACCACAAATTGGGTCTACTTTCATTTTCCCTCATAATTAAGGCAAATAATGATCAAAGTACCTAGAACCCCAACATATAAACATTTGTTTCTGACACCGTTTACAATGTTCTCATTTTAAAAAATAATGAGTGGGTGTCAAAATACTATACATATATATCATAACATAACCCTTTAGTTGTACACCATTACCATGTAAAACACTCTTTACCTTTTCCATGTCATAGAAGAAAAACACACACATGAAAACAGTTGATACTAATAATTAAATTAATTAATTATAGTGTTCATTTCGGCATTGCGGATGGGTATTCTTCTCCAGTGCAAAGCAGTTAATGTCCATAATTATCCGGGACAGCAATAAATACTCACAGTCATGTTTTAATGTCCACTGAAGTTTGTTGCGGAAATACTTATAATCCCTATTAGGAAATAAATTCACCACATATACATATCCCCTCCATTGGGGCTGAATTCACGAATCTTCTGTTGCGAACGGCTCGGTGTCAGTGTGAAATTGAGGCCTGGGTTGGTCATACCTTCAGGAGATGCATCGTGAGTCCTGGACTAAGGTTCTTCCCTATATCACCATATCCGATGAAAAGGATGCCGACCTTTCAGCTTCTCGGCTTATAATATCCGAATCTCAATTTTGTTCCCACAGAATTTTCACTCACCTAGTCATCAGTCTATAACCTATTCCACAGTTGATGGCATTTAGGCTGACATGGGACCAGCACAGTGTTCTGATTCATTATTTACTTTCAGTGTAGACATACAATTCTGCTTGTTATTCATTTGGGTCATCTGGAATTAATTCCAGGATTCTGCTGCAGGCATGAGACTGAAGAATATTATTCCACCACATATCCAGGGTTGCAGGCCATCAGGTGATTCCTGTGGTTGCAGGCGTAGAGGCATTTACTCCGCTAACTGCTTTCATGTGGTCTTTTTTCTGTGTTCAGGTTTTGGAACCTTGAGGTAATCTGGTGTTGTTATGGTTCAGAGGTTCTGAAGTTGCTTGTATTGGTTGTTTTGGCTTATTGTTGTTTCAGTGTCTCTTCCCATTTGTTTGAGTTGGTGTTCATAGCTAGAACTTGGTGCTGAATAGCTGGAACCTTATGTTTGACTGTTGCAGCTGTGAGATGTTCTTTCGAAGACTTATCCATTGTGGATATTAACTTGGTAATCCAACCAACAGTTGAAGGTTACTCACTGTTGTTAGTTTTATTAAACTTGTAGTAGGATTGTCCCATAGTTTCACTGATTTTGCTGAGTGACAAGGCTTCAGGTGGTACTTCCCAGCAGTAAAGCAGACGATACACTGTTGTCAGTTACTCTGTTGATCTTCATCTTTGTAGATTATTAGATTCAGAAGTCCATCCTGGATATTCCTACTAAAATAGGACTTCCTCAATCACACCGTCAGTTGTCTTCGTATGTATCTCTTTTGCTTGCGTTTGCAGCTTATGAGTGCAGCAGTAAACATTGGTGTATTTATAGATCCAGAACATGGTTAAGCCATTTAGTCCTGACTCACCTTCATCAGGCTTTTAACCCAGGATCCTGATGACAGTTATGAAATGCAGTCCCACCAAAACCACCACTCACTTCTCTTCTATAGAAAGGGATGGCAAAGAATACAACACGAGCATTAACCTACTGTGATGTGTTAACTTTCACAAGACAATTACAAACAAAAAAGGGGAAGGAGATAGGAGTGGGTTTCCAAGTTCCCTGTCCCTCGTCGCTTGTGGTAGAACTTTGCTAGCTCTGATAGTGAGTGAGCTATCT
Source organism: Cepaea hortensis (assembly GCA_963921405.1). NCBI lineage: Eukaryota > Metazoa > Mollusca > Gastropoda > Stylommatophora > Helicidae > Cepaea > Cepaea hortensis. The sequence goes on along the minus strand of OY992877.1, from coordinate 117,109,917 downwards.
TTTCACTCTGTTTTGTTCTGTTGTTACTGGGACTATTAGATGAGTGAAGTCATTCTGTCCATCCAACATGTTGACATTGTATCTCTCATTCTTGAAGAGAATAGCCTATACAGAATCTCTGTGGTTTCTAATGCCGCGTCTTCCTTTCAGCACTATAATCATCCTTAGGTCAAGACTATTCAACATTGGCTTCTTAAGTACTGACATACACATGGATTCTTCTATCAACATCCTCATGTCCCCAAGGGTAACATTAAAATGTATATTCCCACAGGAAAAAGTAACAATCAGAACAGGGAAAATTCTCATACCAGAAAAAACATACATGTACATTTCTCTGATATTAAGTACATCATAATCATACATAATAATTAATCATAATGATGATGCAGGGAGCCTAGGTTTTTGAATTTTCTTCAGGGGTTAATCCATAAACTAAAACATCCATTGTTTCCCCCCACTGCGTACAGCACGAGGATAGTAATCGCTGTGATATATTTTGTCAATGACTGCTATTATTTGGAGTGTATTTATTAGAATAACTTATGCCGCATGGTCCAGCCTTCTGAATATTGCAAGCAATTTATTCACATCAATCTTCGCTTCTGTTCCTACTACAGTGAGGTGATGCGGATTGAATCCTATCCGAACATGCATTTACATCACGCGTTTACTTTAATTGTTCATGAATTTATATTCTCAAACATAGCATTTCCCTAAAACTATTTTATGAAATGATTATATGTTCACCACTCATGCTGAGTGGTTGATAATCTGTTAACAAAAGGATTGTACTAAAATTTAGCACTATAGTTCCAAGTTACAGATTATGAATTAGGAAAACAATTTATCCAAAATGAACTGAGTCCATGATATGCCTACTCATGTGTATGTCTTCGCATGGATAAAATTTCCTTTCTATAGTACATAGATTATTTGCAGATTTCTAAGCATAGATAGTGAGATATAGTTCACAATGCATAGAAGTTTTAACATAGGAATATGAAATTGACAGACACGAGTTCTCTACTGAAGTATGAATCAAGAGTCTGTTCCCACCTTGAGAAAATGCCTAGAATGTGTTTTTGACCTGAGTTTGATACTCTACGGTACATATATTTCTAGATTATAAGCACTACTAGTTAGATATAACTTCATAATGCCTATAAAAGGTTTTGACATAGGGATTTGGAATGGTAAAACAGGAAAAATTACAACGTGGCGCCCACATGTGTTTCATTGGTAAACATCATCCAGCCTGGTTTAAGAGAATTGTTGACTTATTATTCTAACTAATTCTTAATTAAGCATACTGGTCTATGTAATACATAAATACATCTTAATAATGTAGATATAACATACCAATAGCTGAAGAGAATCATGGTTTTAAAGGCAAAATTGCCTTTTCCCCACACGGGAAAACTTTTACATGTCTGCTCTTTGTGTAGTACTGACCAAAAATGGCTACACTGGGCCTTTGTTTTTCAACCAGTCCCGGTCTGGCCAGGTACGTGAAAAAAATAAAGCCAAATAAATTAAGCTGTGCCACGGTCAGTCTATCGCTGTTTTATTTTCTACTCCTACCTAAGCAAGTTACTTAAACAGTAATTGTAAGGGGTTGTTTATTTTTAAGGGAGTCACTGCTATGAAAGGGTGAGGACGTTTTATTATATCACAGTGGATTTGTTCAAGGTTGTTGCCCACGTCCATAAAAATCATTTGCTTTTTCATAAAACCCTTCCCGCTATACATTAAATGTCTTGACATAGCAGCTTCATCTTCTATTTTCTTCACGATAGAAGCATTTTTCATGGGAATAAAACGTTCTTCTTTACGCTATCTATCATTCTGAAGCTATCCTTTTCTAGAGTAATTATTTGCCTTTCATTTCACGTGACTATCCAGGGCAACACACATCAAGGTAATATAATGATCTACGGCAATGAGTCAGTAGTGAGAAACAGACGTAGTGGCAGGGGTTTCATTGCGAACGACGCTTGAAAAGGGACAGTCTGGCATATGAGACTACGACCTCCAGCATGAGAATGGAGGTGGAAGCAATAACTGCAGCCTACTCCATGAGTCCGCAATGAATGCAATGTGTATTGACACATTGCATTTATTACGGACTCACGGAGTATGCTTAGTAAAGTGGAGAAAGGAATGTTTCGTATAAAATGGCTTGCAAGCTTCAGAGGTCACAGATTGTGAGAATTGCATGGATTTTCTGTTCGGCTCATGCGGGTGTGCAGGGGAATGAACAGACAGAAGGCTGGCAGGGAATGCACCTTCCCACACACACACACACACACACACACACACACACACACACGCGCGCGCACACACACACACACACACACAATTGGTGTCAAACATTTTACATCTGGTTTTGTATAAATAAGGTCTTCTAAATCCAAATATCACAATTATATGTCCGCAGCAGCTCAAGTTTATGAGATACATCATCATTGGCACCTTTCCGTCTTGACAGACGATAGTTTGGTACATTGTGCTTCAAAAAGGCTTAATAACTACGATCCATGGCGGTGGCGAGTGTGGCTGGTAAGGCCAATTCTTGCTGCAAATGTTTGCCCACAGTAGGTGCATGTGAAAACATGGTCATTTCCACCATTTTGCACCATCTTACGTCTCTCACGCTCTGTGTGTGCTTTATCTGCAATCATTTTCTCCTTTGTCTTTATTCCATTTCTGATAGTTGCCCTCCATGCAACACGTTCAGCGGCGACGTGTTCCCATTGTGCATTATCAATGCCTATATCAATCATGTCCCGCTTACACACATATTTGTATCGTAGTAGAGGCCGACCCTGAGATCTCCTACCCATCTGTAATTCACCAAAAAAGATGTCCTTTGGTATTCTACCATCATCCATCCTCCTAACGTGTCCTATCCATCTAAGTCTACTAAGACTGAGCATGGAATACACCGTCACACAACCTGATCTTTTCAATACTTCAGTATTTGTGATTTTGTCTTGCCACTTAATACCAAGTATTCTTCGCAGACACCGCATATGAAAGCTGTTTAAACGATTCTCTTGGCGTGAGTAAGTTGTCCAGGTTTCACTGCCATAAAGAAGAGTACTAAGGACACAGGCTTGGTAGACGAGGACTTTTGTTTTGGCAGTAAGCTTCCTGTTCTCCCAGACTCTTTTTGCTAACATGTTCATTGTTGTTGCTGCCTTGCCAATCCTGACGTTGAGTTCCTGATCGAGGGATAATTTGCTATTTACCTCTGATCCTAGATATGTAAAATGGTCTACTATCTCCAGTTCGGCGTCGTCAATAAAGATTGATGGTACATCATGTGCACCTTGTGACATAATCTGTGTCTTCTTTTTGTTAATTGTTAAACCAAATTCAGAACAAGCATTGGAGAATGATGATAGTAGATGTTGTAATTCTTCCTCAGAGTGGGTCGTAATCGCAGCATCATCCGCAAAAAGCAACTCTCTGATAAGTACCCTGCTAATTTTGGTCTTGGCCTTCAATCTCTGAGCATTATAGAGGCCACCATCTGAGCGTGAGTGAATGTATATACCGTCATCCTGATCACGAAAGGCATATTTCAGCAGAAGTGAAAAGTATATCCCAAAGAGGATGGGGGCTAGTACACAACCTTGCTTAACTCCACTCTTGATTTCAAACTCTTCTGAAGTTGAGCCATCAAACTTGATTATACCCTTCATGCCTGTGTGGAACGATTCCACAATGGACAGAAGAGTTGGTGGGCAGCCAATCTTCTTTAGTGCTTTGAACAGACCCTCACGACTGACCAAATCGAATGCCTTTGTGAGGTCGATGAAGGCAATAAACAGTGGCTGATTTTGTTCCCGGCATTTTTCTTGCATCTGTCGCAATGAGAATATCATATCAATTGTAGACCGGTTCTGACGGAAGCCGCACTGTGATTCGGGGTAGACTTGATCTCCCAGGACTTGAAGTCTGTGCAGGACAATTCTGGCAAATACTTTCCCAACAATACACAGAAGTGAGATACCCCTATAGTTGTTACAGTCGCTCCGATCTCCCTTGTTCTTGTACAGTGTTATGATGCTTGAATCTTTGAAATCCTGTGGGACTTGTCCTTCTCGCCAGCATAGCTCTATTAGCTGGTGGATCTGTAGAGCGAGTGTGTCTTGCCCACTCCTGATTACCTCTATTGGAATCCCATCCTTACCTGGAGCCTTGCCAGATGCAAGCTCATTTATAGCACACTTAACTTCTGTTATAGTGGGAAGTGTGCCCAGGTGGTCAAGAGTTGGCAGGGCCTCTATGGCGTTGAGGGCATCATCCGCTAGCTTGGTCTCACTTGAGTAAAGCTGTAAATAGTGCTCGACCCATCTATCCATCTGCTGTTTCTTATAAGTGATGATTTCTCCAGTCAAGGTTTTCAGCGGTGCACTTCTTTTGATCATTGGACCACAGGCTTTCTTTATCCCTTCATACATGCTTCTGATGTTTCCCTTATCACTTGCGATTTGAATGGACTCACATAACTTTATCCAATAGTCATTCGCACACTGCCTGGCAGCCCTTTGTCCATCCTTCCTCGCTTGCTTCAGCTCACTCAGAGTGTTAAGCGTTGGTCTTTCCTTGTTTCTTAAGAGAGATATCTTCTTTTTATCAATCAAGGGCTGCAGTGTATGGCTGTTTGCCGCAAACCAGTCCTGTCTCTTATGATCCACAGTGCCGTAAACCCCTACCGCTGTTTTATAAATAGTTTCCTTAAGTTTACTCCATTTATCATTTACTATACAATTTTCTGATGTATCATTGAAAGCGTCTTCAAGTTGCTGTTGAAATTCAAAGCACTTTCCAGGATCGTGAGTGTTAGTAATATTAATCCTGGGGCTAGACTTGTGTTTAGCTGTGTAGATTCTCTTTGGTCTCAGTCTAACCCTTGCAACAACCAAAGAATGATCTGTATCACAGTCAGCACTGTGGTAACTTCGAGTTAATGATGTATGGTTCAGATGTTGTCTCCGTGTGATAATGAAGTCCAGCTGATGCCAATGGCTGGATCTTGGATGTTTCCATGTGACCTTATGCATCTCTTTTGTTTTAAAAAAGGAGTTTGTAATACATAGGTTATTTCTAGTGCAATGCTCCAGCAGCCTTTGCCCATTATCATTCATGCGACCGATATTGTATTTTCCAAGGCACACTGGCCATGAACTCGAGTCCTTGCCCACACGAGCATTGAAATCACCGAGCATATAAATGTAGTCGGATTTTGGAACTGCCTTGATCGCAGAGTGTAGCTGCTCATAGAACGTATCCTTCACATCATCAGAGGAAGCGAGTGTCGGTGCATATGCAGTGAGAATGGTGGCAAAACCACAAGAGGTTGCCAAGCGCAGTGATAATAATCTTTCATTACCTCCAGCTGGGATATCAATCATTCCCAGTAGCGAATTCTTCACTGCAAAGCCCACACCATGTAGCCTTTTTTCTGCCTGTCCTCTTCCCTTCCAAAAAAAGGTGTAATTGTTTTCCCTGAGTGACCCTTCCTCAGCGAGGCGAGTCTCCTGCAGGCCAGCAATATCAATGTTAAGATGATTGAGTTCAGCATCAATCACAGCCGTTTTTCTCACATCGTCAATATTTGTCAAGTCAGTGGAAAATCCTGGACACATGGTTCTCACGTTCCAGGTTGCAAGCCGTAGCTTGAGGTTTCTATTCTTTTTATTAGTACCTGGTGCATTGGTTTTACAGCCTGCAATTCAGATTGTGTCCTAGCCCCAAGCACCCATTGAAGCAGGCAGGCTGTGGCGGATCAGCACCCAATTGGCTGGGGGCTGCCCAGCTTGAGGCGGGCGGTAGCTGATCAGTGACACCTGTAGGTGTCTCCCACCGTCAGAGGCAACGCGTGGCGCCCCATGTCTACGCCAACTGACAAGGACTTATAACCCGTAACAGTTGCCTCTCGCTTTGATTCCGAGACCGGTTAAGACCAGGGATGGAGTTATTGCCTCTCCATAGCACAAAGCCTGGGCTAAAATAAAGAAACCATGTGTTGCCCATGCAGCATGATCCCTCTCTCGGCCTGCTTAGTTCACACCAGAGGAAAGTTGACACCTATAATCTGGAACAAGACAAGCTGCAGAAGCTGCCGGATCAGCAAAGCAATGCTCTAACTGTCCGCCTGTCGGAGCTTCGATCCTAGACCAGCTGCCAACCAAGGCTTAGGGCCTGGTCTGCCCTGCCATGACTTATTTTGTCTTTGGGTTGCATTTCCTCGCACCAGGATAAGGCTAGTACCCTCCCAATTGCGCTCTTCCGCCCGAAGCCGTTGGCACAATGTGGGGTGTCGGGTTTGGTAAGCGCCGCCCAACATTCGGCGCTGACAGAAAGCAGGTAGTACCGTCTACTGTCATACGGTAGCTCAGTCATATCTGACTAAGACCTGACTGATATGAGATGAAGCAACAGGGCTTACTTTTCGTCATTAAGGGGACTTGATAGTTTCAGACCATAGTTGATAGATAGATATCAGATAGATATCAGACCATAGTTGATAGACAGATAGTTTGGCGAAGTGAGTTTTCACACGCCAGCATTTAGGGGTCTGAAACTATCAAGTCCCCTTAATGATGAGATACAAGCATTTGCGAATTTAATATTATTACAGTATGTTCTATATAAGGTTCTTTGGGGTAAAGCTACTGCTGTCTAGTCCCTTACAAAATTTGGAATTCCAATGGTTTCAAGAGAGCCCAAGAACCACTATTATGAATATTATTTCTGTGTTGTCAATATTAGGGGAATTAATAGAAACAAATAAAAAAAAACACGGAAATATTAAGATTTAGATTCTGTTAGACGACCTGTTCTACACGGAGATGACATACCAATTCCAACTTTCAGTCAGATTTCGGATTCACTGCTAAAAGATAAAACATCATGTTGAACGACAAGTGACAGTGGTAGTAATTTCGAAGATGATTTTCCAGCTGTTCAATGTTTCGACCAGCGTGAACTGAATGATCTAATCCGAAATCTATATCTTTCCAATGAATCTTCAGAACTTTTGGTTTCAAAACTGGAAAAAAAATTGCAATCAATCAATCAATTAATCAATCAGGTGCCTTCTCCACAATGAAGGTTGGCTGCAATGGATCTCCAACACTGTCTCTTGCCTTGACAGTACATTCTGTCAGGTTGATGTCCGTCTGTCACAGTCCTAGATTTCTAGGGGATTGAAACTCGGGCTCATACAGGCAACAAACTCCGTTCAGATACAATCGAGCATCATTTATTTACATTTATATTACAGTACGCTGGCGAAGTGAGTTTTCACACGCCAGCATTTAGCACGTTGCGTATCACAGGAGTTTACAATGAACATAATGAACATGATTATCACAATAACTCTAGCAGCTATCTAACAGATAGTAATGTATGTATAAGACCCCTAAAACACTTGGGTCTGAAACTATCAAGTCCCCTTAAGGTAAGCCCTGTTGCTTCCTCGATGTCCAGTAGGGTCTGTCCTTCCACACGTGTCTTAATTCGACACGGGTGGTAACTCTCTCTGAGTTTCTCGTGGACCCCGCAATCGGCGGGCCCCATCAGTGTCCACGTGGCTGTGGACACACTGACCGTTCCTTCGAGAAGGCTCTAGATTATTCGAGCCTTCGAGTGACTCGGTTCTTTCCCTTTAGCTGGATTTATATCCCTTCGCCAGTGTCTCGTTCTTTTAGGTTGGTACCGCTCTTTAGGTGAGTCTGTGACACGAGTCCCCCTCCCCCCCCCCCCTGCTTTGATGGGTTATTCTATGGTAATTAGTTCTGTACTAATTCTGTCACAGTATCACATAAAGTCGGTGTTTGTAGTTTGGTGGATAGTAACTTGGCAACTTACATATCTGCATCGCCAACTCATGTATTCTCCCATACACCACTTTAAGATGACTGCTGAATAGGTATCTCTCTTCTATGTTCTTAAACATGCTTATCTGACCGAAGTACCGTGACGTTTCTCAGTTGTTTTTACAACCGCGCCCTTCTCGAGTATCTACATGATACCAAGATATTAAAAACTCTGTGTGAGAGAGTTTTAACAAGACAAATGTCTTGGCCATTTAAGTACACCTGCAAATCTTATCCCGTGTGTGTATTTTGATACATTTCTACTTCCGTATGTTGTATAGTGCTGATTATGTAGTTATGCTGTTGTTTTATCACATCTGACTACGTGTTCCTGTTGGTTTGTTTGTGTATTGAATGATATGTTGCTGTTTCTAATAAAGTGACTGTATTTTAATTGTTAGTGTTCAGTTTTGAGTTTGTATATGTGTGTGCTCACTGTGTGGTTTATCCAAGCGTCACGAGTTGGGATATCCTTTGTCGTGAATTACCCCAATGTGTGTAATGCATGATCGGAGCATTCCAAGCAGTGGCGCTTAGATGTAATGTATCAGACATGTATCAAAAATTTAGACAGGTAATAAATTTTTACATGAAGACGCAGACAAATTAAAATAAATACGTTTTGCGTACAATTTGTCCGCTCAGTATATCGCTCTCTCATTTAAGTCATTCACTCTGTCTTTCATTCGTCTTTCATACACAATAGTCTTTTGTTAAAATATATAGATAAAGTTGAGGTAAGTGTTATTGCCCTTAGAAAAATGGATTAGGCGATATGTTCCCTTTTAGGTAACAAGTAATTTTTGTACGTGTAATCAAAAAAATGGTTTATAATTTAACTAGAAAAAATTGTATCGGAAAAATATTTCACCTATGAGTGGAAATACTTGCAATATTATGGTAGAAAATCTACAAGTTATAGGTTGACATATTTTATATACATAATAATTACATATGTCAGAGTCTACCGAAGTGCAGCGATGCAGTGACATCGTTACGCCCGCCAGGTGACTTAGTCCCCAGCAGGGATGACGGAACTTCGTTACGCCGCCAGGCGAGTAGTAGTCACCTGCCTGCAAGGTTGCTGGCTGACGAGACGGCCAGCGGTCAGGCAAGGACGCACGCATGTCTCGTGAAGCCACCTCAGGTGGGGAGACAAGTTGCGAGCTATATGGCAGACAGCTCTGGGACGTCGACTGGACCGGACGCATGATGAGAGAAAGGCGTTGTGTGGTTTCTGTGCCTGAAAGTCGAGTGTCTGGACATCTTGAGAGATAGACTATGAGCTGTATTGTGGATGTAAGTGTATTGAAGTATCAAGTATATCTTGTTGTGATCATCGTACTGTATATGATCTGTAAATAAATCCATTGAACGTTGTGTCGTTGAGTCTTGAGTCAAATCACGTTGTACTTGTACTGTCTCACATGTGTTAGGCTAGCGAGCCAAGTTTAAGACCCTGACATGTGTGGACGTGGTGGCACTCGTCCGGCTTTGAAATGAACGTGTTTATGTGATTAACGGTTAAAACTAGAGTTTGTGAACTTAGAATTTTTGTCAAATTTGTTTGTACATGTAAATGTGATCGTGGAAGGCTCATTTTGATTTATTACTAAATTGTTTAAACATGGAGACTAGTTGTAAACGTACAGTGCATACATATTGTTTGATCTTGTAAACGTGTAAAACATTTGTGATTGTTGAACTTGTCACCGTTTTGACCTTGTCGACATTGTGATCTTGTCGCCATTGTGACCTTGTCGCCATCTTGTAAACTTGATGTCTATGTCCTTACTGAATGTCATCTTGATGTAAGTGATGTGTCATCAATGTTGTAGAGTGTTGAGATATATGTAGATTGTCTTTGTGAATTGAGTTGTGGAACGCAAAAAGTTTTGGAAAGAAAGTAACTTGTGTTTTGAAAAAAAAAAAAATTGTTGACTGACAAAATTACGACATACAATTACACTCAACGCCATACAAACCTACTCAATACTTAGTGACAAGCAGGCACACACCATCAAATAGACGCTAATTTATTTCCTCCAAAACAAAGCAGGTTTTTCGTACCATCTGAAACCGTGCGCGTAGAGGTCATTTGTGTTTCGAAATAGCGACCCTACAGTTCCTAGCCCGATTTCCAACCGTTCTTCACCGCATCCAGGGCACTTGAGTATATTTTTCTTTTCATTTACTTTAAGGATGCGATTTTAGGCACGTATTGTCAATAGAACACAAATTGTAAATTGTTTATTGTACTAACCACTTATAACAAATTGTGTAGCTGGTATTTCATTGACATTTTCCATCATGTCGTCATTAAATGATTTCATCGATATCGGGTTGAAATTAAAGTTAACAGGAGACGAGTTGACAAAATGGAGTGAGAATAAATACTCTGAACACCTTCGCGAGAAAGCTTCTGAACGCGATGAACGAGCAGCTGAAAGAGCTGCCAAGCAAGCAGAAGCAGAATTGTCTGCAAAGACAAAACAAGCTGAGATAGATAGTGAGCTGAAGAAAGCAGAGATAACAGCTCAGAGTAAGAAAGAAGAACTGGAGGTACAGTTGAAGATGAAACAACTTGATACTGAGACTGCCATTAACAAAGAGTATAAGAAATCTGAGAGACTGGAGAAAGAAAACCAGTACAAGAAATATCAAGGTATTGTACGTAATTATACCTCGGGTGACTGCATCGCAGCCTTTACCCAAAATTTTGAAACTTTAATGGAACATTACCAGGTTCCACTGTCTGAATGGAATATTGTTTATACATTGAGACCATCTTGGGGTTTACCATTATCTGAAAGCAAAGATTATGGCACATTTTATGTTAGATGAGGCAGGTTACAGAGAACAATTCAGTAAGTTGAGCCCAAAACCGACTCAAACGTTCTCTGATTACCTCTGCTTAGTCCGAGATATATTTACTAAATGGACTTCAGCAGCTAAAATTGACAAAAATTATCAAAGATTAGAAGATCTGATCATTAGAGATAAAGTCATTTCATCCATTCCATCACCATTTTCAAAATTTTTGCAGGAGAATGAATGCACAAGTGTGGATGAGATTGAGAGACGTGGTTCGGCGTATTACACAGCCAACAAACATTGCTTTGCCAGTGAAGCTACTGACATAAATTTTGTAGCAGCGGCTAACTATGACACACCCTATAGTAGGCAGAAACCTCATAGACCTACATCTGAGAAGTATAATCACTGTAATTATTGTAAATACTCTCACCATCAAAGCGAGATGTGCGACAAGAACCCGGCATATAATACTTATCTACAAAACATGGTAAACAGACAAGATAAGGAGCGTAGATCCTTCAGAAATTTGCGTAAATGTTTCCTCTGTAAGGCGTACGGACACTATCGCTATGATTGTAAAGGTAGGCAAATGACCAACAAAGCAAATGCCGCCTTGTTTGACAGTTCATCGTCAAATGAAGAACAATCAGAGAAACATCCTGTGAACTCAGCACAGGCTTTTGACATGTTTAACGCAAATAAATGTACTGTTTGTAACACCTTTTATGAAGATGGCGTGTTAACATGTGGCCACTCCATTCCTATTGCCAATGAAGAAGCTAATTTGGTAGTAGATTCTAAAGGCAGGATAAACATCCATCACGGATACGTGAATGGCAAGTCTGCTACAGTCCTTCGAGACACAGGCAGCTCACTTATTGGTCTGAAGAGAACTTTCATAATGCCTACAGACTATACAGGCAGGCACGTAACATGCAGAACATTCTCAGGCAATATTGAGAAATACCCACTAGCATGGGCATATATTGAAACACCTTTCCTCACTGGGAAAGTAAAGTGCGCTGCATTAATAAACCCAGTGTGTGATGTAATAATTGGAAATTTACCAGAGGTGAATAATAAACCTCATGACATAACATCTCTGTGTATTGATGATAGCATAACATCACCATCCAATGTCATCATTGGTAATGTTACACCACCTATTGAATGTATGGTAGCTAATGTAGCAGTAAAATCTCATGACATCATTGATAACATTGTTTCATCACCATCTGATATCATTGAATGTGTGAACGCAGTAACCAGATCTACTGCTAGAGTGCAAGATGAAAGTAATCAAACTGAGGCTATACAAATCCTTAGCCCAGTATCACTACCTACTAACACCATGAAGGAAACGTTTGTAACAGCTCAAAAGGCTGACCCTTCATTATCAAAATATTTTAATCTGATCGGCCAAAAGCCAAAGGTAACCAAGAATGCAAAATGGCATTTTGCTGTGAAAAATGATATCCTCACTAGGTATTACACCAGAGGTGATGACACCACAGAGCAAACTGTTTTGCCAAATAATTATCGTAAGCAAGCCTTACATCTTGCCCACGATATACCTCTTGCAGGGCATATGGCATACGCTAAGACCAGATCAAGATTATTAACACAGTTTCATTGGCCCAAATTTTGCAATGACATTAAAGAATATTGCAGAAGTTGTGACACCTGCCAGAAACTGGTGAAAAAAGGTAAACACCCACAGGCAAAGTTACAAGTCACTGACTTAGCCAGTCGACTTTTGAAAAATTATCTGTCGACATAGTGGGCCCTCTCAATCATACAACAACTAGAGGGAATAAATATATTCTAACTGTCATTGATCAATGTAGTCGCTGGCCGGAAGCTATTCCGCTAAAGAACATAACTGCCAGTGATATAATGGAAGTTTTCTTCCATATTTTTTTCTCGGATAGGATTTCCAGACACTATCCAATCAGATAGGGGCACTCAGTTTATCGCCGCATCTACCCAAGCTTTCACCAAAATGTTGGGAGTGAAGCAATGTTTCAATTCCCCGTACCATCCTCACTCTAGTGGAATTATAGAAACGTTTAACGGCGATTTAAAGCACATGCTTGCAAAAGTCACGCAAGAACACCCTAATAACTGGGATGTATATCTACCAGCTATTCTTTTTGCTTATCGCGAGGTACCACATTCTAGTACCGGTTTCTCTCCTTTTGAACTTATCTATGGTGCCAAACCTCGTGGCCCATTAACTATTTATCACCAAATGTTAACTGACTCTATTCCAGTACTTAAACCCATTTCATCATACGTATATGTTACATCATTGCGTGAAAGAATCATCAAATCTTGTATAATTGCAAAGAATGCACTAAAATTATCGGGTGCTACTTATAGACAGTATGCTGACAAAGGAAACAGGACAATAACGTTGACACCTGGACAGGACGTTCTTCTTCTATTACCTAGTGACCGGCACTTATTGACTGATTCTTGGCAGGGACCTTTTAAAGTGACGAGACAGATTTCACCTGTAGACTACGAGATCCAAATAAAAGACAAACGTAAAATATTCCACATAAATATGCTAAGACCATACTACAACAGAGACAACGAACAAGACGATACGACAGCTTGTACAGTGATAATAGATCACGAAAATGACGAGGTTAGTGACGAAATTCCAACACCTGCATTAGACACGACAAACTGCTTGAAGGAGATCAAGATCAACCCAAAGTTAACTCAAGCAGAAACAGACAGTTGCAAACACCTAATACAACAGTACAACACCATCTTCTCCAACAACCCAGGACAAACAGAACTAGTACAGCATCACATCACACTCACATCAAACACACCCATAAGATGCAGACCATACATGTCAAAGACTCGACCACATCCCCTCCGCCAGGGAGAGCGGTCAACCCCTAAGAGACCAGGAGGAGATACGGTGCCCGAGGCAAGGGCAGGGGGATTGAGGTAATAGGAGAGGGTTAGCCACTCCCTCATGAGACACGCAGGCGGTGTTCAGAGAGTTAGCACTCTAATCACGATAGTACCACACCTCGTGAAGCCATAGCACAGTTGAGTAGACACTCAACAGGCCACGTTTGCCAGCAGAGTGCGATGTGAGGTAACACGCACGAAGGTGAAGGTCACCCCGCGTGGTGGGTAACCACGGGAGAGAGGTTAGGCAGACGGGAGACTGGACTTGAGGCGTTCACATCGTTTAGAATAGCGTTAGGAGTTTTGTGTTCACTAATAGATAGAACTAGCATAGGGTTAGCAGTTTGTGTTAGATAATTCTGTGGCTGTATATTGTGTATTGCATTAGCGACTGTTTACCGCTTGTAAGCGAGCCAACGGCAATAAAATGGACCATGCATTTTGCCTCCCACACGACTTGCAAGTTGTCTTGTATGGGTGTGTGAGAAGTACCCGTTGATGCCTGTCAGTTAAGTTGTTGACAGGCCAGGGTAATTGTGGTGTCAGAAAGTGGTGCTTGGACGAAAGCGCCAAGCTAATACCCACAGTAAAAGGGTAATTGTGGTGTCAAGAAGTGAAGCTTGAACGAAAAGTTCAAGCTAATCCACTCATCCACGGGCTCGAGACTAGGGTTTCATTTTTGTAGTAACGATAATTTGTGCAGACAGGAGAAGTTGCGAGCTAGAAATATGCCTATCGTGACAAAATAGTGTTTAATTGTGTTTATGATATATTTATTGAATGAAATCATGTATTCTTCGAAGCTGTAAGTATTAATATTCTTATTTTCTTATATTTATTCATATATTTACCAATTTATTCTTGAATAAGCACCAAACATGATTCACGGCGCAGGAATACACAGGCAGCCGACAATATTGATTTTTGAGATCTAAAAATAGCGCTGCGCGATGACGTAGATTGATTGACAGACAGTTGTTCTGCGTCATTAGCATAAAGCAGTCGAGTGTTTACAAAATCGCTTAGCGGCGGCCCGCCTGAATCTGTGCTGTATATTGTTTATTATTTACTTATTTAAGTTACTAAATGAATATATTTATTTATTGACACATTATTATGTTATTTTCATTTCTTTACAAGCATTTATTCATTTTTGGGTCTATTTTCTCTTTGCTTATCGTCACGATGGAACTATTTTCGGGCTAAGCATCTGATACTTAGCTGCACAACGTTTACAGAAATTAACTAGGTTAGTAACGAAAGGCAATTATTGTTTAAAACAAAGACAGGACATTGACATTAAAATTAATTAATACATATTCTAGGTGTTCGTAAGTCTGTCATTGTCTAAGTCATTGTCCTTAGTTGTCGAGTAAATCATATCGTTTAGTAGGCGTGTTTACTGCTGCCCTATATATCAGAGGGCAAACAACAGCTGTGCACATACACCTGTGGGCCAAATACCGTGTGCTACGTACGAAACGTGTCGCCACCCCAGTGTACCAAACAAGGTGACCTGTGTCAAAGGAGCTTCGTTCCCACATTAAGCTGAGTACACTTATATATTTTGTCATGCAATTTGATTAATAGTGCATCTCTTGTTCAGCTTGTAACACGTTGACATATTTGTATACTCTGTTTTTCTGCAAGATAAATCTGGGCAGGGTATAAACAGAAAGCACAACTGATAGTGATCAGATAAGAACAAACATAACATATCAAAGATAAATAACTGATTAAAGTCATCATTGCCTATCACTGTTAGCCAAGTACTAAAGTAAGATGGCAACTTTATCAGATTTCATAAAAGCAGGCAAAGAACTAGAATTAACAGGAAAAGAACTACAACAATATGCTGATCAGAAATTTAAAGAAACAAAAGAGGAACAAACACGAAAAGAGAATGCGGAGAGAGACGAACGCGAAAGAGAACATGATAAGGAGATGAAACAAAAACAATTAGATCAAGAGAAAGAATTAAAACAAAAGGAATTAGATCTAAAGCAAAAAGAGATAGATGAAATGGCAAGAGTTAAAGAAAAACAAATTCAGGTAGAATCAGAGACACAATTAAAGATGAAAAGCATGGATGTAGACTCACACGCAGAGATCTCTGCCACTAAACTAAGAAGTCAACAAGAGGAAAATAAGTTCAACAAATACAAAAATATTATCAAACCATATTGTAAAGAGGACTCCATATCTGCCTGGACAGAGAATGTAGAGTATCAATTTAAATATCACCAAGTTCCTTTAGATATGTGGGCTCCGATTTACATGAAGAATCTAAGTGGTGAGCCCCTTAAAGTAATAGAGTCTATTCCTATTGAACTTAGATCTAGCTATCAATACATCCATGATAGGATTATGCAGCACTTTTTACTTGATGCCCCTGGGTATCAGGTTCAGTTCTCAAATTTAAAACCTAAACCTAGTGAAACTTTTATAGATTATTTTTCAAATGTGCAGAGTGTACTAAACAGGTGGCTTAAAGCAGCTAACATAGGAAAAGACTTTGATAGATTAAAAAACCTAATAGCTATGGACAAGTGTATATCTACTATACCTTCTCCTTTTGCTAAGTTTTTGCAGCAGTCAGACATTGAAAACATCGAGCAGTTCGAAAAAAAAGGCTCAGCATATTTTTCTTCTAACAGAGAGATTTTTAAGACCTCAAGTGACTCTGAGATAGTTTCCTTTGTCAAAGACCAATCAAAAAACTTTCAAGGTAACAGAAAACCTTTTCAGAAATATGATAAGAAAGATAGAAAAGTTTCCAAATGCATGTACTGTCAACTAATGCACGACACTTATGCTATGTGCGACAAATCGCCGAATTATCCGGCGCATCTTGAAAATGTGATCAAGAAGCAGCAAAGCAAACGGTCTGCATACAGGCGTGCAATCAAATGTTTTTTTTGTTCCTCTTATGGCCATTATTCTAATAAGTGCCTTGGCCGCCAACGTTTGAAAGCTAACAACGCTATGTTGATTGACACCTCTTCAGATAGTGGTAGTGAGAATGAGTGTGAGATTGAAAGTGACTTACCAACTAACCAAGCAGAGGATGTGTGTGCTGCTAACGATATGTTAAGCTTTGACAGCTGTGAACGATGTCACCAATTCCATGCAGACGGAATACTAGAATGTGGACATACAGTACCATGCTCATCTGAGAGTGTGAATGCAGCATTAGCCTCCAGAGGCAAGTTAGTGTTCCACAATGCAATGGTCAATGATGTACCATGCCAATGTTTGCTGGATAGCGGCAGCACCCTTATTGGTCTTCGAAAGGAACTAGTGAGTCCGGGTGATTACACAGGTGACACTGTGAAATGCCGAACCTTTTCGGGTAACATTGAGACTTACCCTTTGGCAAAAGCCCGTATTGATTCTCCGTTTCTTTCTGGTACCTTTACTTGTGCAATACTTAACAACCCTTGTACTGATTTAATTTTGGGGTGTTTACCTCAACTGAAACAATGTACTAATGAGGAAATAGTTGCATGGGAGAAATTAAATGCAGCTAATGCAACAACAAGAGCAGACAGTGTGAAACATCAAGACACACTACAAGATGAGAGACTACTGTTGCTTTCCCCAACTGGCACAGATGACACCAGCAGACAGAAATTTATAGAACAGCAAAAAGCTGATACTAGTGTGTCTCCATACTTAAAATTGTTAAAAGATAAAGCCAAAGTGACCAAAAATGCATCTTGGGTTTTTAGACTTAACAATGGTATTTTAACTAGATATTATACTACTGGTAACCATGAGATTCAGCAAACGGTGTTACCTGAACAACATCGTCTAACTGTGCTAAAGATTGCACATGAGTCACCGTTTGCTGGTCATCTTGCATATGATAAGACCAGGGCCAGAATTCAGGCTCATTTCTATTGGCCAGGTTTTTGCAATGACATAAAATTATTTTGTCGTTCGTGTAATGTCTGTCAACAATTGGTACGTAAAGGTAAACATCCTACAGCTGAGGTACAGCCTTCTACACTGGCTTCTAGGCCATTTGAAAGTGTGGCGGTAGATATTGTTGGACCCCTAAACCAGGTGTCCAGCAAAGGAAATCGCTTCATATTGACAATGGTCGACCTATGTACAAGGTGGGTTGAGGCAGTAGCTTTGAAATACATCACCTCCAAAGACGTTGCCAATGTATTTCTACACCTGTTCTCACGATTCGGATTCCCACGGACCATTTTATCCGATCGTGGAACTCAGTTCATATCGGCTGCAACGCAAGCCCTTACAAAAATGTTAGGCATTAAGCAACATTTTACGACAGCTTACCATCCAGCCAGCAATGGAATAGTAGAGAAAATTAATGGGGACCTAAAGCACATGCTGGCTAAGGTTACAGCAGAAAACCCAGCTGATTGGGATACACTGTTACCAACAGTGCTGTTCGCCTATCGGGAGATTCCCCATTCTAGCACGGGTTTCTCACCCTTTGAATTAGTTTACGGGGTTAACCCACGTGGACCCCTAACTATTTACCATCAGGTACTAACAAATTCGATAGAAATTCCTACCCCAAAAACACCTTATGAAATGGTGACAGAGACACGAGACAAGATCATGAAATCGTGTGTTATAGCTAAGGCAGCTTTGGAGAGGAAGGGTCAAATCTACCGCCAATATGCCAACAAAGGGACAAGAACAATTGAACTTGAACCAGATCAAGACATACTCTTGCTACTTCCAGACAAAAGAAATTTACTATTAACCTCATGGCAAGGGCCATTCAAGGTGGTACGCAGAATTTCAGATGTTGACTATGAAATATCGATAAACGGACACTTAAAGATATTCCATGTCAACATGTTGAAACCTTACTATACAAGACAAGAAACAGAAGTAGTGACAGACGAACAGAGTGCACCAACACCCAGTGATCAGACGACAGACATACACAACGCAACTACACTAGTTAGCGAGACTGGCAGTTCCGACAATGGCAATACACCCAGTGAGTTAACAGAATACACACTTAGCACCACCACGGTACTGAATCAGGTAGACGACGACGGAATGGAACTACCTGTTCCCATTGTAGACAAAACTGCGACAGTGGACAGCATACATATAGATCAGGGACTAACAGACATTCAACGACGACAATTAGTGGAGTTAGTTACTGAATACAAAGACTTATTCTCTGACATCCCAGGTAGGACGGACAGAATCGAACACTCCATTCTTCTTTCGGATTCTAAGCCTATTAAATGTAGGCCGTACTCTATCCCACTCAGCTATAGGGAAAATCTAAATAAGGAAATTCTTAATTTAGAAGCTAGCGGGATTATCCAAAAGTCTACATCAGAGTACTCTTTTCCAATCGTCCTAATTAAGAAGAAGGATTCCACAATTCGTCTGTGCGTGGACTACCGGAAACTCAATAACATCACTAAGATCGACGCAGAACCTATTCCTTCCTGCGAAGATCTTATCTTGGACATGTCTACTTCTAAAATCTTTTCAAAACTAGATCTTACTAAAGGATACTGGCAGGTCCCGATGCAAGCTCAATCTATGCATCTTACTGCGTTTTCAACACCTTTAGGACTATACGAGTGGCGATTTCTTCCTTTCGGACTTCGAAATGCTCCTGCCACTTTCGTACGCTTAACTAGAGATCTGTTACATGGAGTGACGAATACTGTGACCTATATAGATGATATATGTGTCCATACTGAAGACTGGACTACACACTTACTGAAACTGAGACATGTGTTTGATAGGTTGCGACTCTTCGGTCTCACAGTCAAACCGAGCAAAGTCGAATTAGGCCTAAAAGAAATTGAATTTTTGGGTCATGTCATCTCTCAAGGTCAACTGAAGACTGACAATAGGATTATTACAAAAATTATGAATCTAACCATGCCTACTACGAAAAAGCAGGTTAGAAGTCTTTTGGGATTAGTTAATTACTATAGTAAATTTATTCCAAACCTAGCTGAAATAACTAGTGTGTTTTCGAATGTATTAAAAGCATCAGTAAAATTGGATGTGAAAGATGCATTATTAATTTCTGCATTGTCAAAATTGAAAATTCTTTTTAGTAATGTTCCCATCCTCCGCTTGCCTAACCCTGGGCTCGTTTATTATCTTAGGACAGATGCCAGCAGGATCTCCATCGCTGCAGTCCTAGGCCAATTTTATGAGGGCATCTTCCATCCGATTTGCTACGTGAGCCGTAAGATCACACCTACCGAGTCCAGATATTCGATAGCAGAACTGGAGGCCCTGAGCGTCATCTACTCAGTGAGAAAGCTCCACCGCTTTCTGGCGGGTGTGCACTTCATTATCCAGACCGACAATTCTCCCATTACGGTCATTCAGACTGGTGTGCACCGAAATGACAGGATATACAGGTGGTCTCTTATCCTTCAAAACTATACGTTCAGTATAGAGCATATTAAGGGGAAAGACAACACCCTAGCTGATACCCTTAGTAGACCATCTGGGGTAGAAATACCTGAAATCCAACAGTTAAATTAGAGTGATGGTTGGTACATGGGTATCTGATAATATAAGATGTAAAATAGCTTACATACATATCCACATTATTGGCGTAATCATGTACCAAAACACTGAACTATCATGTGTCCGTGGACATCAGATTAAGAACTGTGCTGCTATACTTAGATACCACCGTGTGAACTAGGACAGCTCATTTCCAACTAAGCTCCATTCCGGTGTATCATTTATATGAACCGCAGAAAACAGTGTCAGAACAGTGCTTAATTACAGACACGAAAAGACAGAGCTACAACACCAGCGAACTCTACACGTGCACTACCGAGAGAACATTAAGATGACTGTGTAATGTATTTCAGATACCCAGGCAAAGTGTGTGGTTATATTATGCCTATACAACCATTGCACATACATGAAGGCAACTACTAACCTGTGTAAACCAAATACTATGTATATAAACTTATTGTGATATGTAATATAATATTTTAAGATAGTGATAAATTAGATGTAGGTTAGGAACTATAACAGTTCTCATTTATTTTAATAATGTAGTTAGTACAGTAATTAACCCATTAAAATTAGATTAGAATATTAGTTTAGACATAAGAATAGTTTATTACAAGTTAAATTAAATTTATGATATGAATAGTACCATTTAGATTGTTATATTTCACTTAGTTTCATTGTAGTTAGTTTATTCCATCTTAATGAAACCATACCATCTTTCAAATATTACCATTTATTAGTATCATCATTTTACATCATAATAGATTAAAAAGAGTAGATAAGGTAACATACAGCATTTACACCAGTTAGATTAAGAACATCACTCATATAATTCCTTTGTGCATTTAAAAACATTATTTAGCATAGTATTTAGAAAAGTACATAAATTGTGGTCACATAATCCATTTAATTAAGGTACATAACTCACATCACAACAATTGCATTTAAATAGTTAGATTACATCACTTAGATTAGAAAAAAATAAGAAGTAATATAATCATATCATATAATTAACATAACAAATTTAATAAATTTAGGTAACACATTAAATACTTAGTTATAGAATTAGAATGGTATGTTAGAATGTAAAGTTTTCGTTAGTGAAATTGTGTTAGTGTGAATGTGTTGTCTGTAATATAGTTTAGAACTTAGATTACAGTATTTTGGGTTTCATAACAAGTGAATGTAGTCACGAATTAGTGTTATACACCTGTTTGTGGCCACATTGAACCAAATTATGACACTCAAAAAACTAACATACATACACATAGAATTTATAAATAGAGGATAGAAATTAGATTAGTAGATTTATTACATCCAAACACACAAACAAACAGAAAAACAAACATATAAATTGCATACACTATTTGTAAATCAAAGACAGATAACTATGGGGCCAGGGGACATAATAGACAACGAAGAACTAAATTAACAGTGAAATAAAGTCTTACGCGCGGAAGCGAAGGAGGTAAAGCCTGTCGCACACACTCTTGTAGAATGGTTGTTAAATATTATATGGGGGACATGAAATAATTCATGTGTTGACCCTAAGAAAGTCAACTTTGTATGGGTAGTAAGTTAATTTACTATGTGAGGGCAGGTCTTATAAGACAACGGTCCGGTTCAGACATACCTCTGATAAATATAATATAGCATGTGAGAAGGGGCTCACGCCAACCAGTCAAGTTTGTGGCGATTGCCACTAGCCAAGTAAGGCTTTGCTACATTGTGACAATAGTTATTAATAGTCTATTGGAATGCCCAAAGCCAGGTTATCTAGAGTCTTTGACAAAAATTAGAGACACTAATTTTTTGTTTAGGAACCTCTTGCGTCACAACCAATGAGTGAAAGTTGATGACGCAACACAAGAGGGGTGGGTGTGTGTCAAAGACTCGACCACATCCCCTCCGCCAGGGAGAGCGGTCAACCCCTAAGAGACCAGGAGGAGATACGGTGCCCGAGGCAAGGGCAGGGGGATTGAGGTAATAGGAGAGGGTTAGCCACTCCCTCATGAGACACGCAGGCGGTGTTCAGAGAGTTAGCACTCTAATCACGATAGTACCACACCTCGTGAAGCCATAGCACAGTTGAGTAGACACTCAACAGGCCACGTTTGCCAGCAGAGTGCGATGTGAGGTAACACGCACGAAGGTGAAGGTCACCCCGCGTGGTGGGTAACCACGGGAGAGAGGTTAGGCAGACGGGAGACTGGACTTGAGGCGTTCACATCGTTTAGAATAGCGTTAGGAGTTTTGTGTTCACTAATAGATAGAACTAGCATAGGGTTAGCAGTTTGTGTTAGATAATTCTGTGGCTGTATATTGTGTATTGCATTAGCGACTGTTTACCGCTTGTAAGCGAGCCAACGGCAATAAAATGGACCATGCATTTTGCCTCCCACACGACTTGCAAGTTGTCTTGTATGGGTGTGTGAGAAGTACCCGTTGATGCCTGTCAGTTAAGTTGTTGACAATACACCATTCCATTACATTACAAAGAGCACCTACATCAGGAGATCATCAACCTTGAAAAGAATAACATCATATGACAATCCCAATCAGACTTCTCATCTCCAATGGTCATTGTACGCAAAAAGGACAATACGATAAGACTCTGTATCGACTATCGAAAGCTCAATAAAATAACTCTTCTAGATCTTGAGCCAATGGCAAACTCTGACGATCTACTGACAGAACTGACAGACGCTAGGTTTTTTACGAAGGTAGACATGACTAAAGGTTACTGGCAAATAGCAGTAGACGAACAGAGCAGACATCTGACAGCTTTTGCCACACCTTGGGGACTGTACGAATGGTGCAAACTTCCATTTGGGCTAGTCAATGCCCCAGCCACATTCGTACGTATGACACGACTTCTTCTAGTAGATATACCTAACATAATTTGCTATATTGACGACATCTGTGTTCACACAGAGACGATGACAGAGCACATAAAGACATTAGAACAGACAGTTGAACGCATTACACAGCACGGACTGACAGTAAAGCCTGCAAAAGTAGACATAGCCTACCATGAAATATCCTTCTTGGGATACAAAATATCCAATGGCTTTGTCACGACAGACGATAACATTGTGTCCAAGATACTAAAACTCTCACTTCCGACTACGAAAAAGCAAGTGAGAAGTTTGTTAGGACTGATAAATTATTACCGGCAGTTCATTCCTGATTTTTCCGAACTAACCGAAGTATTTACTAACTTACTAACAAAAGATAAACCGGAGAAAATTGTAAGCAATGAATGCCTAAAATTTGCATTCCGTAAAGTATTATCTTGTTTTTCTGATAATAGCTTACACAATCCCATCCTGAAATTGCCCAATCTCCATTTACCTTTCAGATTGCGTACAGATGCGAGCTCCGTGGCGATTGGGGCAGTCTTGTTGCAAGAGCACAATAACATCCTTCACCCCGTGTACTTCGTATCCAGGAAACTGAAACCCAGAGAACGGGCTTGGTCAATACCTCAGTTGGAAGCCCTAGCTTTAGTGGTGGGTATTACAAAATTGTCTAGATTTCTTCTAGGACGCCATTTCATCGTGGAATCTGACAGCAGTCCATTGCGATTTATAAATTCTGGTGTACCTTCAAACCAGATGGTAGCGCGCTGGTCTCTTAAGCTCCAAGATTACAGCTTCGAGGTTCGACATATCCCAGGCAGAACCAACACGATTGCCGATCTGTTGTCCCGTTGTCCGACCGACCCAGTAAGCAATAGCTGAGTGCAGTGTGTAAAATGCACTCAGATCAACACAGCCATCTATCAGTGAATAATTTTTCCATTCACAAAAGCTGTGTAATGTCTACAATGTGATAGGGGTTACTCCCAAAGTATATAATGTTCTTATTTTATTACTTAATGTAGTGATTGTCGTGTATAATTGTGTAGTGTGTGGTAGAAAGCGAACTTTATTAATTGTATATATTGCGTAACAAGAACAGTGCCACATTCGCTCAAAACTTACCGTAAGCGAATTATCCAATGTGACAGTGGCATCTCCGTGTGGAATTTTCCAGAGATATTTTAAATCCGTGTGTGAAAGTGTGACCTAAACATTGACAGCTACACCACTGCAGTCAAGCGAAATCCAGAAGGTTTTTACAATGAAACATCCAACACATGAACTGTTAGAACATTGTACATTCCGTAACTACACCAAACCGGAACAAGTGTGTTCTACAAGTTGTAACATCAACTGTTTAGTGTTCGTGTGTACTTCCGGATTAGTTAGAAATTTAGAGCAAAATTAGCAGACGACAAATAAAAGCTTAAAAAGCTATGACGATTCTAAAATCTTTAGGAATCAACAAAGTTGAATACACGAATTGTGTGTTTATATATTTATGTAGTGTAATCTTAGAATCATATCTTGATTAATGTATTCATACTACCGACTTTTTCTCGTTAGGATGAAGAAACGTCAAGCGATGACGCTAAGAAATAGAATAATTATTGTAAAATATTATATGTCATAAATGTTAAAATTATTCCCCTTTCTTTTTGTTGCTATTACATCAGTACACAAAGGGCCATAATTTGAAATGTATACTGTAATGTGTTGTATAAAAATAGCCATGTTGTTGCCAGATTGTTAACACACCAGGTAGGCATCTACTGGGCATGGCAGAGTGTTGCCGACATTGCAGACCAACACAAGAGCTCCTGGCCAAATGAGGTCAGGGTTTGAGCGTTTAATGTGACTTATGTAAAAGCCGCATTTCGGTCTAGCTAGATGGTTTTTGTTTCAAGAACCATATTATTACGTTTTTTTCAAAGGCTGCGAGGTAGATGCGTGAAGCTGGTACTACCGATCTGACTGGGTCAATAATGCAATTGAGGTAATCAGCCATCGAGATGATGAAACCTGACAAGTGTTAAAGGTTGAACACCACATGTCGTTGAATACAACTTTCATTTCTTATATGTTTCTATGGCAGATGTGTATATCTATGTATTATGATACCAATGTATATAACAACATAAGGGTTGACTCTGACAAGGTTAAAATATTAACCCAGTATGTACATATATTATACATGAAAGATGACATCTTTCATGAAGTTGCCGGGGGAGCGTGTCAGAGTCTACCGAAGTGCAGCGATGCAGTGACATCGTTACGCCCGCCAGGTGACTTAGTCCCCAGCAGGGATGACGGAACTTCGTTACGCCGCCAGGCGAGTAGTAGTCACCTGCCTGCAAGGTTGCTGGCTGACGAGACGGCCAGCGGTCAGGCAAGGACGCACGCATGTCTCGTGAAGCCACCTCAGGTGGGGAGACAAGTTGCGAGCTATAGGCAGACAGCTCTGGGACGTCGACTGGACCGGACGCATGATGAGAGAAAGGCGTTGTGTGGTTTCTGTGCCTGAAAGTCGAGTGTCTGGACATCTTGAGAGATAGACTATGAGCTGTATTGTGGATGTAAGTGTATTGAAGTATCAAGTATATCTTGTTGTGATCATCGTACTGTATATGATCTGTAAATAAATCCATTGAACGTTGTGTCGTTGAGTCTTGAGTCAAATCACGTTGTACTTGTACTGTCTCACATGTGTTAGGTTAGCGAGCCAAGTTTAAGACCCTGACACATACATATTACCTAATAGTAACTTAATTAATTAACTAACTAACTCCAGCGACGATGTGTGTTGTCCTCCTGTTGTCCGTGTGTCGTACCATCAATGTTAACAGTTAATATAGCTGTTCCTTGTATGTTGTAGTCGACGTAGTTCTATTCCGGCTGTTTGCGAAGTTTCTTAGCAATAGCGAGTATGCAGTGTTCTTAATCTTTACAGATGACTGTCAGTTCACTGTTTGAAATGATTTCACAGATATTATATATATCGCTCGGATTGTTTTTAACACCTTGGCAATTGGTAACATAGGGTTCTCAAAGTGTCATGTTCGTGGGTGTTATACGTCACGTATTCACTTGGGCGTTGTTACTTCTGAATGACAGTTCTCTAGTAGGTGTAGAGGTACACTGTTCTATGCCACAGACTAAAATATCACAGCTTCTTATATGGCGAATAGTTAATGTGCCTAATGTTCATCTGCTGGTGCATTAGTTTGCCGTGATAAAAAGTCAGCAATAATGTTATCAGTGCCCTTGATATGGCGGATTTCGAAGTCGAAATCCTGGAGAAGAAGACACCATCTTTCCAGACGATGGTTCTTTGGCACCCCTTGCTTAAGTACCAGCAGTGGCGAACTATCGGTGAAAACAACAAAATGCGAACCTAAGAGGAACTTAGATAATCGACGCATACAAAAAAGTAGACTAAGTGCCTCCAACTCAACTGTGGCGTAATGAATTTGAGCTTCCGGCTGACGTAGAGTATCGGATGTCTCGTGCCTTGATATTCTTGCATCAGGCACCCTCCAATTGCGATAGCACTTGCATCTGTGGTTAGAATAAAGGGTATATCTATGTTTGGTAATCTCAATACTGGTGAGTTAGAAAAAATTGATTTCAATTTGCACATTGCATCCTCTAAGTGGATACTCTTACAAAATTTTTCTGGATGATCTTTTGTCAACAGATTAGAAAAAACTGATGTAAGTTCTGCCCAGTTTGGTATAAACTTGGCATAATAGTTTATGAGACCTAATAGGCTTCTAACCTGTTTTTTTGTAGTTGGAACTTCTAGGTTGAGAATTTTTGATACTGTTTTCTCATCTGTCAGTAGTTTGCCTTCGGAAATCCTATGGCCTAGGAAGTCTATCTCTTTATAGCCTATTTCGACCTTGGAAGGTTTGATAGTAAGTCCAAAAAGCAAGATTTGGTTAAAGACTTGTTGGAGAGTAAGTAAGTGAGACGTCATGTTTGAAGAATGGATGCATATATCATCAATATAAGATTGCACGTCCTTGATGCCGTGTAATAGAAGTCTGGTTAACCTGACAAATGTGGCGGGAGCGTTCTTGAGACCAAACGGAAGATATCTCCATTCGTACAGCCCAAGGGGTGTAGCGAATGCTGTTATATGCCTTGAAGAGGGTTCTAGTGGCACTTGCCAGTAACCTTTAGCTAAATCAAGCTTAGAAAATAAGGATGATTGAGACATATTCAAGATGAGGTCTTCACAGCTGTTCATTGGCTCAGCATCTGTCGTGGTTATGGTATTTAATTTCCTATAATCTATGCACAAACGAATAGTTTTGTCCTTCTTTTTCACCAGGACAATCGGCGAAGAATATTGGGACACAGATTTCTGTATTATTCTATTTTTCTCTAAGTCCAAAATTTCTTTATCTAAATTTGCTCTATAATGCAAAGGAATCGAATATGGTCTACATTTGATCGGTGTCAGATCCGTCAACACAATTGAATGTGTTATTTTGTCCGTCCGTCCAGGTTTGTTTGAGAAGATAGTTCTATAGTCGTTCAGAAGAGACAAAATGTCTTGTCGCTGCCGTTGTGTCAAAGTGTCGGAGATATGTATGTCATTCATAGTACTGTCTTCGTTCATAATTGGTACTGGAATTTCTGTATTGTCTGAGTCCGTCTGATTTATTACTGACGCTACTGTTTGTAAATTGTCTTCAATGTCCTTGTCGTCGTCGTCGTCGAGACTAATAGTTGTCAATGTGTCGTTAACTGGGTCGTATTTGTCGTTATCCCATATTGTCGGTACTGTAAATATGTTTTCGTCGTCTTTGTTGTCACAAGAATGAGTCGTTAACGATGCTTCGTTTGTCGGGGTGTCATTCAGTCGGGTAACTGCAGTTTCGTTTCTGTTGTCATTCTTGTCAGTCTGGTTATTGCCATCTGTTATCTGCGTCTGCTTGTTCGTGTCACTGTCATTTCTAGAATAGTAAGGTTTTAACATATTTACATGGAATATTTTCAACTTTCCATTCAAAGAAATTTCGTAGTCAACTTCCGAAATTCTTCTCACAACTTTAAATGGTCCCTGCCAAGAGTTTGATAGTAAATCTCTCTTGTCAGGTAGTAATAGTAAAATATCTTGATTTGGTTGTAACACAATCGTTTTTTCTTCTATAACATCGGTGGTGGTAATAACAGGTGAGATGACTTGTAGTGCTTCCTGAAGTTGGTCCGTGTGGGTTTTGTGTGTCGTTTGTCTTGTTCCTATATTAGTGTGTTGTGTGTGTTGTTGCACATTTACAGGCTCACTAATTTGTGGATCGATGGCGTCCTCAGTTCGAGGTGTTAATCTGATGGTATCTTCGAAAGATTTGACCGCCCCTGTATTTTGCACCTCTGTGAATTCATTTCGAATTACGTCATCGGTTGTCTCCCTTGTGCTTTTGGCAGTTTGAGACAAGCACGCGTGGTTTTTCACTTTGGGAAAGTTGCTTGGTTTTTGGACACAGTTTTTCTGTTCCCATTCTATGATTTCCTTTTCAGAGCAAGATCTTATATTAGGAAGATTCCCAAGGATGATTTCCGCCACAGGATCTTCTAATACTGCGCATAGCACTTGTCCTGATATATAAGGTGTCCGAATTTCGGCAAGTGCGAGGGGGTATCTTTCGATCGTGCCTGCGAATGTGCGACACTTTACGTCTTTGTGTGTGTAGTCTTTGTCCCTAACTAATGTTTTCTTAATTCCACAAAGAGTCGCCCCGGAATCTCGTATTAATGTACATTGTTTGTTATTTACAAAACCTGTTGCATAATTTAATTTGCCTGTAGGTGTTAAGGCCGCGTTGGCCGTTTCGTTAGCAACTGGGATTGTGTGGCCACATAAAAGAGTTGTATCACACTGAAATTTTGTACAGGTATTACAATTGTTATCAGTGATGGTGTCAATAATTTGTACTGCGTTGCCTAGCTCACTCGAACTTTCATTCTGGATGTCGCATTCGTTCTGTTGTTCAATTTCTTCATCTGAGGTTGTGTCAATTAATGCGGCATTTGCCTGCTTCAACATCTTTCTACCATTACAAACTGAAGAAAAATGGCCATAGCTCGAACAAAAAAAAACATTTAACCGCTCTCTGATACGCGTTTCTTTTGTTCCTTTGTTTTTCCACTACCATTTGGAGGTGATGTGGATAATTTGGTGATTTGTCGCACGTCGCGTACTCTGCGTGTGTCAGATGACAATACTGACATTTTACTGGTTTTGTGGATTTAGAGCGTTGTTTGAACTTATATTCGTTTAGTTTTGAGTACTTGGTGTTTGTAACCGCTGCTGTTTCATTTTAGCTCATGTTTAATTGGAAAATATCGCGGTTTGCTGTAAAATATGCGCTCCCTTTGGTTTCAATTTCTTGGATAGTTTTACAATCCATTTGTCTCAAAAATTTAGAAAAAGGTGTCGGAATTGTAGTAATAATTTTATCAATGATAATTAACTCTTTCAGTTTATCATGGTTGTTATTAGTTTTTGCTGAGGTTATCCATTTTGTACAAATATCCTGCACAGTAGACACGTAGTCAATGAAGGTTTGATTAGGTAGAGGGGCTAATTTTGAGAACTGAAATTGATAGCCTGCTGTATCTAGTGAGAAATGTTGGAGTATTCTCTGCTTTAAATAATCATAATCTTTCCTCATATCTTGTGGAACTGTTTCTATCACTTTTAAGGGCTCTAATGCTAAATTTCTCATCAGAATAAATGACCAGCCGACTTTTGCGACCTTATGGTAAGTCATCAAACACTCGAAGTTCTCTAAGTATGCGCTTATAGAATCCCCTGAACAAAACGGTTTGACAAGGCCTTTATACTTGTTGTATTTTTGTTCATCTTCTTTACTCCTAATTTTGTTTACTGACATTTCTAAATTGGAGTCAATTTCCATTTGTTTTAATTTTATCTGTGTCTCTGCATTTAATTGGGCTTGTTTGGTCGCGACTTTAAGCTCCATTTTCTTCTCTTCCAGGTGCATCTGTATCTTTTTCTCTTCTGCCTCAATCTGCATCTTTTTCTCTTCTCTTTCTGATTGCAACTTTTTCTCTTCTGCCTCAATCTGCATTTGTATCTTTTTCTCTTCTCTTTCCATTGCTCTTTCTTCTCGTGCAATATTTTCTGAATGTGTCTTTTGTGCCCATTCTGAAAGTTTTCTTCTTTATATCCTAGCCTAATACCTAATTCAATGCACTGTTCTAATGTTGACATCTTGTATTTTAGTGATTGTTTACTTTCTTGAAATTAAATCCCTTTGAAATTAGTTTGGGTGTATCAAAGTTGGTTACCTCCCCTCAATGTTTACATTCAATTTTATATGAAAAGACTTACTCGGTTACAAAATTAACATATACATACAAATCAATACATAGAAAAAATGTTACAATGGATGAGGGTGAGTATCACTTAGGGATGTAATGAGCATGAAATGAAACTCATCTTATTTTCCCTGAGCTCTCGACTGTAGACTTGTTTTCTCGCCACTGCTGGAGAACAGGTTACATACACGATATTTCGCGGAACAATCTGATGTTGGAATCAAAAAAAATTAGTAGCTGTCACTGTAATTGTCACAGTCATGTCATATATCATAAACATCATCATCAGTTGAAATATTTTTGTAGAGGGACTATAATCACAGATAGCTGCAAAGCTCTAAGTTATTAATGTTGATATATAATTTTTTTTACTTGGCATAACCAAGAGCTGTTTGAAAAGTAAAGCTTGTGTATGCCAAAACCGGCGCTTGCCCCCAAATAGCCTGTCACAGTCCTAGATTTCTAGGGGATTGAAACTCGGGCTCATACAGGCAACAAACTCCGTTCAGATACAATCGAGCATCATTTATTTACATTTATATTACAGTACGCTGGCGAAGTGAGTTTTCACACGCCAGCATTTAGCACGTTGCGTATCACAGGAGTTTACAATGAACATAATGAACATGATTATCACAATACCTCTAGCAGCTATCTAACAGATAGTAATGTATGTATAAGACCCCTAAAACACTTGGGTCTGAAACTATCAAGTCCCCTTAAGGTAAGCCCTGTTGCTTCCTCGATGTCCAGTCCGGGTCTGTTCTTCCACACGTGTCTTAATTCGACACGGGTGGTAACTCTCTCTGAGTTTCTCGTGGACCCCGCAATCGGCGGGCCCCATCAGTGTCCACGTGGCTGTGGACACACTGACCGTTCCTTCGAGAAGGCTCTAGATTATTCGAGCCTTCGAGTGACTCGGTTCTTTCCCTTTAGCTGGATTTATATCACTTCGCCAGTGTCTCGTTCTTTTAGGTTGGTACCGCTCTTTAGGTGAGTCTGTGACACCGTCTATCTCTTGATGTTATCTTCCCACTTGTATCGTTGTCTACCTCTTGTTCGCTTGCCCTCAACCTTGCCTTCATGGTTTTTATAAGAGTATCATGTCTTTTAACGTGGCCAAAATATTTCACTTGTCTCCTCTTTATTTCTTTCATAAACTCTCTCTTCATTCCCAGTTTTTTTTTAGAACCTCTGCATTTTGTTGTTTTTGTTTCCATGAAACAAATTCTTCTGTATATCCATATCTCCGGGACTTCTATGCGACTTTCTAGTTGCTTGTTCAATGTCCAGGCTTCTACGTCATACAGTAGCGTTGAGTATAGCCTACGTAGCATTTGACAATTATCATTTTTAATGCGTTATTAATCTCTCTAGATGTTAATACTGATTTCATGCCGTTGAAAGGATTTTTGGCCATTCCTATTCTCTTTTTGATTTATATTTCACTTCTGCCATCATCAGTTATTATATGTCCCAGATAGGAGAACTTGTTACTTGTTCTAGTATCTCCCCGATTACTTGATGTTCATCGATGACCTTTCCTTTTCTCTGCTAATTATCATAGTTTTTGTTTTTTTGGATGTTAATATCTAAGCCCCATTTGCACTGTGCCTGTTTACTTGTTCCACTAGGTCTTATAACTCTTGCTCACTTTCTGCTAGTAACACGGTATCGTCAGCATACCTGAGATTGTTTATGATTCTTCCAATGATGTTAAGTCCAGTTTGTTTAAAAATTCTTTCTGTATATGTTGAAGAGGTTTGGGGACAGTACACATCCCTGTCGTATTCCTCTTTTTATCTCTATTTTAAATACTAAATTAAATTACTGACTACTGAATTTAAAGGTTTTCTTCCATTATTTTGTAACGAAAACAACATTGTGCTTTGTACTAATGTAGGAGGTCTTGTAAGCAAAACGGATATAAGCTATACACCAGATGAGTGGCGACTATTCATTTACAGCTCTAAAAGAAGTTTGAAATGTGTTCTCTTACACAATGGTAACATATATGACTCAACTCCAATTGTCCATTCTACTACAATGAAGGAGGAGTATGCTACAATAAGCAGAGTTCTAAAAAGAACAGAAAATGAAATATATAGAACATAACTGGATGGTTTGCGTAAATCTTAAAATTATGAACTTATTGCTTGGACAGCAAAGGGATTCACCAAATATCCATGCTTTATATGTTTCTGGGTCAGCAGGGCAAAAGATACGCACTGGACAAAGAAATAGTGGCCGTTGAGGGATGCATTTAAAGATGGAGAAGAAAATATTGTCAACAAGCCTCTTATTGATAGAAAAAGAGTTCTACTGCCACCATTACATATAAAACTTGACTTGATGAAGCGATTTGTTAAGGCACTGAACAAGGATGGTACCTGTTTTAATTATTTATGCAGAAAATTTTCGGAATTGAGCATAAACAAAACTTAAAGCTGGAATTTTTGATGGACCTCAAATTAGAAAGTTAATAAACGGTCTAAACTGTATTGTTTCAACGAACATAAATAACAGAGTCCACAGTCTTGTCATGATTTGTTTTAGTTGTGGAAAACTTTCTGGGTAACTATAAAGCAGACAATTATTCTTAATTAGTTGAAAACATGCTGTTGAGTTTTTGTAAGCTTGGATGCAACATGAGCATACATGGGTGCCCACATGATAACAGATTAATGTTGGACCCTTTCGCATGACTGTCCGGGCATATCACATTCCAGGAAGTCCTCGAAAAGAAGTTTATTGTGTGTTGACTACAGATTTAAAAAAAAAAAATAGTGAGAAAGTTTTAATAAATTTTTTTTGTGAAGTCAATAAACGCACAGTAATTACATATAATATGAATGCAAATTACAGTCAAAATGCCACTGATAGCACCTGACTGTAGACTTGTACATAATAATTGTCCTACTATGAAGGTCATTCTTAGTTATCTCAAAACCTAGAGCTGATAGACAAAATCTGATTACAATGTTTTTTTTAATCAGAAGCCAAGTTAGTTAGTTGTATATCATTTTACAGGACGTTAAAGTCAACACCGGCATTTTTTGCTGTTGTGATCTCTTGGCAAGTTTACGTTCAGTAGTTTGACATTGCTTTCTGGACGGCTGGCACCCATACCATGTCGTAAAACCATCGCAAAGCGGTCTGCTGTCAAATCGCGCGCAGCTGTGTTTTGAACGTGGGTATGCGGTATCACGAACTACGTCCGAACCCCTTCACCAAAGAGCCAGCTAGCAATCCAAGAACACCTATAAAATGTAAGGCACCAAAATGTGTGTAGACCAGTGCTATCTATGGACAAGGGAAAGGTGGTCGGGCACCTGTGGGACCAGGTAAAGAAGGTGGTGAAACAGACAGAACTCTTATGTGGAGAAAATGATTTAACGAGGGATCGGCAGGGGTTCTGTGCAAATCTCAAACCTGAGAAGGAAGACCAGGAGAACTTTCACTCAGATGGCAGTTGGAACCATTAGCAGTATGACTCATCGCTGGCCGTTGAACGAGGGGCGGAGCGCGTGTGGGTGCAGTGATGTCGGTTCTTAGCTCATAACTCATAACTTTCATATGACTGTGGACATGGTTCAATAAGTGGATTATGAAGTATGGTTAACGAAACTTCTAGCGCTTTTTCCCTTATGTGGGAAAGAATGATTTAAGCGCCCCATACAGTTTTAATGCCTGTCTCCCTGGCGAATGTTTTAAGGACGCTGTTCGTAATCCGTATACCCACATACGAAACACAGCTGCGCGAGATTCGGCAGCGGATCGCGTCGCGTTGGTTTCTTACGGAAAGGTATGTGAGCCGGTCGTTCAGAAAGCATTGGCAAACTATTGAAAGTAAAAACCTGCCAAGACATCACCAGCAGCTGACAATTTCTGATGTTGACTGCAATGTCCTGTAAATAGGATATGGAAAAAAAAATACTGCTTTAATAATAGCCATGTTAACGCAGTAGTTAGCACGCTACCCCAGAGAATTGGAGGTCACGATTTTGTAACCCGGCTAGGCTGAACCGGGGAAGGAGCCTGTCCTACTACTAGGTATGTTCAGCGGGTGGCTGATGGTGGAGTGGCCTCTACAAATATTGCTGCACATATGTACCAACACGGGGTGGCTATTGAGAGAAGGTGAATTAACCGGTGGGGCAGCTATCCCTGTAAAATATCTCAAAACTCTTCGACATCGGCGGATAAGAAGCGCTATAAATTACCCCCCCCCCCCCTACTGCCTTCCAGGGTCTGTCTCTTTAGATCAGTGGTTCTCACCCGGGGGTAACCCCCACCCCCTCCTCTCCTGATAAGAGGTGGATCTAAATACAACTAGAAAAGAGAAAAGATAGCTGGTAATTACCAGCTATCTTTTCTAGTTGTATTTAGATCCACCTCTTATCTTCCATCGATACTCCATCACCATCCACCTCATACCTTCCATCGTTTCGAGCATTTTTTTCAAATCTCATATTCTCTTCATTGCTTTCATTTTCTTTTTCATCCTTTTGTTCTTCTCGTCCTGTTGTCACCTTTTGATATAGTCACAGGAGATCTCCTTGACTATATGTTGTGATTGTGAACGTGTTTGTTTGCTGATGAAGGCTAATCGCTGCAACGCCCTGTATGTGTCGTAAATCTGTTATGTAAAGCTGCACTACTTTGTGTAATTTTATATTGTTTACATTTTCACAGCTTTGCCGCAGTTCCACCCAATTTTATTCATATTTTTACTATTTTTACAACTGCAACTAATTGTACCATCTTCTTCTGTTAATCGTTATATGTGACTATCTGCGTGTTAGATTTATTCACTTAATCTTAGCCGTTACCAGCTATCTTTTCTAGTTGTATTTAGATCCACCTCTTATCTTCCATCGATGTTGTTGTTGTTTGTCCATCAAGAATGATGATGACATTCATTTCATCCAGTGGGGTTGAAAGTATGGAGCCGTGAGTTCTAAGATGGCTGATAAGGCCTATTTTGGCTCGAAATGTTCTTTGACAATGTGGACAAAGAATGCTTGACGTTTCTGGAGAAGGATTCTCTGCAGTGGTTTTTCTGTTCTGTCTTTTCTTCACAGCTCTTGCAGTCCTGGTTGCCTCACAAGTGACTGCACCCTTGCGTAATGATGTACGCCACGAATTTCGGTCTCTGGCTGCAGTCTCCCAGGTGTCATGATTAATTCCAAAAGCATTCAGTGAGATTTTCAGAGTGTCTTTAAAGCGTTTCCTCTGGCCGCCTTGGGAGCGTTTACCACAACGCAACTCGCCGTCAAAAATTCGTTTAGGGAGCCTGTGATCTGGCATGCGAGTCAAGTGACCAGCCCAGCGAATCTGATTCTTCATTAGTAGAGTGTGGACACTGGGCATGGACGCTCTTTCTAGGACTTCAGTGTCTGGGATCTTGTCTTGCCATTTAATCTTCAGTAACTTCCTAAGGCAGACTGTGTGGAAGTGATTTAATTTCCTAGCGTGTCGCTGATAAACAGTCCAGGTTTCACAAGCATATAGCAGTGTGGATAATACAACTGCTTTGTAGACTTTCAGCTTTGTTTGCAGGCTTATTCCATTTCTGTCCCATACATTCTTGTACAGTCTGCCAAAGGCCGCGCTGACCTTGGAGATTCTTGCATTCACTTCATCATCAATTGTGGCAGCTTGTGACACAGTGCTGCCAAGATAGGTGAATTTCGTCAATATAGCTGAAAACATAAGGCTGAACAGAGTTGGTGCCAGGACACGTCCTTGTTTCACTCCATTGGTGACAGGAAAGGGCTCAGACAGTTCACCATTTTCCTGTACTCTTGCCTGCATGCCATCATGAAATAGCCTCACTATTTGGACAAACTTTCGTGAAATCTTTTCCAAAATATCAGAGGCCATGGTAGTTGTTTCAAGAGGAGAACAAATCATACAACGAGAACGGATGACAGCTTCTCAAACATTGCAACATTTGTCATATTGACCTTTCTTTTCCAGTTTTCCAGCTTGCTCATAAAAGCTCTCAAGGCATCCACAAATTGTATGATATTTGTATTCCTTCCTTGCATCTGAAGATTGAGTTTATTCAACTGCTCAAAAATATCAACTAAATAGGCAAGGCGCATGATCCATTCTTCATCATCCAGCCAGGCGAAAAAGTCCATCTTACCCTGAACTTCAAAAAATAATTTGAGCTCGTCTCTCAGCTCATATACTCGCGCAGTTACATTTCCTCTTGACAGCCATCCAACATTTGTGTGGAAAAGAAGCAAATGGTGGCCTGCATCCATGTCAACGCATAACTGCTTAAAAAGCCGTGAGTTGAGAGCTCCTCCTTTGATAAAATTCACTATCTGAAAGGTTTGATCCAAAACCTTCCCCAAAGGAGCTGGAAGTGTTTTGGAGGCCAGTGCTTGACGATGGATCATGCAATGAATGCCTTTCACGTTTGGGGCACGTTTCTTCACACTAACTTGAAATCCTGATTTGGTCCCCAACATAGCTGGTGCTCCATCTGTACAGCACCCACACATATTATCCCATAAAAGATTTTCTGATTCAAGGAAAGATGAAATCTTTTCCAAAATATCAGAGGCCATGGTAGTTGTTTCAAGAGGAGAACAAAAAATAAGTTCTTCGTTAAATGATCCTGAATGCACAAACCTTGCAAACACTATCAACTGAGAACACGATGCCACATCAGTCGATTCATCAATTTGAATTGAATAGAGCCCAAATGCTGCAGACTTGATCTCTTGCACAACTTGATCCTTGATGTCATTGGCCATATCGCTGATCCTCCTTTGAACAGTGTCGTTTGATAGTGAAACCGCTGCAAGTTTTTTCTCTGATTCATTTCCCAACACAATTTCCACCATCTTGAGACAACAAGGTTTGATCAAAGATTCCCCGATTGTATGTGGTTTTTTCTGCTTCGCTATCTCCAGTGCTACGACATAGGAAGCTTCAGTAACCTTTTGGTTTGTTTCTTGGAATACCCCTGTTAAATCCAGTCTCATCCTTTTGACAGCATTCCCAAGACGTTCAAAATAGGTTTTGTCCTTTAACTTGTATTGAGGATGAACATTCAACAAATGATTCCTCAACTGTGTCGGTTTCATAGAATCATTTGACAAACTTTTACTACAAATAACACACTGAGGTCGTTCTTCTCCGTTGATGACGATATTTGTGAATCCATAATTCAAATAAGACAGGTCATAATTTCGTTTCTTGACACTCATCATGGGCTTCAGATTCTATAAATATAAAATGATAAAGTCAAGATCAACACACATAAACACCCACAGACGTTTATACACACCCACACGCACATATATACGTACACACACACACACATACACACACACACATAAAATTATATTGCATATCCTATTTACAGTACATCGCTGTCAACACCAGCATTTTACTGCTGTTGTTGATGTCTGGGCAAGTTTTACGTTCAGTAGTTTGTCATTGATTTCTGAACGACCGGCTCCAATACCAACACGCTAAACACCCCAACACGATGTGGTCTGCTGTTAAATCGGTCACCGCTGGCAAGCCTTTAGGCCACGGAGACGATGGTATATATATATATATATATATATATATATATATATATATATATATATATATATATATATATATATATATACACACACACACACATATATATATATATATATATGTGTGTGTGTGTGTGTGTGTGTGTGTGTGTGTGTGTGTGTGTGTGTGTGTGTGTGTGTGTGTCACATGAGGAAGAATATCAAGGACATGAAGATGTAATTTCCTATACTTAGGTGCTCAAAGACAAAGAAGATCAACACTCACTTTTAATGGGCCAGAGAAGAAAAGGACAATAAGAAGAAATAGAGAAAGAGCACTGTGTATATTATCCTCTGTTAACAAGAAAAGGGATAGAATTAGACAGAAGATTCCAGGAGTTCTTAGGGCGGGGGATATACTGTTGTATACCCCAGACAGAAGATTACACTGCTGGACTGTAACAGGATCAATGAGTTTACACAACAAACTACAGACTAAACAAAACAATTTAAGAACAACAAAATTAGACTTTTATTGACAGAACTGAATGATTCAGTGACAAACAGGCATCCTGACATGTCACATAACTGACATATACAGAAATGGGAACCTATGTTCCCACAGTAATCACTGCTGCCTAACATCGCTATGCACATGACTAGGTACCCATCTCCACAAACCAACAAGGACATGGCAACAACAGAGCCTCAACGTAAACAACGGTAACAGCAGACATTGACTCTCTATTGTAATCATCTCAGGACTCATGGACAGTCGGTACATACAGAAATGAGAATCTGAAATCCCACAGTTAGAGATAACTGCTGCCTAGCACTGACTACAGGGGCGGTCTCTAAATGACAGTGAGACCTCAATCGTGTTCAGTTGAGTCGAAGGGCACCCTCAAAACCCACACAAGACACCCGCATCACATAAGTCGACTGGGACCAGATACAGCGAAGAGCCATAACATAACGAATAACAAAACTATAACCCTAACAGCAGAGATATAGTGGCATAAACAGGTATACGAATGGGGATGTGAGTGGCCTACGATATTAACCAGAGCTGGGGCTCAAGTTTGCTCTACAACAACAACCATGGCCAAGGGTCACTACCTGCAATGCATGACAAGGTACAACAACTAATTAATAATCATCAAAGAATCATTATTTAAATCAACATATATATGCATTCCCCATATTGATCACCCCTGCCCATTCTTCCATGTGCATCCTTCGGAGTGATTAGGTCTGCAATTAGAACAACTGCCATTTCTACATCATGACACAATCTTAATGTGAGGGCGGATCATCCCGCGTTACAATGCTTGCAGCCTTTTCTGGCTTCTCATCTAACTCAGTTATTTACTTACAGAATACTCTCAGTTCAGGGAGGTCATTACCTACAGATCTCTGACCCAACACATCTCCTCATCCCCAACACCACAGGCTGACAATACCACCCATGAATGCCAATGTTACACAACAACACTAATCAACTAGTCAAAATCAACACTGAACACCACTCAGCTACACCGGTGTACAACGACTCTAACAGGACAACACCATTTGAACATGCACATACAGGACATAAATACAGTTCAATGCACCAACAGCAATCAAGCAGACATAGGATATGCAATTCAACATGACATCACCAGGACACACACCTTTGTACTGACGACAACTAGACAACATCAATATACCATGACACCAGCAACAATCAGGACACAGGCTATAACATAAGTCACTGCCAACAACTCAGACATATGCCATACATTGCCAAATAAAACCATCACAATATTATTCCCCACT
This sequence comes from Cepaea hortensis, assembly GCA_963921405.1. Lineage (NCBI taxonomy): Eukaryota > Metazoa > Mollusca > Gastropoda > Stylommatophora > Helicidae > Cepaea > Cepaea hortensis. The sequence goes on along the minus strand of OY992877.1, from coordinate 117,070,200 downwards.
ATGATCAAGCTCAGCCAATAATACCCAGATTCATTATGGGTGCCCTATTCAGCACCTCTTGCACTGGCTGGTCAGGAGACTATTCTTACTAAGTTAACATTTGTCAAACCTGCACAACACAGATCATTATCCTCATAATCATGAATCTTATAACTATAACCAACACTATCATATGTGTAGTGTTCAACCTGGCACCTTCATTACTGCACACAGTCATGAATAATTATTACCATAGCTACATTTATCTAGAAGAACATAACAGACATTGTTATCAAGCATCACCTATCTATTGCTTTCACCGTGCCACTCTACACCTCCGTACGCCAACAATCACTATAGTTTTAGCATTATTGAGACATAATAAGTCATCTGACTTCAAACCCAATATAACATAATGGAGGTGTCTCTCATCCCCTGGCACCCTTTACTTTTCATTACATGTGAGGCATCTCAATACCTCAGTACATTACAATATAAAGACACCGGCCTTCCCCTTTGTTGTGGGAAGTTAAATCATAAACACATCCGTACCATGTTTCCAGTTCAACTTCATGTTCCTCATTGTAGACCAGACTGGTATAACCACCCAATGATGTACTTTGCCTCCCTCTTACTGACTGTACAGTCCACCTGGAATAGCCCTGGTTACCCCAGGCCATTCAATCTACTGTTTTCTTCAACCTCACCATGCTACTATAATAATGGCATTATATTATATATATCCTTGCACACCTAGTCTGGCCACCTTCATACAGGAATACCATCCAAATAGAATTAACCATAACCTAATATTTTATGCAACAGTGATCCATATTTTCCTCTTCACTGTTGTAAACAGCCACAACCATTATTTCATTATTTCCCCATATTTTATGCTAGTGCTCCGTATTTTCCTCTTGTCAGAACACAGACTTTACAGAACAATACATACATCCTCCTCTACTCTGGACTATGATACTACATATTTTGAATACTGTATTGAATTGTGGCTATATCAAATTCTCTAGAACTACACAACACAGTATCAATACTTCCTTCCAGTTTGTACTACGCTGTCTGCTACATTAAATTTAAAAACCTACAAATATACACACCACCATAAGAGAACATCCTTTGTCCAGGATCTTCACTGGATACCCCTGGTACTAGTTTTCTTACAACGTCCCTGCCAATCTGCAGAGTAGCACTTTTACTGTCACTAATTGAGGCAAACCCATGTTGTTGTCATTCTGCCGGTTATCGCCATTTTACAAGTCAAGATAACTCTACTTAATTTTAGTCACTCAGGAACAGAAGAGCTCCTCAGACTCGGTAAAACTATAAACCGAACTACACCAAATTGTACCTCAACCCTGTGGATGTTAAGTTTGGAGCTCCCAGTTGGGGACTAGCAAAGGCACCACTATCCTATCTTTAATTAAGCAATCTAAATAAATTTAACTCACCAAGAGTGGGCTTACAAATTGCCAGTCATTTTCATGGATTTCCTCGGTCCTTGTGTGTGGACCACACAAGCCAGTCTTGGTTAAATCTAGAGGCATTGGTGACTCCCTGCTCTGGTCCAGTGACTGGGGAGGGCTTGTTAAAGCCTCCATATTTGATGGTATCTACATATCTACAGCGATCTACCTAATCGCTCCTTCGGCCATGGTTGTTCTAGTTGAAGAGAGCGGGAAACTGACACGCACCTCTATTTATCAGTGTTTTCTGAGCAGCTTCCCGTCATACCCCGTAGCACTGCAGGGGATGCTGGTATTGGTAACATCACTATCGTGTGTCGCATCAGGCGACTACACACACACATATATATATATATATATATATATATATATATATATATATATATATATATATGTGTGTGTGTGTGTGTGTGTATGCCAGTCTCCCTGATGAAGGAGTTACGGACGCTGTTCGTAATCCTGTATACCCAGGTACGAAACACAGCTGCGTGAGATTCACCAGCGGATCGCGTCGCATCGGTTTCTTATGGAAAAGTATGTGAGCCGGACGTTCAGAAAGCAATAGCAAACCACTGAACATAAAACTTGCCAAGACATCAACAGCAGCTGTAAAATGCTGGTGTTGACTGCAATGCCCTGTAAATAGGATATGCAATATATATATATATATATATATATATATATATATATATATATATATATATATATATATATATATATATATATATATATATATATATATCCACGAGTCAACTTACGTCTTTAAAAAAAAATATATATATATATATATATATATATATATATATATATATATATATATATATATATATATATATATATATATATATATCCACGAGTCAACTTACGTCTTACCTCCGCAAAAATAATAATTTGAAAAGATGAGACGTGTAGATTCGTAAACAATGGAGGGATCTCGGTAATCGGTTTCTGTTTTAATGTGATCTTGAAATAATCGGGAAATTTAACATGATGAGTACTCTAAACCTCATTAAAACGGAGAAGCAATAACAAACAAAAAAAAAAAACGTAAGTTACCGCAAATAAAATCTCTGGTAAAATACGACAACCTAAATCATAGAGGCTAGGTAGAAGGAAAAGAACTGTATATTATGGAGGGAAAACAATATCAAGTAATCGGTTCTTGTATTAACGCGATCTTGAAATAATCGGGGGATTTAACGTCACGAGTACGCTTAATATCCCGATCATGTTTTGTGTGGTCCTGAAGCCAATTTGTCTTCATCATCTCCCCCCCCCCCCCCTGTAAACCCTCAAATTCCCCCTGGGGGAGGGGGGAATTCCCCACCGGTTGAGAACCACTGTTCTAAACATTACTCACCACGAAAGCAGCACACTAGAATTTCACCGATAAACGGCTCGTAACGCACTGAGGCATGAACATTCTGCTCGTGGTGGCTGTTAATTACAATGCCGTGGTTTGCCCGATCCGTATGAATATAAACGCGCCACTAATTTAGGACGCTAGCATTTGTGAGTGGGCGTGCGGCAAAATTGTGCGTGGTATCTAGCAGCCCTGTGCAGGCAATTTCGGATCTAGGTCGGCATAGCCAGATCGTACTAATAGTTGTAGCGTGTGTATTGAGTCGATGTGTACGACGTGGTTCGTGAATCGAGTGTCGCTCGGCGGGTGCCTGAGAGAACGTAGCCGAGGCGGGTAATACTACGTGTACGTGTCCCGTGGGTCGGTGTTAGTGCCCGATGCTATTCCTCTTTCTTCCCTTTGCTGGTCCTATCGAATTGACTCTGTTATGGGACAGCCTGAGGGATTTTCTTTCAGGAGGGAAGGGATTGAGGGGGCATATAGAACAGTAAGGAAAGCAGCCAGCTCACACATACTAGGTTGACGTGTGTGTGTGTGTGTGTGGGTGGGTGTGTGTGTGTGGGTGGGTGTATGTGTGTGTGTGTGTGTGTGTTTTCATGCCTGTGGTGTTGCTGAGACCTCTGGAAGGGGAGCAAACTGCCGGGATGGAATGATGACCATCTTCTACATGAATGGGTCATGTAGAAATTTAAACAACACTTGACTTCTGTCGCAGGGTGATTGCCTGTAAGGCATACCTATACTAGGGGAGTATGGACAAGATGAATATTAGGTACCACGGTTCTCCTGGGCATAGGGTTGAGAGCCTAAAGAAGAAACTGACGTGGTGGAGGAAGGAATGAACAGGGATAATCTGAATCATCATATATCCCCCTTGAGATGAGGTTTAAGCCTGGTGGTGGATGTCATGAGTTAAACGCTGCTCCCTGTTTCCTCTACAATGATATTGACCCGACGTTTAACTGCTAGAGCTAAATTGTACAATCACATGTAGGACGGCCTCACTATGCTGACTCCAACATAAATCCAACAACAAAGTCTTTCGAGTGAACTGAGATATAATTTATCGCAGGCAAATTCAACAGCAAACGTGAGCGAGTGAGCGCATCCAGTCTTAAGCCTTTCGCACTGCACTTTCGCTCTTGCTTCTCCATCGCTATTCATCTATCTAGACTGTGTGGATAGTTGGGCACCACGCGGGCCCCCTGCCATGAGAATGAATGTCTAACAAACGCCTACCTTCCTCTGTCATATACCAGCTATGCCAGCGACCGTGGCATCAGGCTAGCCAAGAGTACCTGTAGTCAATTGCCGGATACACCTAGAGCGACTTCAGGTGGATATCAAGGATTGGCAGCATCATAAAGGCCGGTATTCTGTGACTGGTGTTGAAACACGTCCTAACTTGACTTCGCTGGATCACACACTCCAGCTTAAGCCGTTACGGTGTTAGGTGACGTCGTACAATGCGTCTAAATTGCGTTCAATGTTGGTGCAACATTTGTGCCAATATTTATCTTCTTCTTTGATGCGCTAACTCATCAATTTAAAGTTGCATCACTGTCATTTGCCACATGACAGCTTTGCCCCCTCTACAATGAAAATGATCGTTAGACCATTTTCTATGTTATCTTGACATGCAAGCAAATGATGTCTACGACGTAAATTACATCATATTGTGATAGACAACGCATTCACCGTCCTTGGAACTTAGTTTGTCAACGTGAACCACTCTAGATCGTGGGATATTGAACACCGGACTAAAATACAAGTCCCGAACACCGCCACCTCTACATTCTATAAATGATCCTTGAGATGTTATCGCGTTAACATGCCCGACTACTTGTAACTAAACTAAGGCTCAAACACCGCCAGTTCATATACTAAGATCTGTTATCGCGTCTATATGTTGACACCTTAAAACTACTAACGGTCTCTATAACCCCGAGTGCCGTCAGTTAAATAAAAGCACCATCCAGTGTTGCATACCCAACGATCACATGATCCGTAGTCGACAACTGATTGTCCTTGACGTGAATACATATATCCACACAACTCCAAGTCGACCTGGTACACCATCATTTCTTTTTGCTACATCATGTCGATAAGGAAAACTATTCTCAATATAACTGTGTTATATATCTATAATGTGTTGTTCATTTGTTATATGTATCTATATATCCTATAATGTGTATTGTTACTATATGTTTGTGTCTATTACTTTTCTTTCATTCCTTTCTCTTCATTCGTCCATCATGAAAATGATACATATATGATGATTAGTTAACACAATACATACTACTGACATTACTAACTACAACACATTAATCTACTGATAATTAAAATAACCAATATCATATATATATATATATATATATATATATATATATATATATATATATATATATATATATATATATAACCATAAACTTAAAAAAAAAATTAAACATTTTTTTACTTAAAGCAACCAATATTATTTAAAATATACTTACTTAATTAACTATCATATATCTACCTATCACCTGAAATCCACAAACTCTACACCGTCATTAAAACTATTAATCGATACTGTCATCACTTCCGTGTGCATTGAATCTGTTAATTATTCTCAAAGACTAAATTACCCAAATCAAATTAAAAGTATATCTATTAGGCAAACTACCAACAATACTACCATGCTGGCTTGTCAAAGAGTGACGCCAACTTAATTGATCATGTCGCCTCCACAGTACGTGAAACTTTTCACCTGTCTCTGAAACTACCACTCTGGCCTGTCCAAGAATGCAGCAATCTTAATTGATCATGCCAGGTTCGCATTGCATCTCGTGACACTTTTTTCACCTGTCTTTCTGCAATAATAATAATAACAAGTGACTAACTTACGTCCATACTTTCTTTCAAAAAAAATTATATATATATATATATATATATATATATATATATATATATATATATATATATATATATATATATATATATATATATATATATATCTGTGGTAATTCAGACTTAGCCACAGTCATCCTACCGTAATGTTACACTTTTAAAAAAAATCAGAAAAAAAAAATATATATCTACATAAAACTTTCATAATTTATTTATAGTCTACTGAGTAGATCCGCTAAATTATTTTATGTTCCAGAAATTGAATTTCCTGAAATGCAATTTCAGTTTTACTTGGCTTTACCGTAAGACCAAACGTTCGAGTGTGACAAAAGATCTGTCTAAGAATGTACGCATGATGTACTATTTCAGTTCTATGGATATTAATGTTTGTGATGTCCTTAAATAGTAAATGTAGAATGATGAAGGATAGTTCTGAAGACGAAAAAGAAGGTCTAAGAATTCCTATAAACACAAAGGCGCTACAGGCGCGGTCATGTGTACAGAATACTCCGCCATCGGGGTTATTTGTTACTGTCAGATATGATCTATAAAACTATATAAATTTCGCCATGCTCGCTATCACTAAGTCTATTTGAGCATAAGTTTTCGATAAACATAATCGCTCTAATAATTTAAAAAAATACGATTGTTAATATGAACAAGACAATGATACAAATAAAGTACACTCCACTTATAACAATATATATGATGACAATACAATCACAACGACGCTACATGTTTTATTTACGGTTAGTAAAATCCATTTTGAGATGACCAAGAATTTTCTTCCTAAAAAATATTTAGCCAATTTCTGAACAGAATTCACCAATGATAAAGTAATTTCATAGCGCTTGTGTGATTCATATACCTTTCTCCCAGAGTACAATACAAGATGTAGTATTTTCCTATACCCTTGTGGAAGAATGTATACAACAGACAGTAAACAGGTACCATCCACCATAACATAATTATTTGATCTGAGAATGATCTTAGAACTGATCATCGAATGTGATTCCTGTAAAGGGATTTCAGATTCATCATGCCGTGCCGTCAGGCAGGTTGTTCGAATATGCTGTATAGCATGATCATAGATATGGCTCAGTTTCCGACTCAAACTATACTGCAACATCTTATTCAAACACACTGTAGCCTTAGCTATACATTTTATTGCTTTGTTTGATATAATAGATAGCAAACTCCCTACCAAGAAAACTAACCAGAAGAAAGTATCGACCAAACCAAATGAAGTATCTGTTTTCATAAGCATATTCTTCGGTTCACAAGAAGGAACTATCACTGCCATAATATATGCCTGTGGTTGTCTATTTACCTGTGTGATGTCGTGTTGCAGCGTTATAGCCGCGGCTTGAACTGTATTAATATTTGTATGTTCTCCTACCCATGGATCTGATATGTGTGTGTTCGAAACCAAAACATCATGAGGTAATTGATTTTCCTTTTGTATTTGTGTACTATCAACGGTGTTTGCAACAATATGCTTCCTTTCCCATTCTGTTATGTCCTCACGTGAAACATCATATAATTCAGGGATGTTTCCAATAAAGACATCCACAAATGGGTCGGGCAGCGCAGCTACCTTTATTTTCCTAGAAAAATATGGGCAGTTTATATCAGCCCAGGCAACTGGAAACTTTTCTCTTCTACCTCCAAATGTTCTACAGGTCACATGCTCTCCAGTATAGTCGGTTTCATTAATCAGCTTTTTATGTATCCCCACTATACTCGACCCGGAATCGCGTACTAAGCTACATTTCTTTCCATTCACTATGGCGTGTTGTACGACCAGTGATCCATTGGTAATTTGGACCGCATTAGTCTCCTGCACGTGTATTTTATGACCGCACGTCAAGTTGCCCTCTTTATGAAAGATCTGGCAGGTATCACAAGTTGGGTCGATGGGAGAATATTCCACCTCTACCGTATTTGCATGACTAGTCTCGTCCGAGTCACTGTCACTACTAGATGTCAGCATTCCTATGTTTGCTTCTTTATACAGTTTTCTTAATGGACAAGCTAAAAACATATGTCCAAAACTTTTACATTTAAAGCATTGTGTTTGTCTTTGATAGGTGTTAGATCTGTCTCTATTTCTAAGTGCTAATTTCTTTATGTAACTGTCAAACTGCGGATGTTTGCCACACATTTGACTTGAGCCGTGGGTGAAACCACAGTATTTGCAAGTTGTCCACACACCCTTTTTCTCGTGTTTAACATAAGGTTGATACTTTGGTTGTTGTTGTTTTTCCCTCCTTTGATATTGTCCTCCAGACTGTTGTTGTGTTTTGTATCCCTGCATCCTTGATTTATGAGGGAATCTATCACATGCATTTGTCTCTACCAATGGGGAAAAACTATTATTAAATATATCTTTGTGGGCGTCGAAGAAAGACTCTCCTTTCTCATCCATCTGCTGTATACTCGAACATTTCTGTTCAATAAGAAAGGTAGACATAGATGGAGGAACCGCCGAGATCAGTTTGTCTCTAACAATCAAGTCACGTAGCTTCTTGTAGTCATCATTAGCATTAACTGATCGGGCCCATTTATCGAATGTCAATTGAGTTAAAGAGGAGAAGTCAGGGAACGTCTGTCCTGCTTTAGGAATAAGATTTTTTAATGATGCACGAAGGCCAAATTCGTCCAAACAGAAATGAGATAGCAGTTTCTTTCGAATGTATGAGTAATCACTACGTAACTCATCTGGGATTAATTCTACAACCTGTAAAGGTTCACCACTTAAGTGCCTATGTAGCAAAACTGCCCATTCGGTTTCTGCAACTCCATAGTGTCTCATGATTAGCTCAAAATTAGTTAGCCATGCAGAGACGGAATCAGAGTTGGAATAGGTCTTTACCACCCCCATTATATTTCTTAATAGCATCTGCGGAATGTGCCTCCACTTTGTTCTTAGCGATCTGTTCATCCTTGTCCTTCTCGTACTGTTTCATTTTGAAGTTATTCTCCAATTCTTTTTCCTTCAAAAGCTTTTCTGTATTCAATTTCTCAAGATTAAAAGCCATCTCTTTTTCTCTTAATTGTGCTTCTCTATCTAGTTTTTCCTTATCTGCAGCGATCTGCAATGCCATCCTTTCCTTATCAGCGACCAATTGAGCTGCAATTCTGTCATTTTCCATAGCCATTTTTTCCCTCTCAAATAATCTTTGTTTCTCCTGTTCCTCTAGTCGATCCTTTTCCAATTGTCTTACCGCAATTCTTTCGTTCCTTTCGTGAGCTTGAAAATTTGCAAATTGTTTTTCCGACCACGATATAAGATCTGCTCCTGTCAAACCTGCATCTTTCCCAATTGCAACAAAATCCTGTAAAGATGACATGTTTTTATGTTTCTACAATATTCAATAATAATACTCAAAGTGAGAAATAGAGCCAGAAGTTTACCACAAAAGAGACAGAGCTTATACGTATCGAAATCGACAGATAAAGTCCAAGAACGTAGAAAGAAATAATTAATAAATTACAATTAGATACATTAATAATGAAAAATGACAAATAATTTTATGATAGACAAGACCTATAACTCAGCAGTTAAAGTATAGACAGAGTTAAAGTTCTTTAGATTCAAACATTTATCAAAGAAATCCTATTATTATGTAAACAAATCAATAATGTACCGCGAACAAGAATTCCCAGCACAAAATAGCACAAAATTGTGTATCGCGCCTATGACGTCATCACAGTTACGATAATAAAGACAAAATGAATGCGTGCAAAATTACAGTATTTTGACTATAACTAATTACTGACAAACCACAAACAAACATAATACTCAGCTCAAGAATCAGCAAACATTTTCCAATAACTTGATAGTCGACCAATCCAAGCGATTTGATAACCAATTCTGTTCGTACTCGAATTCTATGACTTTGACACCTTTAGGCACGTTGCCTGTCATCAATCCCTGAAGTGGATCGTAATTGATGTTGGTGTCATTTGCTACAAAGTGTAGCTATAACGTAGAAAGATCTTCCATCTGTTTAATGTTGCATAGCCAATATTAAAAATGTTCTGGTCTGATGAGTTATTGTATAGAATTTCCCGGTTTATTTATATACAATTCCTACATCCAAGGTATGCGCACTTTCAAACACGATAAGATTGCGTTGATTCCGTTGTAATGAGGCGTTGATACTTCCAGTCATTCAACCGACATCCTATGAGTTCCTGAAGTTTCTGTTGAACCACAAGAAAACGGGTTCGATTCAACTGGTTTATTTCCGTTCCCAAGAGGCGTTGAGAAGTACACAATTTTCTGTTCAGTACACTGAGCTTGAGAATCAATGTATAATGGTCTTCCGTTGATGAAATGTCAGAAGTGCTTCAAGTTTATACACAGTACAGTTCAGCACAGTTAACGAATATGCACCCTGAATACCACTGGGTGAGATAATCCTGCCATAATGGTTATGTGCATTTTCAATCAATCCGTGATTTCATAGAGAAAATCACAATCATGTCATTTCATTGGTACAGTGACAATTGTCATTCTATCTGTTACAAAGGTCATCTAATATATGATGACGAGAGTTATATTTGACAGTCAGCATTAATCAATGCGAGCAGGAAGCTCTCTGTATGAAACGATATGTATCCTGATTCGATCGCACTGACTGTTATTTCCAAGAAATAAACGATGATGATTAATAAACTGAAGACACAATACGAACAACGAGGATGCGCCAACTGGTCTCCAGCACACTAGACCGGCATTATCCTCACAAACATAGATGTGTTGCGTATTAGTGCATGCATGACTGTGTGTTCTGTATTCATTCCTTATGATGAGAATATGACCGTTATAATGTCATTCAATCCTGTCTCCATAGTCTGATATTCACTCGGCTTCCAATTATTAATAGGTTTGCAGACAGTGTCTCAAAAACATTACTGCCTCAAACAAAGATGAAATCAACTGACTGTGTCTCTGTACCGTATCCGTACAATATTGACCTTGTGTCTATAACCGTTATCCTTGACTCACTGACAACTGAACGATCCCTTGGTCCAAATCTCTGCAGACAATGCCCCCATGTCATGAGTTAAACGCAGCTCCCTGTTTCCTCTACAATGATATTGACCCGACGTTTAACTGCTAGAGCTAAATTGTACAATCACATGTAGGACGGCCTCACTATGCTGACTCCAACATAAATCCAACAACAAAGTCTTTCGAGTGAACTGAGATATAATTTATCGCAGGCAACTTCAACAGCAAACGTGAGCGAGTGAGCGCATCCAATCTTAAGCCTTTCGCACTGCACTTTCGCTCTTGCTTCTCCATCGCTATTCATCTATCTAGACTGTGTGGATAGTTGGGCACCACGCGGGCCCCCTGCCATGAGAATGAATGTCTAACAAACGCCTACCTTCCTCTGTCATATACCAGCTATGCCAGCGACCGTGGCATCAGGCTAGCCAAGAGTACCTGTAGTCAATTGCCGGATACACCTAGAGCGACTTCAGGTGGATATCAAGGATTGGCAGCATCATAAAGGCCGGTATTCTGTGACTGGTGTTGAAACACGTCCTAACTTGACTTCACTGGATCACACACTCCAGCTTAAGCCGTTACGGTGTTAGGTGACGTCGTACAATGCGTCTAAATTGCGTTCAATGTTGGTGCAACATTTGTGCCAATATTTATCTTCTTCTTTGATGCGCTAACTCATCAATTTAAAGTTGCATCACTGTCATTTGCCACATGACAGCTTTGCCCCCTCTACAATGAAAATGATCGTTAGACAATTTTCTATGTTATCTTGACATGCAAGCAAATGATGTCTACGACGTAAATTACATCCTATATAGTGTCAGTCAGGTCTTAGTCAGATATGACTGAGCTACCGTATAACAGTAGGCGGTACTACCTGGTTTCTGTTAGCGCCGAACGTTGGGCGGCGCTTACCAAACCCGACACCCCACATTGTGCCAACGGCTTCGGGCGGAAGAGCGCAATTGGGAGGGTACAAGCCTTAACCTGGTGCGAGGAAATGCAAGCTAAAGACAAAATTGTCATGGCAGGGCAGACCAGGCCCTAAGCCTTGGTTGGCGACTGGTCTAGGATCGAAGCTCCGACAGGCGGACAGTTAGAGCATTGCTTTGCTGATCCGGCAGCTTCTGCAGCTTGTCTTGTTCCAGATGTAGGGGTGTTACCTTTCCTCTGGAGTGAACTAGGCAGGCCGAGAGAGGGATCATGCTGCATGGGCAACACATGATCTCTATATTTTAGCCCAGGCTTTGTGCTATGGAGAGGCAATAACTCCATCCCTGGTCTTAACTGGTCTCGGAATCAAAGCGAGAGGCAACTGTTACGGGTTATAAGTCCTTGTCAGTTGGCGTAGACATGGGGCGCCACGCGTTGCCTCTGACGGTGGGAGACACCTATAGGTGTCACTGATCAGCTACCGCCCGCCTCAAGCTGGGCAGTCCCCAGCCAATTGGGTGCTGATCCGCCACAGCCTGCCTGCTTCAATGGGTGCTTGGGGCTAGGACAAAATCTGAATCGCAGGCTGTAAAACCAATGCACCAGGTACAAACAAAAATATAAATAGAAACCTCAAGCTACGGCTAGCAACCTGGAACGTGAGAACCATGTGTCCAGGATTTTCCACTGACTTGACCAATATTGACGATGTGAGAAAAACGGCTGTGATTGATGCCGAACTCAATCGTCTTAACATTGATATTGCTGGCCTGCAGGAGACTCGCCTCGCTGAGGAAGGGTCACTCAGGGAAAACAACTACACCTTTTTCTGGAAGGGTAAAGGGCAGGCAGAAAAAAGGCAACACGGTGTGGGCTTTGCAGTGAAGAATTCGCTACTGGGAATGATTGAAATTCCAGCAGGAGGAAATGAAAGACTATTATCCCTGCGCTTGGCAACCTCTTGTGGGTTTGCCACCATTATTACTGCATATGCACCGACACTCGATTCCTCTGATGATGTGAAGGATTTGTTCTATGAGGAGTTAGACTCTGTGATCAAGGCAGTTCCAAAATCCGACTACATTTATATGCTCGGTGATTTCAATGCTCGTGTGGGCAAGGACTCGAGTTCATGGCCAGTGTGCCTTGGAAAATACAACATCGGTCGCATGAATGAAAATGGGCAAAGGCTGCTGGAGCATTGCACCAGTAATGACCTATGTATTACAAACTCTTTTTTTAAAACAAAAGAGATGCATAAGGTCACATGGAAACATCCAAGATCCGGCCATTGGCACCAGCTGGACTTCATCATCACACGGAGACAACATCTGAACCATATATCATTGACTCGTAGTTACCACAGTGCTGACTGTGATACGGATCATTCTTTGGTTGTTGCAAGGGTTACACTGAGACCAAAGAGAATCTACACAGCTAAACACAAATCTAGCCCCAGGATTAATATTATTAACACTCATGATCCTGAAAAGTGCTTTCAGTTTCAACAGTAACTTGAAGACGCTTTCACTGATACACCAGAAAATTGTACAGTAAATGATAAATGGAATAAACTTAAGGAAACTCTTTGTAAAACTGCCGTAAAGGTTTACGGCACTGTGGATCATAAGAGGCAGGACTGGTTTGCGGCCAACAGCGAGACTCTGCAGCCCTTGATTGATAAGAAGAAGAAAGCTCTCTTAAGAAACAAGGAAAGACCAACGCGTAACACTCTGAGTGAGCTAAGGCAAGCTAGGAAGGATGTGCAAAAGGCTGCCAGGCAGTGTGCAAATGATTATTGGATCAAGTTATGTGAGTCCATTCAAATCGCAAGTGATAAGGGAGACATAAGAAGCATGTATGAAGGAATAAAGAAAGCCTGTGGTCCAGTGATCAAAAGAAGTGCACCATTGAAAACCTTGACTGGAGAAGTCATCACTGATAAGAAACAGCAGATGGACAGATGGGTAGAGCACTATTTGGAGCTTTACTCAAGTGAGACCAAACTAGCGGATAATGCCCTCAACGCCATAGAGGCTCTACCAACTCTTGACCACCTGGACACACTTCCCACCATAACAGAAGTTAAGTGTGCTATAAATGAACTTGCATCTGGCAAGGCTCCAGGTAAGGATGGGATTCCAATAGAGGTTATCAGGAGTGGGCAAGACACACTCACTATACAGATCCACCAGCTAATAGAGCTATGCTGGCGTGAAGGACAAGTCCCACAGGATTTCAAAGATTCAAGCATCATAACACTGTACAAGAACAAGGGCGATCGGAGCGACTGCAACAACTATAGGGGTATCTCACTTCTGTGTATTGTTGGAAAAGTATTTGCCAGAATTGTTGCAGACTTCAAGTCCTAGGAGATCAAGTCTACCCCGAATCACAGTGTGGCTTTCGACAGAACCGGTCTACCACTGATATGATATTCTCATTGCGACAAATGCAAGAAAAATGCCGTGAACAGAATCAACCACTGTTTATTGCCTTCATCGACCTCACAAAGGCATTTGATTTGGTCAGTCGTGAGGGTCTGTTCAAGGCACTAAAGAAGATTGGCTGCCCACCAACTCTTCTGTCCATCGTGGAATCGTTCCACACAGGCATGAAGGGTATAATCAAGTTTGATGGTGCAACTTCTGAAGAATTTGAAATCAAGAGTGGAGTTAAGCAAGGTTGTGTACTAGCTCCCACCCTCTTTGGAATATACTTTTCACTTCTACTGAAATATGCATTTCGTGATCAGGATGGTGGTATATACATTCACTCACGCTCAGATGGCGGCCTCTACAATGCTCAGAGATTGAAGGCTAAGACCAAAATTAGGAGGGTACTGATCAGAGAGTTGCTTTTTGCAGATGATGCTGCAGTTACGACCCACTCTGAGGAAGAATTGCAATGTCTACTATCTGCATTCTCCAATGCTTGTTCTGAATTTGGTTTAACAATTAGCAAAAAGAAGACACAGATTATGTCACAAGGTGCACATGGGGTACCATCAATCTTTATTGACGACGCCGAACTAGAGATAGTAGACCATTTTACATATCTAGGATCAGTGGTAAATAGCAAATTATCCCTAGATCAGGAAATCAACATCCGGATTGGTAAGGCAGCAACAACAATGAACAGGTTAAGAAAAAGAGTCTGGGAGAACAGGAAGCTTACTGCAAAAACAAAAGTCCTTGTCTATCAAGCCTGTGTCCTTAGTACTCTTCTCTATGGCAGTGAAACCTGGACAACTTACTCACACCAAGAGAACAATTTAAACAGCTTTCATATGCGGTGTCTGCGAAGAATTCTTGGTATTAAGTGGCAAGACAAAATCACAAATACTGAAGTATTGGAAAGATCAGGTTGTGTGACAGTTTATTCCATGCTCAGTATTCGTAGACTTAGATGGATAGGACATCTTAGGAGGATGGATGATGGTAGAATACCAAAGGATATCTTTTTTTTGGTGAATTACAGATGGGTAAGAGATCTCAGGGTCGGCCTCTACTACGATACAAAGATGTGTGTAAGCGGGACATGATTGATACAGGCATTGATAATGCACATTGGGAGCAAGTCGCCGCTGAACGTGTTGCATGGAGGGCAAATATCAGAAATGGAATAAAGTCAAAGGAGAAAATTATTGCAGAAAAGTCACACACCAAGCGTTTGAGACGTAAGATGGTGCATGATGGTGGAAATGACCACGTGTTCACATGCACCCACTGTGAACGGACATTTACAGCGCAAATTGGCCTTATCAGTCACACTCGCTACCGCCATAGTTAAAAGTTATTATGCCTTTTTAAAGCACAAACTATCGTCTGTCAAGACGGCAAGGTGCCAATGAGATGTGATAGACAACGCATTCACCGTCCTTGGAACTTAGTTTGTCAACGTGAACCACTCTAGATCGTGGGATATTGAACACCGGACTAAAATACAAGTCCCGAACACCGCCACCTCTACATTCTATAAATGATCATTGAGATGTTATCACGTTAACATGCCCGACTACTTGTAACTAAACTAAGACTCAAACACCGCCAGTTCATATACTAAGATCTGTTATCGCGTCTATATGTTGACACCTTAAAACTACTAACGGTCTCTATAACCCCGAGTGCCGTCAGTTAAATAAAAGCACCATCCAGTGTTGCATACCCAACGATCACATGATCCGTAGTCGACAACTGATTGTCCTTGACGTGAATACATATATCCACACAACTCCAAGTCGACCTGGTACACCATCATTTCTTTTTGCTACATCATGTCGATAAGGAAAACTATTCTCAATATAACTGTGTTATATATCTATAATGTGTTGTTCATTTGTTATATGTATCTATATATCCTATAATGTGTATTGTTACTATATGTTTGTGTCTATTACTTTTCTTTCATTCCTTTCTCTTCATTCGTCCATCATGAAAATGATACATATATGATGATTAGTTAACACAAAACATACTACTGACATTACTAACTACAACACATTAATGTACTGATAATTAAAATAACCAATATCAATTATCATAATAGTTATAAACACAATATATATATATATATATATATATATATATATATATATATATATATATATATATATATATATATATATATATATATATATATATATATATATATATATATATATATATAACCATAAACTTAAAAAAAAATTTAACATTTTTTTACTTAAAGCAACCAATATTATTTAAAATATACCTACTTAATTAACTATCATATATCTACCTATCACCTGAAATCCACAAACTCTACACCGTCATTAAAACTATTAATCGATACCGTCATCACTTCCGTGTGCATTGAATCTGTTAATTATTCTCAAAGACTAAATTACCCAAATCAAATTAAAAGTATATCTATTAGGCAAACTACCAACAATACTACCACGCTGGCTTGTCAAAGAGTGACGCCAACTTAATTGATCATGTCGCCTCCACAGTACGTGAAACTTTTCACCTGTCTCTGAAACTACCACTCTGGCCTGTCCAAGAATGAAGCAATCTTAATTGATCATGCCAGGTTCGCATTGCATCTCTGACACTTTTTTCACCTGTCTTTCTGCAATAATAATAATAACAAGTGACTAACTTACGTCCATACTTTCTTTCCAAAAAAATAATAATAATATATATATATATATATATATATATATATATATATATATATATATATATATATATATATATATATATATATATATGTGGTAATTCAGACTTAGCCACAGTCATCCTACCGTAATGTTACACTTAAAAAAAATCAGAAAAAAAAATATATATCTACATAAAACTTTCATAATTTATTTATAGTCTACTGAGTAGATCCGCTAAATTATTTTATGTTCCAGAAATTGAATTTCCTGAAATGCAATTTCAATTTTACTTGGCTTTACCGTAAGACCAAACGTTCGAGTGTGACAAAAGATCTGTCTAAGAATGTACGCATGATGTACTATTTCAGTTCTATGGATATTAATGTTTGTGATGTCCTTAAATAGTAAATGTAGAATGATGAAGGATAGTTCTGAAGACCAAAAAGAAGGTCTAAGAATTCCTATAAACACAAAGGCGCTACGGGCGCGGTCATGTGTACAGAATACTCCGCCATCGGGGTTATTTGTTACTGTCAGATATGATCTATAAAACTATATAAATTTCGCCATGCTCGCTATCACTAAGTCTATTTGAGCATAAGTTTTCGATAAACATAATCGCTCTAATAATTTAAAACAATATGATTGTTACTATGAACAAGACAATGATACAAATAAAGTACACTCCACTTATAACAATATATATGATGACAATACAATCACAACGACGCTACATGTTTTATTTACGGTTAGTAAAATTCATTTTGAGATGACCAAGAATTTTCTTCCTAAAAAATATTTAGCCAATTTCTGAACAGAATTCACCAATGATAAAGTAATTTCATAGCGCTTGTGTGATTCATATACCTTTCTCCCAGAGTACAATACAAGATGTAGTATTTTCCTATACCCTTGTGGAAGAATGTATACAACAGACAGTAAACAGGTACCATCCACCATAACATAATTATTTGATCTGAGAATGATCTTAGAACTGATCATCGAATGTGATTCCTGTAAAGGGATTTCAGATTCATCATGCCGTGCCGTCAGGCAGGTTGTTCGAATATGCTGTATAGCATGATCATAGATATGGCTCAGTTTCCGACTCAAATCATACTGTAACATCTTATTCAAACACACTGTAGCCTTAGCTATACATTTTATTGCTTTGTTTGATATAATAGATAGCAAACTCCCTACCAAGAAAACTAACCAGAAGAAAGTATCGACCAAACCAAATGAAGTATCTGTTTTCATAAGCATATTCTTCGGTTCACAAGAAGGAACTATCACTGCCATAATATATGCCTGTGGTTGTCTATTTACCTGTGTGATGTCGTGTTGCAGCGTTATAGCCGCGGCTTGAACTGTATTAATATTTGTATGTTCTCCTACCCATGGATCTGATATGTGTGTGTTCGAAACCAAAACATCATGAGGTAATTGATTTTCCTTTTGTATTTGTGTACTATCAACGGTGTTTGCAACAATATGCTTCCTTTCCCATTCTGTTATGTCCTCACGTGAAACATCACATAATTCAGGGATGTTTCCAATAAAGACATCCACAAATGGGTCGGGCAGCGCAGCTACCTTTATTTTCCTAGAAAAATATGGGCAGTTTATATCAGCCCAGGCAACTGGAAACTTTTCTCTTCTACCTCCAAAAGTTCTACAGGTCACATGCTCTCCAGTATAGTCGGTTTCATTAATCAGCTTTTTATGTATTCCCACTATACTCGACCCGGAATCGCGTACTAAGCTACATTTCTTTCCATTCACTATGGCGTGTTGTACGACCAGTGATCCATTGGTAATTTGGACCGCATTAGTCTCCTGCACGTGTATTTTATGACCGCACGTCAAGTTGCCCTCTTTATGAAAGATCTGGCAGGTATCACAAGTTGGGTCGATGGGAGAATATTCCACCTCTACCGTATTTGCATGACTAGTCTCGTCCGAGTCACTGTCACTACTAGATGTCAGCATTCCTATGTTTGCTTCTTTATACAGTTTTCTTAATGGACAAGCTAAAAACATATGTCCAAAACTTTTACATTTAAAGCATTGTGTTTGTCTTTGATAGGTGTTAGATCTGTCTCTATTTCTAAGTGCTAATTTCTTTATGTAACTGTCAAACTGCGGATGTTTGTCACACATTTGACTTGAGCCGTGGGTGAAACCACAGTATTTGCAAGTTGTCCACACACCCTTTTTCTCGTGTTTAACATAAGGTTGATACTTTGGTTGTTGTTGTTTTTCCCTCCTTTGATATTGTCCTCCAGACTGTTGTTGTGTTTTGTATCCCTGCATCCTTGATTTATGAGGGAATCTATCACATGCATTTGTCTCTACCAATGGGGAAAAACTATTATTAAATATATCTTTGTGGGCGTCGAAGAAAGACTCTCCTTTCTCATCCATCTGCTGTATACTCGAACATTTCTGTTCAATAAGAAAGGTAGACATAGATGGAGGAACCGCCGAGATCAGTTTGTCTCTAACAATCAAGTCACGTAGCTTCTTGTAGTCATCATTAGCATTAACTGATCGGGCCCATTTATCGAATGTCAATTGAGTTAAAGAGGAGAAGTCAGGGAACGTCTGTCCTGCTTTAGGAATAAGATTTTTTAATGATGCACGAAGGCCAAATTCGTCCAAACAGAAATGAGATAGCAGTTTCTTTCGAATGTATGAGTAATCACTACGTAGCTCATCTGGGATTAATTCTACAACCTGTAAAGGTTCACCACTTAAGTGCCTATGTAGCAAAACTGCCCATTCGGTTTCTGCAACTCCATAGTGTCTCATGATTAGCTCAATATTAGTTAGCCATGCAGAGACGGAATCAGAGTTGGAATAGGTCTTTACCACCCCCATTATATTTCTTAATAGCATCTGCGGAATGTGCCTCCACTTTGTTCTTAGCGATCTGTTCATCCTTGTCCTTCTCGTACTGTTTCATTTTGAAGTTATTCTCCAATTCTTTTTCCTTCAAAAGCTTTTCTGTATTCAATTTCTCAAGATTAAAAGCCATCTCTTTTTCTCTTAATTGTGCTTCTCTATCTAGTTTTTCCTTATCTGCAGCGATCTGCAATGCCATCCTTTCCTTATCAGCGACCAATTGAGCTGCAATTCTGTCATTTTCCATAGCCATTTTTTCCCTCTCAAATAATCTTTGTTTCTCCTGTTCCTCTAGTCGATCCTTTTCCAATTGTCTTACCGCAATTCTTTCGTTCCTTTCGTGAGCTTGAAAATTTGCAAATTCTTTTTCCGACCACGATATAAGATCTGCTCCTGTCAAACCTGCATCTTTCCCAATTGCAACAAAATCCTGTAAAGATGACATGTTTTTATGTTTCTACAATATTCAATAATAATATTCAAAGTGAGAAATAGAGCCAGAAGTTTACCACAAAAGAGACAGAGCTTATACGTATCGAAATCGACAGATAAAGTCCAAGAACGTAGAAAGAAATAATTAATAAATTACAATTAGATACATTAATAATGAAAAATGACAAATAATTTTATGATAGACAAGACCTATAACTCAGCAGTTAAAGTATAGACAGAGTTAAAGTTCTTTAGATTCAAACATTTATCAAAGAAATCCTATTATTATGTAAACAAATCAATAATGTACCGCGAACAAGAATTCCCAGCACAAAATAGCACAAAATTGTGTATCGCGCCTATGACGTCATCACAGTTACGATAATAAAGACAAAATGAATGCGTGCAAAATTACAGTATTTTGACTATAACTAATTACTGACAAACCACAAACAAACATAATACTCAGCTCAAGAATCAGCAAACATTTTCCAATAACTTGATAGTCGACCAATCCAAGCGATTTGATAACCAATTCTGTTCGTACTCGAATTCTATTACTTTGACACCTTTAGGCACGTTGCCTGTCATCAATCCCTGAAGTGGATCGTAATTGATGTTGGTGTCATTTGCTACAAAGTGTAGCTATAACGTAGAAAGATCTTCCATCTGTTTAATGTTGCATAGCCAATATTAAAAATGTTCTGGTCTGATGAGTTATTGTATAGAATTTCCCGGTTTATTTATATACAATTCCTACATCCAAGGTATGCGCACTTTCAAACACGATAAGATTGCGTTGATTCCGTTGTAATGAGGCGTTGATACTTCCAGTCATTCAACCGACATCCTATGAGTTCCTGAAGTTTCTGTTGAACCACAAGAAAACGGGTTCGATTCAACTGGTTTATTTCCGTTCCCAAGAGGCGTTGAGAAGTACACAATTTTCTGTTCAGTACACTGAGCTTGAGAATCAATGTATAATGGTCTTCCGTTGATGAAATGTCAGAAGTGCTTCAAGTTTATACACAGTACAGTTCAGCACAGTTAACGAATATGCACCCTGAATACCACTGGGTGAGATAATCCTGCCATAATGGTTATGTGCATTTTCAATCAATCCGTGATTTCATAGAGAAAATCACAATCATGTCATTTCATTGGTACAGTGACAATTGTCATTCTATCTGTTACAAAGGTCATCTAATATATGATGACGAGAGTTATATTTGACAGTCAGCATTAATCAATGCGAGCAGGAAGCTCTCTGTATGAAACGATATGTATCCTGATTCGATCGCACTGACTGTTATTTCCAAGAAATAAACGATGATTATTAATAAACTGAAGACACAATACGAACAACGAGGATGCGCCAACTGGTCTCCAGCACACTAGACCGGCATTATCCTCACAAACATAGATGTGTTGCGTATTAGTGCATGCATGACTGTGTGTTCTGTATTCATTCCTTATGATGAGAATATGACCGTTATAATGTCATTCAATCCTGTCTCCATAGTCTGATATTCACTCGGCTTCCAATTATTAATAGGTTTGCAGACAGTGTCTCAAAAACATTACTGCCTCAAACAAAGATGAAATCAACTGACTGTGTCTCTGTACCGTATCCGTACAATATTGACCTTGTGTCTATAACCGTTATCCTTGACTCACTGACAACTGAACGATCCCTTGGTCCAAATCTCTGCAGACAATGCCCCCATGTCATGAGTTAAACGCAGCTCCCTGTTTCCTCTACAATGATATTGACCCGACGTTTAACTGCTAGAGCTAAATTGTACAATCACATGTAGGACGGCCTCACTATGCTGACTCCAACATAAATCCAACAACAAAGTCTTTCGAGTGAACTGAGATATAATTTATCGCAGGCAACTTCAACAGCAAACGTGAGCGAGTGAGCGCATCCAATCTTAAGCCTTTCGCACTGCACTTTCGCTCTTGCTTCTCCATCGCTATTCATCTATCTAGACTGTGTGGATAGTTGGGCACCACGCGGGCCCCCTGCCATGAGAATGAATGTCTAACAAACGCCTACCTTCCTCTGTCATATACCAGCTATGCCAGCGACCGTGGCATCAGGCTAGCCAAGAGTACCTGTAGTCAATTGCCGGATACACCTAGAGCGACTTCAGGTGGATATCAAGGATTGGCAGCATCATAAAGGCCGGTATTCTGTGACTGGTGTTGAAACACGTCCTAACTTGACTTCACTGGATCACACACTCCAGCTTAAGCCGTTACGGTGTTAGGTGACGTCGTACAATGCGTCTAAATTGCGTTCAATGTTGGTGCAACATTTGTGCCAATATTTATCTTCTTCTTTGATGCGCTAACTCATCAATTTAAAGTTGCATCACTGTCATTTGCCACATGACAGCTTTGCCCCCTCTACAATGAAAATGATCGTTAGACAATTTTCTATGTTATCTTGACATGCAAGCAAATGATGTCTACGACGTAAATTACATCCTATATAGTGTCAGTCAGGTCTTAGTCAGATATGACTGAGCTACCGTATAACAGTAGGCGGTACTACCTGGTTTCTGTTAGCGCCGAACGTTGGGCGGCGCTTACCAAACCCGACACCCCACATTGTGCCAACGGCTTCGGGCGGAAGAGCGCAATTGGGAGGGTACAAGCCTTAACCTGGTGCGAGGAAATGCAAGCTAAAGACAAAATTGTCATGGCAGGGCAGACCAGGCCCTAAGCCTTGGTTGGCGACTGGTCTAGGATCGAAGCTCCGACAGGCGGACAGTTAGAGCATTGCTTTGCTGATCCGGCAGCTTCTGCAGCTTGTCTTGTTCTAGATGTAGGGGTGTTACCTTTCCTCTGGAGTGAACTAGGCAGGCCGAGAGAGGGATCATGCTGCATGGGCAACACATGATCTCTATATTTTAGCCCAGGCTTTGTGCTATGGAGAGGCAATAACTCCATCCCTGGTCTTAACTGGTCTCGGAATCAAAGCGAGAGGCAACTGTTACGGGTTATAAGTCCTTGTCAGTTGGCGTAGACATGGGGCGCCACGCGTTGCCTCTGACGGTGGGAGACACCTATAGGTGTCACTGATCAGCTACCGCCCGCCTCAAGCTGGGCAGCCCCCCAGCCAATTGGGTGCTGATCCGCCACAGCCTGCCTGCTTCAATGGGTGCTTGGGGCTAGGACAAAATCTGAATCGCAGGCTGTAAAACCAATGCACCAGGTACAAACAAAAATATAAATAGAAACCTCAAGCTACGGCTAGCAACCTGGAACGTGAGAACCATGTGTCCAGGATTTTCCACTGACTTGACCAATATTGACGATGTGAGAAAAACGGCTGTGATTGATGCCGAACTCAATCGTCTTAACATTGATATTGCTGGCCTGCAGGAGACTGGCCTCGCTGAGGAAGGGTCACTCAGGGAAAACAACTACACCTTTTTCTGGAAGGGTAAAGGGCAGGCAGAAAAAAAGGCAACACGGTGTGGGCTTTGCAGTGAAGAATTCGCTACTGGGAATGATTGAAATTCCAGCAGGAGGAAATGAAAGACTATTATCCCTGCGCTTGGCAACCTCTTGTGGGTTTGCCACCATTATTACTGCATATGCACCGACACTCGATTCCTCTAATGATGTGAAGGATTTGTTCTATGAGGAGTTAGACTCTGTGATCAAGGCAGTTCCAAAATCCGACTACATTTATATGCTCGGTGATTTCAATGCTCGTGTGGGCAAGGACTCGAGTTCATGGCCAGTGTGCCTTGGAAAATACAACATCGGTCGCATGAATGAAAATGGGCAAAGGCTGCTGGAGCATTGCACCAGTAATGACCTATGTATTACAAACTCTTTTTTTAAAACAAAAGAGATGCATAAGGTCACATGGAAACATCCAAGATCCGGCCATTGGCACCAGCTGGACTTCATCATCACACGGAGACAACATCTGAACCATATATCATTGACTCGTAGTTACCACAGAGCTGACTGTGATACGGATCATTCTTTGGTTGTTGCAAGGGTTACACTGAGACCAAAGAGAATCTACACAGCTAAACACAAATCTAGCCCCAGGATTAATATTATTAACACTCATGATCCTGAAAAGTGCTTTCAGTTTCAACAGCAACTTGAAGACGCTTTCACTGATACACCAGAAAATTGTACAGTAAATGATAAATGGAATAAACCTAAACAAACTCTTTTTAAAACTGCCGTAGGGGTTTACGGCACTGTGGATCATAAGAGGCAGGACTGGTTTGCGGTAAACAGCCAGACTCTGCAGCCTTTGATTGATAAGAAGAAGAAAGCTCTCTTAAGAAACAAGGAAAGACCAACGCGTAACACTCTGAGTGAGCTAAGGCAAGCTAGGAAGGATGTGCAAAAGGCTGCCAGACAGTGTGCAAATGGTTATTGGATCAAGTTATGTGAGTCCATTCAAATCGCAAGTGATAAGGGAGACATAAGAAGCATGTATGAAGGAATAAAGAAAGCCTGTGGTCCAGTGATCAAAAGAAGTGCACCATTGAAAACCTTGACTGGAGAAGTCATCACTGATAAGAAACAGCAGATGGACAGATGGGTAGAGCACTATTTGGAGCTTTACTCAAGTGAGACCAAACTAGCGGATAATGCCCTCAACGCCATAGAGGCTCTACCAACTCTTGACCACCTGGACACACTTCCCACCATAACAGAAGTTAAGTGTGCTATAAATGAACTTGCATCTGGCAAGGCTCCAGGTAAGGATGGGATTCCAATAGAGGTTATCAGGAGTGGGCAAGACACACTCACTATACAGATCCACCAGCTAATAGAGCTATGCTGGCGTGAAGGACAAGTCCCACAGGATTTCAAAGATTCAAGCATCATAACACTGTACAAGAACAAGGGCGATCGGAGCGACTGCAACAACTATAGGGGTATCTCACTTCTGTGTATTGTTGGAAAAGTATTTGCCAGAATTGTTGCAGACTTCAAGTCCTAGGAGATCAAGTCTACCCCGAATCACAGTGTGGCTTTCGACAGAACCGGTCTACCACTGATATGATATTCTCATTGCGACAAATGCAAGAAAAATGCCGTGAACAGAATCAACCACTGTTTATTGCCTTCATCGACCTCACAAAGGCATTTGATTTGGTCAGTCGTGAGGGTCTGTTCAAGGCACTAAAGAAGATTGGCTGCCCACCAACTCTTCTGTCCATCGTGGAATCGTTCCACACAGGCATGAAGGGTATAATCAAGTTTGATGGTGCAACTTCTGAAGAATTTGAAATCAAGAGTGGAGTTAAGCAAGGTTGTGTACTAGCTCCCACCCTCTTTGGAATATACTTTTCACTTCTACTGAAATATGCATTTCGTGATCAGGATGGTGGTATATACATTCACTCACGCTCAGATGGCGGCCTCTACAGTGCTCAGAGATTGAAGGCTAACACCAAAATTAGGATGGTACTGATCAGAGAGTTGCTTTTTGCAGATGATGCTGCAGTTACGACCCACTCTGAGGAAGAATTGCAATGTCTACTATCTGCATTCTCCAATGCTTGTTCTGAATTTGGTTTAACAATTAGCAAAAAGAAGACACAGATTATGTCACAAGGTGCACATGGGGTACCATCAATCTTTATTGACGACGCCGAACTAGAGATAGTAGACCATTTTACATATCTAGGATCAGTGGTAAATAGCAAATTATCCCTAGATCAGGAAATCAACATCCGGATTGGTAAGGCAGCAACAACAATGAACAGGTTAAGAAAAAGAGTCTGGGAGAACAGGAAGCTTACTGCAAAAACAAAAGTCCTTGTCTATCAAGCCTGTGTCCTTAGTACTCTTCTTTATGGCAGTGAAACCTTGGACAACTTACTCACACCAAGAGAAACGTTTAAACAGCTGTCATATGCGGTGTCTGCGAAGAATTCTTGGTATTAAATGGCAAGACAAAATCAAAAATACTGAAGTATTGGAAAGATCAGGTTGTGTGACGGTTTATTCCATGCTCAGTATTCGTAGACTTAGATGGATAGGACATCTTAGGAGGATGGATGATGGTAGAATACCAAAGGATATCTTTTTTGGTGAATTACAGATGGGTAAGAGATCTCAGGGTCGGCCTCTACTACGATACAAAGATGTGTGTAAGCGGGACATGATTGATACAGGCATTGATAATGCACATTGGGAGCAAGTCGCCGCTGAACGTGTTGCATGGAGGGCAAAGATCAGAAATGGAATAAAGTCAAAGGAGAAAATTATTGCAGATAAGTCACACACCGAGCGTATGAGACGTAAGATGGTGCATGATGGTGGAAATGATCACGTGTTCACATGCATACACTGTGAACGGACATTTACAGCGCGAATTGGCCTTATCAGTCACACTCGCTACCGCCATAGGTAAAAGTTATTATGCCTTTTTAAAGCACAAACTATCGTCTGTCAAGACGGCAAAGTGCCAATGTGAAAAGGTTTAGGGTACAACTAAGACAGGACTGGTACCCATATCCCATAAGGTTCTCAGACAACGCAGTTTCTGAAGCGGCCTGACTAGGTAAAGTCACCTTCATAACAGTTACTTCTTTTCGGCACAAATCCTGACGGGGTTGGTGGCCCCGTTGTAGGGTGGCCCCTTTATTCTGAGGGCAGGTTGCTCATGAATAGGCCTTAACCAACCTGTTGTTCCAGCGTCTATCACCAGTTGCTATCCTTCCAGGGTCAGCTTTCTGGTAAGGAGTAAAGATGGCAGCGATGACTCAATTGATGCTGTGGAACCATGCTGATGCCAAGACTGGTGTCTACGCCTACTCTCTTGTGTTGGAGTAACGTGCAGTATTTGGGGGATAACCTATAGCCACCTTAACTTCACGCTGGGAAGGAAGCCTGACAGAAGCCCGGTGAGCGATTCCAAACTACAGACGGCTAGACATTCTTTGAGCGGCCCAATGATGACAGCTCTACCTTGATTGCAACGACCTCTTGATCTGTCGCCTGAATACTGCAACTGCCTTATCCTTCACCTACTCTCTTCTGTTCTATGTTAAGTCAATACATATACCGTTTACTTAAAGTTCAATGGACACTGTGTTGAGTTCATTATCGGGACGATCCCCCAGCAGGCTACGTCCCGGGGTTGAATGAGTATAAATGGAAGAAGAGTCCTAGTGTCTACAGGGTCGGGAGACTAACTCCATCGGTGGCCTGACTAGAGCTGGTCCTGATATTAACAGTGTAACATCAATACATCCTACCCCAACCTATCCCATTACACTGGATGATGAGGAATGGATCATGCACCTTGCCTATGTAGTTGATATTTTTGAGCAGCTGAATAAACTAAATCTTCAGATGCAAGGAAGAAAAACAAATATCATGCAATTTGTGGATGCCTTGAAAGCATTTATTAGCAAGCTGGAAAATTGGAAAAGAAATGTCAATATGAAGAATATTGCAATGTTTGAGTAGCTGTCATCCGTTCTTGTTGTTGATAGTAAAGATCAAGTACTTCCACAATT
The DNA here is from genome assembly GCA_963921405.1 of Cepaea hortensis. NCBI lineage: Eukaryota > Metazoa > Mollusca > Gastropoda > Stylommatophora > Helicidae > Cepaea > Cepaea hortensis. The sequence goes on along the minus strand of OY992877.1, from coordinate 117,042,545 downwards.
TGCAAAAAAAAAAAAAAAAAATGAAATTTTGCAGCATTTGACCGCACTAGAAAATGAATTTGTTATATTTCCCTGAGGTTGTATTTTCTTCCTAACTCTTTGCATGATAATTCTTAGCAAAATCTTCGTGATGTGACTCATTATTCTAACTGTTCGATGTTGATCACATCAAAGGCTCGTGATTTCTTTAGGATGGGAATAAATATAGAATTACATAATCTCCCCCGATGTGTCTCCACTTTGCCGTGGTGGGGGAGCTTGCGTGTCCCATTTACCCCATCTGCTTGCCGATGGATGAAAACTACATATCGGACAGCTTATGGGATAGGGTCCAGACTAAGAGAGACACAACCTGCTGCTCTGCAGGTAGACTGAGGATAACAGTCAAAAGATTAAATCAGGTACACGAAGGCAGAAGACCTGTCTGGACAATACTCTAAGGCTCTCTGTCGAGGGCTGTGGCTGAACGCCTCTAAGTCACAAACCCGCGGATCTGAGAGCCGGGCCGATACACACCTACCGATAAATAGAGGTAGATACTGAGCACGCTACATGCCCAGTTCTGATACTGTGTGGTTGAAGGCTCTCAGCTGGGGGATATGACGGATTCCCGGATGAGAGGGCCTGGCCGTTTCTCGCTCACTGCTACGCGGAGGTAAGGTGCTGAGCCGGCAGCACATGTAGCCTACCTCGTGAGCGAGAATAAAAAATGCAGAAAGTGTCCCAGTCGAATAAAATGGCTACGAAAACTGTCTTTATCTAACACTTAGTGTAGACAAAAGTGAAAAAAACGTCTCAATAACACGAAATGGAACGCACGGCTAGCGAATCCATTGCGTGGTCCGAAGTCAAAAGCAAAAGCTTACCGAGTGGATGTCGCCCGCAGTCTGACCGTTCCTGGTGTGTGCTTGAGCGACCAGTGGCAAGCGAGATGCCCAACACATGGAAGTGAGGAACTAAAGCAGCCATGAGCAGGACGTCGCAACTCCTTGGGTGAACCCAGTCTCAGAGCAATATGTGCCGGCTCTGCAATTATGGAAGCCTCCTTGGATAGCCTTGGATATGCCCATGGTCTGCCCCTGCCTTCCCTTGAGGGTTAACCGTGATGTCGATGATCGTTCTATCTTGACCAGCTGAGATGTGGGCGACATCACAACAATAAGTCTAACGTGCCTCGAAACCCGAGGAAGCTAACCTCATTAAAAAAATGCCTGCTGAAGTCGGAAGTGCCGTCCTACGGGTGGCAAACTAAACATTGGCACTACGCATTTACATCTGAGTGTAATGTCTCGTCCGAATGTCTCTCGTGCTAGGAACAGCTCTGACTACCTAGTTTCCGAATGCCGCTCTTGTTCGGAACAGCTCTGACTAGGTAGTTTTCCGAATGTCTGTCGTGCCTGGAACAGCTCTGACGGGTGCAACGACAAGCACACGTCCGAAAACTCGCTGAGTGGATACCGTCTGCAGACCTGTCTGGTTTGTGCGGGAACGGCACGGGGCGAACGAAATACCCAATATATTGAAGTGAGGAATCAAAGCAGCCATGAGCAGGACTTGACGATTCCCTCGGTGAGCCCAGCACCAGAGCGTTATGTGTCGGCTCTGCAATTATGGAAGCCACCCAGGATGGCGGAAAATGCTATGGACTGTCCCTGCCTTCATTTGAGGGAGGACCGTGCAGTCTTCGACTGTTCCAACTTGACCAGCTGGGAGGTGGACAGTACCACAAAAGTGAGAGTCTCCCAGGAATGCTAACCTGGTCAAAAATGCACGCTAAAAGTCGGATGTGTTGGCCTAAGGGTTTCGACCCAAGGGTGCCTAACCAGACACACCGCAATCACATCTGAAAAAACACTCCGGATGAACGCAAAGAAGAAGAAGAAGAATTACATAATCAGGCGGTATATCTCCAGTATCATATATTTTGTTCAGCAGTCTGGTGACTTGTTCTATTCCATATTCTTCTACGGCATTGATCATTTCTGTTGTGATGTCTGAACCGGGCGTCTTGCTAGTTTTCATATGGTTAAGAGCATTCTGATCCCCCATCTTCAAAATGGATGATCCTTCATTATTATTTCGAATATCATACTGTTCTCTGGTATAATAATACATGTGTTTCACATAATCTGACCATACATGTAAAATCTTATCTTTTCTAGTATAATTTTTCCATCTGTTATTTTTAGGCAGCCTGTTGATGCACGTATTCTTTTCGGGAATTTTCGTGGCGAAGTGGTCAAGCCGTTTGACTCGGGCTCCGAAGGTTGTGGGTTCGATTCCAGGCCACGTCCTTTGGTTCACGGGTGAAAGTTTTCGAAGACTCCTGTGGGTCATCGCTAGAGCTACGGAGATCGTGCTTCGTGCGACTTTTTTGGTTCTTTTTTATTTATTTTTATATCTTTTTTTTCTTATGTAAGGCCTTGAATGCGTTTTGCATTAATTTGGTACAACTACTGTTGTGTTGTTTTTCAATTTCTATGCAAGTTTTCTCGAGCCATACTTCTTTTGCCTCCTTACATAATGTTCTGCCTTTTCCGTGAATCTCTTCATATTTGTCAGGATTATTTCTGGTGTATCTTCATGTTTCCATTAGTTGTAAAATTTCTTCAGTCATCCATTTCTTACTACCCATTTTATTAAATTTAGGAATATATGTTTCTGCAGTCAAATTGACTGAAGTCTTCAACATTTCCCATTGATCATCCACATCTAGAAATATGATCTCTACATCAGATAATATATCAAATCTGATGAAAATATCAAATCTAAATCAAAAATATATCAATATATCTTTATTTATATGTTGAAATTATCTTGCATTGTAATTTTTCAATGCACACAGATCATATTTAGTGTTTCCTGGTGTATACTTGACTTTCTTTAACTTTACCCTCAATGTACCTGTAAACAATCTGTGATCACTGTAACAGTGAACAGTCTACACTGGGAATTGGTTTTGCGATTGTTAACGTATTTCAAAACCTCCTGCCAATCAGGATGTGTTTCCAACATTCATTTCCTGTTCTTTTGCCCATTCTACAAGTCTGTATCCACTTTCGTTTCGTTCTCCCAAACCATGTTTGCCTCCTGCGCATTCCATCACCTAGATTTCCTACTTTCACATTGAAGTCACCCATTATGATAGTTATTTCTGAATTTTTACATTTCCTCAAAGCATTCTCCATGTCATTATAACATTCATCCATACTATCTTCACTGCTTTCTCCTGTTGGGGCATATATTTGAATGATGTTTATGTTAAAAGGTCTGCCGATTAATTTTCTTCGAGCTTCCGGTACAATGGCGACAAATTGTCGCGTTACTCTTCGCGGGGACGCTATTTAGTGTTTTCCTTTGGATTTCGTGTGATTTCCTATGGATTTCCTGTGAATAGTGTTTTCCTGTGGATTATGTTATGTTATTTTGTGTTCTTTTATTGGAAGTTTTCAAAAGAAGCCACGGAAGGCAGGTGGTGGATGAAATTTTGAGGGCAGCCGACAGATATTTGTTTGGTCATGGTTTCGTGTTTCACGACGGCAGGCAGAGGAGCTCTTCTTGAATCACTGGCTGCGGTCTCCGACCAGTACGGTCACTGCCATAGAGGAAACAACGGCAAACTACCTCTTTAAAAGTGCCTAGTACATCATGATTCGCTTAAAGACTGATCATCGCAAGACAAGGACAGAGACGTTAAAATTAGCAACATGGAACGTTAGGAAGGTAAACGACGACGAAAAATTAGAGAACATAAAACAAGAAATCGAAAGGGAAAAAATTAATATTTTAGGTATGTGCGAAACGAGATGGACAGGAGCAGGCATCAAGATAGATGAAGATTTCAAGATTATTTATTCTGGAGGTGAAGATCGTCATAGGGGAGTGGCAATTATTTTGGACCGGAAAACATCAAAATCTGTTTAAGGATATTGGGCCGTGTCGGACAGAGTTCTACTAGTTAAATTAAGTGGCAGACCTTTTAGCATAAATATTATTCAAGTATATGCCCCACCAGGAGAATCCAGTGAAGATAGTGTAGAAGAATTGTATAATGACATAGAGTCTGCCTTAAAGAAATGTAAAAATTCAGAAATAAACATCATAATAGGGGACTTCAATGAAAAAGTAGGAAATCAAGGGGATAGATACACAGTAGGAAACTATGGTTCAGGAGAGAGAAATGAAAGAGGATATAGACTCGTAGAGTGGGCAAAAGAACAGGAAATGATTGTAGGAAACACCTGGTTTAAGCAACACTCTAGAAGATTATGGACATGGAGGAGTCCTGATAGCAGGATTAGAAACTAGATTGACTACATTCTCATTAGCAGAAGATTTAGAAACGCGCTAACAGTAGCAAAAACAGTTCCCAGTGCTGATTGTTATAGTGACCACAGATTACTCACAGGAACATTGAGGATAAAGTTGAAGAAAATCAAGTATATAACAGGAAACACTAAATATGATTTGTGTACATTGAGTAATGACAAGGAAATACAAAACAAATTCAACATAGAAGTACAGAACAAATTTGAAATATTGTCTGATCTAGAGATCCTATTCCAGGATGTGGATGATCAATGAGAAACGTTGAAGAATTCAATCAATGTGGCTGCAAAAACAACTATTCCAAAATTAAAGAAGGTGGGTCGTAAGAAATGGATGACTGAAGAAATTTTACACCTCATGGAAACAAGAAGACTCAACAAACATAATTCTGTCAAATATGAAGAAATTCACAGACAAGTCAGAATATTATGTAAGGAGGCAAAAGAAGCATGGCTTGAGGAAAAGTGCTTAGAAATTGAAAGCCAACACAACAGTCAAAATACCAAATTAGTGCACAAAAGAATTCAGGAACTTACTAATAAAAGAACAAGTACATCAACAGGGTGTCTAAAAACTAAAGATGGCTAAATCATAATAGAAAAAGACCAGATTCTACATGTATGGACAGATTATGTGAAACACCTTTATGATGATAACAGAGACGAACAGTATGATATTAGATTTAATAATGAAGGACCGCCAATTTTGGAGATGGAGGTTCGAAATGTTCTTAAGCATATGAAAGCTGGCAAGGCCCCCGGTGCAGATAACATCACAACAGAAATGATTAAAGCTTTAGAAGAATTTGGACTAGAGCAAGTCACCAGACTGCTGAACACATTATATGATACTGGAGATATACCTCCTGAATTATGTAACTCTGTATTTATTGCAATCCCAAAGAAATCAGGAACCTTGGAATGTGATCAACATAGAACAATTAGTATAATGAGTCACATCACAAAGATTTTGCTAAGAATTATCATGCAAAGAGTGAGGAAGAAGATACAACCTGAAATAGGGGAAGAACAGTGTGGGTTTGTAGAAGGAAAGGGTACAGTAAATGCTGTGTATATGCTGAGAACAGTTATTGAACGTGCTATAGAAGTAAACAAGGATATACATCTTTACTTTATTGACTATACAAAGGCTTTTGATAGAGTTAGACATGTCAACATGGTGGATATGCTTGCAGATCTACAAACTGATGGGAAAGACATTAGACTTATAAAAAACATATATTAGAAACAACAAGCTGCAATAAGGATTGATAATGAAGTGGTACAGTATCAGACAATTAAGAGAGGTGTTAGGCAGGGTTGTGTGATGTCTCCAGATCTTTTTTCCCTATACAGTGAAAATATATTCAGAAATGTAGAGGATATAAATGGAATCAGCATTGGAGGACGAAACATCAATAACATTAGATATGCAGATGATACAGAATTAATTGCAGACAATGCGCAGGACCTGCAACAATTAGTAGATGCGGTTGTTGTACATAGTGAGCAACTGGGGTTAGAATTAAATTGTAAAAAGACTCAGGTTATGGTCGTCACTAGGAAGAAAGAAGTGTCACAGTGTAATATACAAGTAAATGGAAATATTCTTCAACAAGTGTGTCAAAGATCTACACAGGAGCTTAGAGAGTTAAGACGGAGCTATACAGAGAACACCAGACAGGAGAGACACGGGCACTATATTTAGCTTGACAACAGGACACACTCGTGTCAACTAAGAGGTCATTGAGTGCTTATGAGCGAGGGTTTCCCAGGAGTATAGGGAACTCGCCTCTCGACGAGTAACTGGAGAATCCCAGTTACTTTAGTTAACTGACCAAGCGTGCTGGGAATCTACGCACGCAAAATCGCCAGCGCTCGGAGGACTGAATGTCCGTGGTTCAACGCGCAACTAGAAGCGTGCCTCAGACTGGGACAGGGACAGATAGAGAGCAGACGTGTTCGCTAGGAACCTTATATAGTTTATCGCCAATAGTGTTAGCTAGGCTTTAGATTTCAATTAGTTAATAGTATCATTATTTTCACCTCTTCAATGCATCTGTGAAACATACCATGTTGTTGATTATCAATGAAGTATTCCGCTCGCAGAGCTTGTGTGTAATCAGCTCTAAATAAAAATGTATCCTTTTGCAAACCACACGAGTTATTGATTCGTGTCGTGCAAAAGTAGGGAGTCCTGAATTACCTGTCGCAAGTAGGTTGCTGACAAAGTGAATCGGTAAAATTATCTTGGAACAGTCATAACATCTGATGGGAGATGCCTTGAAGAGATTAGAACAAGAATCGCCATGGCGAAAGTAGCCTTTAGCAAGATGAAAAACATTCTGACCAATAAAAAGATGTCAATTGAAACGAGAAAAAGAGTGTTGAGGGGATACATAGAGCCTGTTATTTTGTATGGATGTGAAACTTCGACAATGAGCAGTCAAGCTGAAAAACATCTGATGGCTGCAGAAATGTGGTTTCTGAGGAAAATGCAAAGAATACCATGGACAGACAGAAAAACCAATGACCAAGTATTACAGGAGACAAATGAACATCGTAAACTGATTAGAGAAATTAGACGTAGATAGTCAAAAATTTTTGGTCATGTTATGAGAAGAAATGGTGACAACTGGCAAGATCGAAGGGGACAAACCAAGAGGAAAATACCTGGATGGCTTGGCCACATGGCATGGACGAGACAAGAACACTGAGCTGATCCACGACACTGGTGATCGAGTGAAATGGCGAGTCATGACCGCCCACGCTTTCCGTCATGGCACATGATTGATTGATTAATTTTACAAATAAAACCCTGTCTGAAATTGCCCTATGCCTCGTAGCAGATCCTCTCAACTATTAAAATCTACACGAGGTGTTCTTGAAATTTGGCTCGTCCCAATAACATGAACGCTCAAAGTCAAAAGAACTTGTCAACGAAAATACAGACGCGGCTCCGGTGATAAGTTAATACAACACCTGTTTTATTGGGTGTATCCACAGAATTCATACAAATTCATCGTCTCTATAGGGCATCCTTCTCGCAGGAGTGACACCTACTCGGAGCATCTAGAATTGCTATGCTAAATGTCTCTAACCTTCACCTCAGCGCCCATCCTGTTTTCCATTCCTCTGTTCTTTCGATCCGTGACGTTAAATTCCAGGTAGATTCATCTTGCTTTTAGGTCCACGGTTATTCGATCTCAGCAAATGACTCCTCCTGTCGTCCACCTGAATAGTACTTGCATAAGAATATCCAATTCGCTCCACGACTTTGACTCCACAGAATAAATACAAGTCCGCTTCGAAACACGGTATCACAGCGTATCTTTGTTTGTTGTCCTCTGACGTCACTTGTCTCCATAGTTCCTTATGCACTGTATAGTTCGGTGCATACTTTAGGAAAAATCCCTTCAATCTTTCTTTGTCTGCCGTGTGACAGTGACTGCTATTTGGCATTATGCCCCCCCCCCCCCTATGCAGATTAAATGATCTAATCATGTACATACATAAATACATATAGCTTATTAACCTATGACAAATAGCATCACTGAAAACCCAAGTTATATCAATCGCTGAACATGACCTTATGGTTCCCGTTAATAACCCTCAAAAAAATAAAATTATATGACGGGCACGCCCCCCTGTTCACACCCACGGTGAACGTCGTGTGGTGCCGGCCTATGGGAGGGCCGGACCAACTAATGATACCATTAGTCCCTAACTTGTCCAAATGAACAAGTGTCTTCACTCTAGGTCAAAACCCGGAGTTGTGGACAAGGGAATTAATAGGTACCATGTAGTCTGTATCATTTGCTGATCCTTGTTGTCGCTGGTTATGTATATATATCTTGCGTTATCTTTTCTTTCCATTCAATGGCTGTAGGTGAGGTATAGGCTTGCGCTGATCACATTCTAACTTAAGGGATATTTCTATTCCTATTAAGTGTTGTAGTGGATGTGGATATTCTAACAAATGATTGATACATATCAAATCATAATTATTATCAACTATTATCAACTATTCAACCATTACTTAACGAATAAAACAATCTAATCTAATAATTACCAATATAACCGAGTTAAATATTAATTAATTAATTAACTATTTCTATAACCATATAATATTTAAATATTCATATATTAATACCATTAATACTATCATGTCAATCATGTAAACTGTTTTTACACATGATACTAAGTTCGTAAGTTCCTTAGAAATTCCGTTAAGCAACACCAGGTTCTATGCTCCATCCATCGATCAACACGAATAATAAACAGTTACGTCATCCGAGTAAATCACGCTTGGATACAGACTGTGAAAAACAATTCAGTCTTCCCCATGTCTGATGAGGGTAACAGTTCTTCCAGCATATGTAGTATGCGAGAATTCACAATTGTACTATGTTCCAACATAAGTCCTTTCACCACTTTATCATGTCTCTGCCAACAATGAAAAAAAATACGCACAAGTATCTATCCGACTACACTATATAATAATAATTAACGTATCCTATTTTTCTAGTTGGTTGCTATGTACATTACTAATTAACCAGGTGCAATCTATGTATCATCATCATCATCAAGTGCCGTGCCAGCTGGCGTAGGCGTTCATGGCTCTCCACAGATCTCGGTCTTTGGTTTTCTGGATCAACTCTGCTGCTGATATTCCTCCATGCCACCGTCTCAATCCATCCAGCATCATTTCTCTTGGTCTGCCTCTGCCTCTCTTCCCCTCGATCTTTCCAGTTGTTACGATGTTCTCCAATGCCTCTCTTCTCATCACGTGACCGAAGAAAGATGTTTGTCTCTGTCTTATTGTTGTATATAATGTTCTAGTTTCATTAGCCTGTTTTAGGCAGTCATCGTTAGTTACTCTGGCAGTCCAAGGAATTCGCAACATTCGTCTCAGGAACCACATCTCTGTTGCTTCTAATTTCTTCTTACTTTGTTCATTTACATTCCAAGATTCACTGCCATACAGCAAAACTGGTTCTACATAGCATTTCAGCACTCTCTTTCTTACATTCAGTGATAGTGACTTATTGCACAAGATACTCTTCATTTTCTGAAATGCGGCTTTTGCCTGCCCTATTCTGCTCCTAATCTCTGTTGTACATCTTCCATCTGATGTTATAAATGCCCCTAGGTATCTACAATTATCCACTTGGTTAAGGATTTTTCCTTCTATTTCTATGTCACATTTTGGTGTCACCATTTTCTTTGACATTACCATTGTTACTGTTTTCTTGATATTCAAGGAGAGTCCTTTCCTTGCACTCTCTGTTACTACAACGTCTAATAATTGCTGTAGGTCTGTTGAATTATCCGCCACCAATACTGTGTCATCTGCATAGCGTATATTATTTATATTATAACCTCCAACTAGTATTCCTGGCATCTCTTTGATCTCTCTCGTTGTTACTTCGCTATACAGGGAGAAAAGATCTAATGACAAGACACACCCCTGTCGTACTCCTAGCTTTATCTGTTCGTAACTACCCTCTTTATTTCCCATTTTTATTGCTGCTACTTGGTTCCAGCAAACATTCTTTATTATTCTTAAATCTTTTCCATCAATGTTGATATCTTCCAACATTTTAATCAGTTCATCATGTTTTACTTTATCAAATGCCTTAGTATAATCTATGAAGCACAAATATATGTCTCTCTGTTTCTCTATTGACCTTTCTATTAGTGTCCGTAATGTATAAATTGCATTGTTTGTGCCCTTTCATTCCACAAATCCATTCTGTTCTTCACTAATTTCCATTTTTATTTTATTTTTGTTTCTTCTCATTATGATTCTGAGTATAAATTTAGTGATATGGTTTATGAGGTTAATTGTACGAAAATCTTACAACCAATTGCTCCTGGTCTTTTTGGTATAGCTATAAATACAGATTTCAGCATATCACTGGGTAAATATCCACTACTGTAAATATCATTCAACATTTTGGTTAATATATCTACTCCAAATTCTCCCAACACTTGTAATTCTTCTATTGTGATTTCATCTGGCCCAGCTGTTTTTCCTTTCTTCATACGTTTCATAGCGTCAGCGACTTCTTCTTTCAGAATAGGTGAACCTTCTAAGTTACTATCTTCTGTTAATTCTTCCCTTTCTCCGTCATATAATTCTCTTATATACTCATTCCACCTCTTCATTATAGCACCTTCCTCTAATAATATCTGTAACAGTACAGGTACAGAGGATCAATAACCAAGTTCTTTTGTAGTTAGGTTAAAAGGTTTATTGGTTCATGATGGTCGATAATTATACAGAGACATTTCAATATGATGTTGTCTTGTCCCCGCTTTGGCTGTAACTAACTTCAAAACAAACAACGTCACGACTTGAGCATCCTTCTTACTGTTCTATCAGGATGCTCAAGCGTGCTCTAAGCCTGCACACCTAAGCCAATAACAGATATGGTATTCATTCTGCTACACCTCTCTTTCTTTAAAAAGACTTTTCTTCTTCAAAAGTCTTAACTCCTAACCCCTTTATCCTACACCTTCTCTCCTTCCCCCAATAATTTCTCTAAACCGCCCCAAACTAACTCTATCTTAAATAAATATTTCCTTCGATTTGTAACTCTTCCCCGTGCCACATAGCAAACCACTATGAAGTTATTCTTCTTCTTCGTTTCTGTCTCTTCAAAAAAACATAACATATTATTTACATATCCTATCACAAAAACCCCTTCTTGTATAGGTATCTAATATACCTCAATAATATTTAAATCTCAACTTTATACAATACATCATAACACATATGGTTACTTTTTTGAAACACTTCTTCTCTTCATAAGCAATCCGCTTACTCCTTCTTATCACGAACTCAAAAAATTCAAAACGCTGTACTCTTCTGATACTACCTCAACTCCCTATTGTCATCACTAACCGTATTACCTCCACATTACTACTTTTCCACTTTCAACTAACCTGAAATCACTTGCACACGATAGGAAGACAAAGAATCGGTGGCCACCGGAATTTAAAAGAAGCAGAACTCTTTCTCACAAAAACCACACTCACCTTTACGCCCCTATGTCACCTGAGACTTTATGTAATAAAGTCTAAAATAATTATGTATCTCCCACAGTTCACTTATACCACTTATTATGGCAACAGTTTACGCTGCTATCTACAGCATCAAGCACCAACTATCAAAAATTTTATTCACTCCCAAATGTCTATTTATTACAGACAGTACACAATTCAAAAAGGTCCATCATCCCTCAAAACCTCTTTCCCCATTTTACGCATTACCTCACATAGCTACTCTTCTCCTATACCTTACTCAGAATTCCCTCTTAATCTCGCCGAAAACTTCAGCAACCCACTAATGTCCATTTGTTATGGGCATTTCTCCTGAACCTCAATTTATGCCGTTAACAGCAACAATATACCGCCACTGAACTCATGTCTGTGACTGCTTGCATTCAACGTTATTCTTTCTCAGTCCATATGTTACGGACCCCCAAAACCCCATTTACTCTATGTTCTCTGTGACCACAGCACGCTTCACTGACAATTGTTTATTTCTCACTAACGTACTTACCCCCCTTTTCTATTGTATTGATATCCCCAGTATATAGTTATTCTTCGGAGTAAAACTTGGCATTCAATTCATGTTTTACTATTTGTCTTCACACTGTCTGGCGTAGCACGTTACCCACTTCTTCTTCTATAAGCCAGCAATCTCATGTCTATTATGAAATTTCTATTACATCATGGCTTTAAATCCATGTTAACTTGCGACCCCGTGGAAACCATGTTATAAACTTTCCCCACATTTACCCCACTGCTGTATACGTTAGTCACGTTAATCTTTTCTTCCCCAATATGGCATCCAATCCATATATATTCAATCAATGCTGACTTAATGCAGCTCCTATTTTTAACTCCCGCAGAACCCCTTTTCTTGAGTAGTAACCCCATTTAAGTATGGCATATGTTTCCACAACTTCGCAGCCACTATATCATTAACCTCTCAACGCTGACTATCACAGCAATCCCACCAACAGAATATACTCATGAACTTATTATTCACAAAGAGAATGTGTCTCTCTTCTAGTCCTCATCAGTGTATTAACCATTTTCTGAACGAAGGTTTTTTTTAATTTAAAGCCCCATGTATTGCCTTTACTCTAGACAAAACCATAACTGTTTGTAAACTAAATTCTAACAATTTTTCAACGTATTTGTAAACAAGGTAATTACTATTCAACATACAAGACAATTCAAGTTAAATTATGAGTCAACCAAAATAAAACAACAGGATGTCATACCCCCCAGGTTTTGAACTGTTTATCCCCAACATCAAAACATGCATCAATTTAAATTAAAAGAAAATATCTAGTTTTATCTAACACTACTGCTCTCTTTTACGGACCAGTAGTTTATACACAAAAGACTAAAAACACAATAATCCTATTCTAAAATCAAATAGTGATAATCATTTTACAGGACCAAATCAAGCAAAAATAATATAACATACTATACATACTCAATCAACATTGGTCTCTTATACTAACCAATGAAATACATATCTATTCACCAAAGTCATGCCTATTCCGTTATTCTTATAACAGATAAAACAAAACAACTCAATGCCAAGCATTAACGCCAATATATATATATATATATATATATATATATATATATATATATATATATATATATATATATATATATATATATCTGTTACCTACAGACTTTGTTCTCATCTTAACGTAGAACAATATCTGTTCTCTCAACAAAAGTCATTAATCAACAACTGACTACTTTTTCTGGAAGTCAATCATTGATTATTTCCCCTCTTAATATTTCACTCTTTACAAAACTAATTCCTAACACATTACAATATTTGAAGTATAAAGCCAAACAACCGCTGTAAACTACAGGTCAAATCACTTCACCTAGTACTAGTGTGGCGACTATCTCAATGTACCACGAGTCATCTATCTACTAACAGAACCTGTGGCTCGGTACACTAGTTGTTTTCCCTAGATTTGCACCAGGAATTACCACAATTTCTTAAACATTACCGTTAACTACGGTATCTCCACCAGCAAAAAATTTGTCTATTTACTATAGACCTCACCAATCCATCTATCTGCTGTACCAACAACTAATTCTACTTTTAAGTCTCTCGTCTACCCGACGTAACTAACCGACGTATTAGTATTTTCCAACATCTCACCACAACTACTCTAAGCTATCCTCAAGTCTCTCCTAGCGTTCTTACACCGCGATGATAGTCAAACCAGTCACACTTATCGGAACACGTTCTCTAGTACTCTATTTGTAATACTCTGACCTTCATTTAGCTAATCATATTCTCTTGCTTACCTCACTCATCTTTCACTGCTACTCCTATTTACCGGGACTCTCTCAGAAACAGCAACCAACACCACATATTACTAACGACAGACCTCACTCCGACCATCTTCTCTCATTTCTCAGTATCAGGCATTCATGCTTCGACATGAATACTAAAGAATACTAAATCTGCCAAGAATACGTCACTGCCAAGAATACTAAATCTGTTTTATGAACAGCATTCAGAATGTTAACGCTCTTTCTGTCAGCCTGTCATAAAATTTTCATAAATTCCGTCCAAGATCACACATTCCAAACAAAAGACATCACACCTTTCTAATCACCTACTTTAACAATTTAGCAGAAGCAAAACAGAGGCAACGACTATAACCAAAGAAGAACAAACAACAACAAGTAAAGAGTCTGAAGTGCCTAGGAAGTATAATATCATCAAATGGCACACCAGAAGATGAGATTGAAAACAGGTGAAATAAGGCTAATCAACTCTCTGGACAAATGGACAACCATGTATCAATAACTACCAAGCCTAAGCGTGTCGATCACTTCCACCCATATTGACACAAGATATATCAATCGCGCAACTACTACCAATCGCTTGACAACATTTTTTTTTCATGTACTCCACTTATACAGCATCTCAAAACCTCATTCCTGCTTCACTCAGCGCGACGAACACCTGTTTGTCTACACTTATACTCACGCACGGACTAAACGCCTCGTACATGCATGCGGTACTTATCACTTGCCATCATCCTATCCATACTCGACGCACATATGTTTGTCTACATTTTTACACCTGCAAGAACCACGGATTACCAGACGAACTACTTCAACACTCAACAGGACTTTCACAATTCAACTGTTTTCTTATTTCTACTTTTCTCAATCATTCACTCCTTTTCAAAGGTCAGAACCTATACATTATCTCTCGCAAACTATATCTCTTTTACACAATAACCATCACTATCAACGATCTCTCAGAACAAACCTCACTCCTACGAGCCACTACCCTCGTAACTATCATTCTATACTTCTCCACACAACAACTTTCTCAGATTTAATCACCTCTTCTTTCTCCGCACGCATCATGTAATTACGTCCCCCTCACCAAGAACTCTTATTCTTCAAGCTTCCACAGTCTTTTACTCTTAATACTCTTACGCTCCACTGGCTATTTTACACATGGTACTCAATTTCTCCTTAATCTATATCTCCTCATCGGTGACTCTCGATTCTTCTGCCAGTGCTACTATACCTACTTCTCAAACTACTAAGCGAAACTATCTCAGACATCACGTCATAGTCCTGCGTCGAACCATTTCTAGTACGAGCATTCATACTTAGTTTATCTCTCTCTCTCTACTAATTCTATGCTGAATCTACTCTACTTTAATCACACCAGTTATACATCGCTCAACGTGATCAAGTCTCTCTCTCTTATCCATTCCGGACAAGGGACATTTCAATTTCTACATTGTTTACTCTCTCCACACCACAACCAAACACAAGATATTCTTTATAACGTATCCACGTAGAATATTCTATCAGTTGTCGTGACTCTCTATCTTCAACAACACTATTGCCTACCCTGTACCATGTGATGCTACACCACAAAAAATTCATCTGCCTATTTTAGACAGCCCATATGTATATACTCAAACCGCAATTCCTCTCATAAGCTAAAACAATTTCATATGTCCTTCCTCACCCAAGGAATTTTAACAGCCATAGAGCGCATCTAAGCTAAATATTTCATTGTCTCTTAGTACTAATGTGTGTTTCTCTTCAATTATGTCATCTTCACTATCCGTACTTGTTAATCCGTTGTTAAAGTACTCAGGTCTTAATTCTCTGAGTTTTCTTATGTTATTTTCTGTCGTCGAGTAAATTTCCGCTATCTGTCTATTACTATTCTTCTTCTTAAATGCTTTCTTTGTATTTCCTTTATTTGCGTCAGTCTGCTCACTGTTTCCTGTATACCTTACATAACGTTTACATTTCCCCATCTCGTCTTCAGATGACACACTGATAATAGTTCCCTCATCAGACTCATAGTAGTTTACTGCATACACGTCGATACTATTCCCATAGTCGGCTTTAGAACGTCTGACTTTTCGGGACAACTTCAATATCTTTAGCTGAGGAAGTTGACATACTAGTCGTCGTACCTCTATTAACCATCATACTATTCCTTTCCCTAATACTTTTCCTCATCTGTCTCTTTTCGTCTGTTCTCGTCTGTTTATCTTTCTTAATTTCAACCGTGTCTCCCTTAGTCAAGTGAGTTGGTTTTGATTGAGTCTCTACTAACTCGGTTTGACTTCCCTTTGTTATCTTGCTGATTGGTTGTACCTGGACCTTTTTCTCTACTGTATCAACTTGTGTCTGTGTGTTCTCTTCTACCACCTCAATCACCTGTGTCTGAGTTTCTTGGTCTATTTTCTTAATTAACACCGTCATCTTCTTTTCCCGTTTAACAGTCAAATTAGTAACCACCTTAGGAGTAGTTGGATTCCTACTTACGTTTTCTACTCTTTTCCTTGACTCTGACCTCAGATATTGTCTTCGTCTTTGTTCAAACCAATCGTCCCGTCTTTTTCTAGCATTCTTGCTATGGGATGGCCAGTTCCATAATTAATTGGAAAGGTCTCTCTCAGGGCCATTCCTGTACCTATGACATTTATACCAGTTCGACTTTTCACTATTACGTCTACTCTCACCGTCTTTTACCCTATAAACATCAGGCCTTGGTTTGTCATAACCAACCGCATAATCAGACCCATATTGTCTTCTGTCTTTATTAAGTAGTGGCTGTCTCCTGTTATTCTTTCCTACTCTATTGCAGTCTACCTTAAATCTATAAGGGTCTTGTCTAGTCGCTCTGTTCTGCAACGTTTCCACAAAATTTTCTACTTCATTAACTGCTACTTTTAACTCTCCCAACCATGTACTGATACTTTTCAACTCTATATGTAGGTAATTCATACTTATTTCTCTGTAGTTTATATCAAGCTTAAAACAATATGCCTACTTCTTCCTCTGTATATTTCTTGGTACCTGAAAAAAAAACTCGTCTTGAGCTTTGTTGAAATAATGCATGTTTCTCTACTGTGCTGTGTTGGGTCTGCCTGTTGCCATACCTTGTTGTTTCATGACTGTGTTGAGTTTACCTATTACCGTTCCTATCCCAGTCAAGACTTGTGCCAGTGAACTTTGTTCTTCTGCCATGCTGAAATATTTCACTATACACTTATACATGCAAACTCACATTTATAACAATTTATCTAAATGATCATAATTAAATCACATTAAAAAACCACTCTTCTAAATAATGAATGTTTTAAATTATTCCATTAATTGTATCCAACAGTTACACGTCTTCTAACAGTTACACTTTACTTAATTACCGTCAACCATGTCCTCCCTTGATTCAAGAGAAAGGTGAATTCACGTACGTCAGCTGAAAATTTTCCTTGCCACGGGTCACGTATAACACAAACGTCTTGAGTCCGTATTATCTGAAGCCATCCAAACGATTACGTAATTTCGGTGACATCCTTCCTCCAACGTCTCAAGTTTCGCTACTTTCAGCCCCTGGATGGGCCCCTACCAGCTTTGAAATCTTCTTTTCACCCTAAACAGGGCCCTTCAAGGCGTCGACTTGAAAACGGCTCTCGTAAACAACAGAGCCCAGAAATGATTCGACAGCGGCTCTCATAAGCAACAGAGCCCAGAGATGGTCTGACAGCGTCTAAAAGACATGGCCCAATCGATAGATGAATGAACTATTTAACTGCTGTCCTGGTTGTCTCTTGATAATAATCCTTTTCTCTAAAACAATTCAGTTGCAACAGGACTCAAAAAACTTGTTAACGTTATTCAGTTATCAGTTTTTCCACAGATCTTAGATAAGATTTGATAAAACGAGCTGTCTAAATGCATCACCATTCTAAAAAATTTACTGATTCGAGATGATTTAGTCTTAAACTTTTGATTGATCTCTGCAAATTTGATTTGAGGCAACGGTTAAACTTGATTGACCTTCAGAAAAATTTTTACTCACTAGAGACAACGGCTAAACTTGATTGTAGTTCAACGCTGGCTTCTGAGTTCGCCCCAGGTGATCAAGGTTAAATATAAGGAAGATAACGGCTCCCTTGAAACATCTCCAGAGATATTGACGTTCAAAAAGAAACTATAGCAGGCATTTTCTCAAGGGCGTAGCATGACAATGGTAGTTCTGTCCCAGCAATTTGTATTTTCTGTGGCGGTTGTTTTCAACTTTTTACCAAACGTCAGCCAACTCCATGGTAAAAAAAACTTGCCGATTCCGTTTTGTTGAGAGTTCTTAACGACACGACTTCAAGTTTCCATACATCCTCTATCGTTCCATCTTTTCATGATTACTTGTGTCCGCGACAAACCATGAGCCGTATCCTGGTCAGTGGCTCCAGAAATCCTCATGTAACAGTACAGGTACAGAGGATCAATAACCAAGTTCTTGTGTAGTTAGGTTAAAAGGTTTATTGGTTCATGATGGTCGATAATTATACAGAGACATTTCAATATGATGTTGTCTTGTCCCCGCTTTGGCTGTAACTAACTTCAAAACAAACTACGTCACGACTTGAGCATCCTTCTTACTGTTCTATCAGGATGCTCAAGCGTGCTCTAAGCCTGCACACCTAAGCCAATAACAGATATGGTATTCATTCTGCTACATATCTTTCCTGTTTTTGATTTCAAACACCCTGTATTTATTCTTATTTATCTTCCTGTAAGCTCACTGATTTGTCTGTACATATTTTTTGTATCATTAATGGAATTTAATTCAATTTTTTTTTGCATTGCTTGTTTAACCAACTTTCTTTAGCCTTCCCACATTTATCATTTATTTCTTTGTTTATCTTAGCGTATTCTTGTTTGTCATTTTGACTCTGTTTTCTTTTGTCCATCAGTTTTAAGATTTCTTCATTCATCCATTTTTTCTTAGCTATTTTGCCTCTCTCCGGTAATACTTCTTTGCTAGTTTGATGAATGGAGTCCCTTAACATTTCCCATTGTTCATTTATATTCTGTATTTTAGCGATCGCATTGTACCTATTTTTCACAGTCACTCTGTATTGTTCTTGCAGTTCTTTATCTATTTTCAGAACCTCTTTATTAAGTCTCATGTTCTTAACCATTTTCCACCCTCTCTTTAATCTTACTTTTATTTGTCCACATAGTGGTACATGATCACTATTACAGTCAGCACCAGGCATTGTCTTTACATTAATTAAAGCATTTCTATATCTTTTATTAATTAGTATGTAGTCAATTTGATTTCCTACTTTTGCATTAAAATCACCAAGTATTATTTTTATATCTTGTGATCCAATTTGAGCCATCACTATTTCTATTTCGTCGTAAA
This sequence comes from Cepaea hortensis, assembly GCA_963921405.1. Classification (NCBI taxonomy): domain Eukaryota; kingdom Metazoa; phylum Mollusca; class Gastropoda; order Stylommatophora; family Helicidae; genus Cepaea; species Cepaea hortensis. The sequence goes on along the minus strand of OY992877.1, from coordinate 117,023,450 downwards.
AGTGTTGTATTTCTTCATCACTACTGCTTGTTGTTGGTGCATATACCTGTATAATATTTATGTCTATTGGTTTGCCTTTGATTTTTACCATAACTACTCTGTCTGAAATACACCAGTATCCATTAATTGACTTGGCTGTTTTTTCATCTAATATTATTCCTACACCTTTTTCATGTGTATCCCCTCCAGAATAAATTATTGTGTGATTGTCAGCTATAATTTTGCCCGATCCCTTCCATCTCATCTCACTAACGCCTAGTATATTCATTTTCATGCTATCCATCTCTCTTAGAACATTGGTCAACTTTCCTAGCTCATTTAATGTCCTAACATTCCATGTTCCTACTCTAAATTTATTTATTTTAGTTATGATTTTGCCATCAGTAGCTGGATGACGGTCTGGTGTCACATGTGGCTCATGACTGTCCCTACCGGACGAGGATGTCCTAAGACAGCCATTAACGTCGTTCACTACCTCTGATATATGTTTTGCCATGAAGTCTTGGGAAGATAATGTGGTGGTTTCCCCTTGCCTTCCACATTCACATGATGGTCTTTTTACCTCTGCCTTTAACAGCCATTTCCGACTGTAAGGACAAGTGAATGCCCTGCTCTGCTCAGCTGCAGAGTTGTCCACTTATTCCGGTGGATACTCGGTCCCCAGAGCTGTGTTAGCCACACCGTGGTGTGTTTCCATCCTCTACCACTACCTCTACCTCTATATCTATGTATATATGTTAAAATTTTCTAACATTCTATGAACAATACATATACATATTAAGAACAAAAGTGAATAACTGTGAATCAGACTTATCTATTTATAATCGACTAAGAAGATCTTTAAAAATGTAATTGACTAGAATCTTGCAGATCTTCAAATATTTTTAGTCTCACTACGAATCATAAAAACCAAAGATTCAAGACTTCTAAAAAAAAAAAAAAAATTATAATTATAATATAATATTCTGATTCAACAAGAATATTTAACCAATTAATCTTCACAAAAATTATTAAGTTCTCTAATAAAGATATAGTTAGAAACAATTATCTGAAGAATAGAGAAACAAAATATTTTCACACAACTAAGTGTAGAGATATGAGATCATGTAAACAACTCTGAAAAGTATAGAATTATATCCGAGAAAATTTAGAACAACTAACTGATAAGACCTTAACGTGTCTGTAGTGAAATATGTATTGATTTAATTATTTATTCATTCTCTCACTCATTCTTTCCATCTTTATTCCTTTTTTCTTTCTTACATACTTATAGTGTTTCTTTACTGTTAGTTAGTTAGTCGCAGTTCCAACTTCACAGCAACGGGTCATCCCCATTATGCTCCATTCCTGTGCCAGTGAATATCATACAAAACGCTCCCCACTGCCCAATGTGAAAAGTGGAAAAGACAGGAGTCTCGACAAACAACAGCCCGCACAGATACACTGTGCATAATGCCGCCGCCAGAATGTCAACACAATAGTCCCCCACAAAACACCCAGTTCATTTCTGATGGAATCTGCAGCCATTTTCCCATCTGGATGTTTCCTAGATGTTCACCCACACAGTCCACGAAATACAGTTCAATGCCAATATCTGTACCTTTCAATTTTGTTGATTTGAATGTTTTCGCTCGTGTGAATAGTGAGAAATGGCTATGTTTAGTATATATGCACAAGACATAAGTCAAATAGATAGAATAAATAAAGATCAATGTATATTGATCACTGACTTGTGTGCAAATTTTATTGACTTGTGAGTGAATATCTATTACATGTATTTTTATTTGTGTGAATACATTTGTAATCTGTTTCTTAACATGTGTGTATGTATTTATAATATCATCAACATATCCCTTCGTTTGTGAGTATACACTCGTGACGACACATGTAACCTGTGATAATGTTAATTTAAGCCAACTCAACATCTGGGTAATAAATATAGTTATAATATTCCATTTCATCTGTTGTTTGTAACCATTGTGTTTACCTCTTGTTCTCTTTTTGTGTGTTACGCCGTTCTTGTTAAGAGTTGGTGGAACTTGTAATAATTGTATATTTTCTTCTTCTTGTGATACGTGGGTTTGTGTTCTTGCGAGTGCCACATCAGGTTTGTGTTCTATAGTTTGAATGTAATCTTTGACATTCGGGATGTTACCATTTATCAACCCAGCACATGGGTTTGGCAGTACTGCTGCACAAATTTTACCTTCATAATATGGGCATTTTATTTTGATCCATGCAGTCTTGTATGTTTCTATTGTACCACCAAATGTTCTGCACTCAATAATCTTACCTGTGTAATCATTTTTGTTTATCAATTTGTGACTAACACCCGTAATATCAGATCCTGTGTCTCTAAAAAGGTTGTTTGTGACCCATTAACCCATGCTTGGTGGATCACCAGAGTACCTTTACGAGTGCATGCTGCATTCGCTTCATGTATATGCCTCTTGTGGGCTTAAGTGAGGTCATCATCATCATGACCTTCCTTACCTGTTCTGTTGTTGTATGACTCTATAATAGCTGCATGTGCCTCTTCTAAGTCATCAGAATCACTACTAGAGAACACATATGCGGTACTTGCCTCTTTCCATGTGTTTTTCATGGGACATGACTTATTTTTATGCCCATACGCCCTACAAGCAAAACATTTAATACTCCTCTTGTAAGAGTCATACTTACTTCTTTTCTTGGATGTGATGCCTCTCAAGTAAGCTGTATACCCTGGCTGTTGATCACACATCTCAAGCTATCCATGAGAAAGTTTGCAGTACTGACAATGTGTGAAGTGACCTTTTCTAGGTCTGTCACCCTCTTTATTGGAGTATTGGTATGGACCACTTCTATGCCTATTCTTAAATTTCTTAAACTTACCATTGCCTTTCTTGAATCTGGCGCTTGCTCCTATGACAAGCTCTGGCTGTGCACAATTGGCAAATATATCAGGATGTGCATAAAAAAATGATTCCCTTTCGATTCCATCTCACTAAGTGATTTACATTTATTCTCAACCAGAAATACAGATATAGATTCTGGTACTGCAGACAAAAGTCTATCTCTTATTATTAGATCTCGAATTTTATCGAAATCAGACCCAATATCAGCTGCTTTAAGCCATTTATCAAAGCATGAAGATGTTTCAGAAGCAAAGTCGAGAAACGTTTGATTAGACTTCGGAGTAAGTGTTTTGAATTTCGTATGTAACCCTGATTCGCCCAAACTAAAATGAGCAAGAACACGATCTCTCATATACTTGTAATTAGTACGCAGATCTTCCGGTATTAATTCGATTACCTTTAAAGGTTCAAGTGCGAGATGTCTATGAAATAGAATCGGTATGTCCTGCTCAGGAATCTTGTAGAATTTTACCAACATCTCGAAAATAGTAATCCATGAACTTATCGAATCACCTTGTTGGAAATTGCGAAATAGACCTTAGTATTTCTTCACTGGATCACTTTACTTTTCTTGTAGTTTCTCTCGTTCAATCTCAGCTTCACGATCCATTTCCAATGTCTTGACTTTCAAATTCCCTTCAAGTTCCTTGTCCTTAAGAAGTGCTTCAGTTGCAAGTTTCTCCTTTTCAAACGCCAGTTGTTTTGTCTTCATTTCTGCTTCTGTGGTTATTTGTTTTTCCTTTATCTCTTGTTCCACTGCTAGCATCTCTTTTTCAGCTGCTATCCTCTCCCGTTCTAGAGTTAATACCTTTTCTCTAGCCGCCATTTTCTCGCGTTCCAAAGCCATCTCCTTTTCGTTCAACTCTTTCTGAAACGCAAGCTCCCTATCCTTGCTTTCCCTCTCAAGAGCCAACCTCTCTTGTCGTTCCTCTCGTTCCCGTGCAGCCTGAAGTTGTTTCGCTTCTTTCTCTGCTGCTAACTTTTCCGCTCTTTCCTCGCGTTGTTGTGTCCGATAATCTTTCAATTCTTGATTTGCCCAGTTCCTGAGGTCTGCACCAGTCAAACCAGACTTTTCACCCATGTCCATGAAGTCTTGAAGTGTCGACATATTGTCCTAACTGTATACTAAATTATCTAGCTGAAATATAAAATAGAGGAATGCAAAGGACTCGACGATATTCAAGCGCATAGAAAATAGAGTATACAATGTAGACAAGTATAAATGGTGGAGACAATGTTAAATATAAACTCAAAAAACAATGTAAGCTCGAACAAAAAGAAATTCAGCAGCTTATTGCGATAAAATTATCCTAACTATTTCTATGTAAATAACAGAAAATAGTATTAAAAATATACTCGGTATAAAGAATATAATAACACTAGATAGCTAACAACGACCGAAAACGAGTGACGTGTGACGTAAACACATATTTATATTTATAAAAGACACTAACACTGTTTAACGATTACTCCAGTTACAGATGCAAACAACCATGACTTACTACTACACTGCACTATTATAACAAAACAACAATTATATACTTACAATACGTGAGATTGATACAAATAGTTTCGTACCGATCTGACGATTATAAGTATATGCGTCTTCTTAGATTAGTATGATTGATTGATTGATTGATTGATTGATTGATTGATTTAGGAACCTACATCACAGCATTCGGGACATTCCCATAAGCGCTCCGTCCCCATCCCCAGCAGCCATCGAAGAGTTCCAACACTAATAGTTCCAGTAGCAATCTGATTATATGTCCGTCTCGCCTTTCCTCTGAGCGTCGAGCGTTGGCCAGATCCCCTCATAACACCTCGCTGTCTCATTCTTACCAGACTATGGAGATCCATCTGCTCCTCCGAGGTGTACACGTGCTCCCACAAGGCCGCAACCACGTCTGCCTTGTCATGCATCAATACTCCACCAAGTTTTGCCGAGCCAGCCAATCTGTCCGCCTGTTCATTCCCCAGCACACCGGCATGCCCATGAGAAAAGATCCAGGTGATGCTTGCTACCCGTGACCTCCGAAGCGAAGCAAGCCACTCCGCATGAAGCTTGCCTGTTCTCACCCTTCTCAGCATGCTTTCTGAGTCAGTTACAATCACAATGTGTGTATGTATCGTGTTTTCTATCCAGCGGAAAGCTGCACTTACCGCCTCCACCTCCATTCTTAAGCTAGATGTAGTGTCATCATACGCCAGGCTCTCCTGCACCAAACGCCGACCATTAGTTTTTGCCAAGAACCCCCAGGCACTTCTTCTACCTCTCAACACTGACCCATCCGTGTAGATAATCACATCACCCGGGCGAAAATGTTCCTGAATTAGTTGCTGAATTTCCACTTCCGTGGCCCCTGCTGGCCACTCCCTGCACTCCCGACTCAATGTTATTACAACTCTGCACAAGTCTGACTGCACGGCTGGCACTCTGACCCACTCCTCTCCTCGCCTGATGTTCTCCAAGGGGCACACCTGTCTGATCGTATCCTCCGCATGAGCCATCCATGATTTCCCTCTTATCAGTCTCTGACCCTTAACTATGTCCAGCGCCTCATGCAACGGGTGGTCTGTGTCTGCAGCTACTCTGAGGTATGCCTTCGCTTGCATCACCTTGTGCCTACCAGCAACAGTAGGCAGATTAGTATGATAATATTAGATTAGTATGATAATATTAACTAATTCGAAGGAGAGCACCACCCAACCACCCACTTATTTTTGTGTTAATTTAGCCATTGTTAACTATTTAATCGTATAGCTGCACCTCGTTAACAGAATGTAAACAACAATCAACAAATAGGAAAAGAACATATACTGGCCTTATTGACTGTTGTTGGCGTTGGGTAACGTAATTAAATAGGTGGTGCGTCCGTTTATTCGATACTACAATGAGTGTAGCAGTAGAATGAAGAGTGAAGCAGCGACTGACTGTTGCTCCTGTCTGAGTTGAGACGATAGTGTAATTAATTTACACTAAACACCCTAGACCAAGTGGCCTGTTACCGACTTCTGAAGAACACTTGATCGGCGGCGGTGTATAATTGTAGAGCTTTGCGTTGCCACATCATGTTGTATGTAATATGTGTCTCGTCCCCTTCCAGTAGGGTACGTCACGATATCCGAATGTCGTTTAGCATCAGGTGACAGCAATATATTGAAGTAGTTCCAGATCATCATTAGTTTCCTTTATAAACAGCAATGTGTACGAATTCTGCTGAGGCTGCAACGCATGTCTGATCCCTGAACTTTGATAAAGATGAAGGAGTGGAAATGTTCAGCGGATACCAAAATCACCTTCCTCTGCGACAATGACTCCAAAATAAGTTGAGTATAGTGTCGTCTGTTTCCTACGATACGTGTCCGGACGTATAACTGGTTTCTATTCAATTTGTACAACCAGTTTATGCTTAACATTTCAACAGAGCATTGTTTCCGAAATGATCTCCATTTATTTCAAATAATATGATAGCACCATGTTATTATTTTTTCCTATAAGGCTGCATTAAATATTGTGTTCCAATTGGTGCAATGCTGTGCAATACGTTCTTTGGTGTGTAAATGGCTAGTTTTGTGGCTAACAGCGTTGTTATTTATTTATTTCTGACACGTAAGACGTGTAAGTGTCAGGTATTAGAGGCAAATTAACTTTCTCTTACCTCGTGTAAAAAAGCCATCAAACGAATTTAGAAATAATAAATCTGCTTCGATATTTCAGCTGTTGACAGTTTGGCGCTTATGTGGTGTTATAACTTCCGCCGAGTTTTGCATGGTGCGTCACACTGAACTTCGGTGTGCAAACTTCCTTTCCATGCACAGCTTGGTAGAATATTCCTGCTGTATAACATTCAATTGTTGATCTAGTCAGAATAACACTGAGATTCATTTGGCCGGAGAAGAGACCCTATATGCCTCATAGCAGATCTCTCTCAACTATTAAAATCTACACGAGGTGTTCTTGAAGTTTGGCTCGTCCCAATAACATGAACGCTCAAAGTAAAAAACACTTGTCAACGAAAATAAAGACGCGGCTCCGGTGATAAGTTAATACAACACCTGTTTTATTGGGTGTATCCACAGAATTCATACAAATTCATCGTCTCTATAGGGCATCCTTCTCGCGGGAGTGACACCTACTTGGAGCATCTAAATTGCTATGCTAAATGTCTCTAACCTTCACCTCAGCGCCCATCCTGTTTTCCATTCCTCTGTTCTTTCGATCCGTGACGTTAAATTCCAGGTAGATTCATCTTGCTTTTAGGTCCACGGTTATTTGATCTCAGCAAATGACTCCTCCTGTCGTCCACCTGAATAGTAGGTATTCTGATCATGATTTTCAAATTGGCCATTTACTAATGTGATCACCACAGATAGATAGGCCTTGAAAAAACAAATCTAACGGTACCTCAATGATGTTTGTATCTCAATTCTAAGTGGAGTTATTCAGATTTTAGTGTCATGACCTTTGACTAAAATTTTCTTAAAAATCCGCTCACTGAGTTTATTTTGGCGCGGCCTAATCAGTGTTGGGGCCCAAATTGTCAAAATTTAACATTTTTAAAGTTTTTTATTCAGAATAGTACTTGCATAAGAATATCCAATTCGTTCCACGACTTTTGACTCCACAGAATAAACACATGTCCGCTTCGAAACACGGTATTACAGCGTATGTTTGTTTATTGTCCTCTGACGTCACTTGTCCCCCTAGTTCCTTATGCACTGTATAGTTCGGTGCATACTTTAGGAAAAATCTCTTCAATCTTTCTTTGTCTGCCGTGTGACAGTGACTGCTATCTGGCACCCAATATCCCTTAAAAGATTTTGATGTTTGCAGATCCAAAATAATTGCCACACCTCCTTGTCTTTCTTCTCCCCCAGAATAAATAATCTTTAAATCTTCGCTGTCTTAATCCCTGTTCTTTTCCATATCGTCTCACACATTCCTAATATATTAATATTCTCCCTTACCATTTCTTGTTTTATGTTATCCAATTTCCGTCTTTGCTTACTTAAAGTTTGAACATTCCATGTCGCTAATTGCAGTGTTGCTGTCCTATTCTTGTTACATTCTGTGATTCAACGAACCATGATTAACTAGGCATCTTTAAAGAATGTAGTTTCCCGTTGCTTTCCTTTTAGGCAGTGACCATACTGGCCGAAGACAGTAGCCATTGTCCCATTAAAGAGATTGTTTGCCTAATGTCGCAAAACTTGAGACAACAACCAACAACTATCCGTCGGCTGCCCTCAAAATTTCATCCGCCACCTGCCTTCTGTGGTCTCTTGTGAACTTCCTAAAATGGATATGAAAAAACAGTACATCCATCCCAGAAAAACACACAAAATGCATCCTTTGAAAATAAAAACACTGTGACGCCACCGTCGCGATTTAACCTCACGCGTGTAGAATATTTATACAAAACCTATCTTCAAACAGAAAGAGAGCAGACCGGGACTCAATATTGAAGGAAAATTAATAACAGTATAATATATACGGTTTTGTTTTGCTGAAATCGAGTAGGATCTCCCAGAAAAAGTAAACCTAGTACAAAATTTAATGAATGAAAATGGCTTACATAAAAATACAAAGAAAACAAAACCAATGATTTTCAAGAAAGATAGTACTAAACCAATTTGGAAAATTACAGTGAATGGACAGCCACTTGAACAGGCCAATGTGTCCTTTGCTTGGGCAATGAATACCAGATGTTGACAGCAGGGTTGACACTTTTTTTTTTACCAAAAGAATTTAGAAATGGCCCAATTAATATCCATAAATATCTAGATTTCGTTGGAAAGTATCTAGGAAAAATATCCAGATTGAGAAAGTAAGAAATTACATATGTATTGATGTGACTGCCGTCTCCCTGGCGAAGAGTTTACGGCTGTCGCCGTAATCCCGTATATTCTCGCGAGTAACGCAGCTGCACCCGAAACGGCAGCGGTTCGAGCCGCTCTGGTAATTTAAGGGGTATGTGAACCGGTCGCTCAGAAAGCAATGGCAAACTACTGAGCGTAATCTTGCCTAGCACATCAACAGCAGCTGAAAAATGCTGATGTTGACTGCAACGTCCTGTAGGGAATATGCACAAAATAAAAATAAAAAACTAATATTCTGCTTCCGCCACACTATTATCAGTAGCCCTTAAAAATTTAATAACTTGACAATATTTAGGAGGTATGTCCTTTACTGGTTGAGATATGTTGTTAATAGAAAAGAATGAAATATTTTTCAATACATCTAAATTTTCAAGAAATCTCTGCTTCAGTTGATTGAATAATGAGACAAGAAAATCTTGACAGCGCTTTCTTAAGTTGACTGTTATTACAGAACAGGGATTAAGACAGCAAAGATTTAAAGATTATTTATTCTGGGGGAGAAGAAAGGCAACGAGGTGTGGCAATTATCTTGGGTCTGCAAACATCAAAATCTTTTAAGGGATATTGGGTGTCAGATAGCAGTCACTGTCACACGGCAGACAAAGAAAGATTGAAGGGATAAAGATAAAGATTGGCTAGCTCGGCAAAACTTGGTCGAGTATTGATGCATGACATGGCAGACGTGGTTGCGGCCTTGTGGGAGCACGTGTACACCTCGGAGGAGCAAATGGATCACCATAGTCTGGTAAGAATGAGACAGCGAGGTGTGACGAGGGGATCTGGCCGACGCTCGACGCTCATATAATCAGATTGCTACTGGAACTATTAGTGTTGGAACTCTTTGCTGGCTGCTGAGGATGGGGACGGAGCGCTTATGGGAATGTCCCGAATGCTGTGATGTCGGTTCCTAAATCAATCAATCAATCAATCTTAAGTTATCTTCATTTTCTGTTAACAGTCCTTTTGTTTTTAAACCATCAATTTTTGATTCGATTTTGTATCCTAGGTATAGCTTAGGAGCCAAATAGCTCTTTATAGTGCAGGTGAACAAGTCAGCTTTACAAGTTGGCAATATAAGTCTTTTACCAATTGAGTGAAATAGCAAAATGAGGTCGTCAAGTAATTTAACTTTATCAACATTTTGAGATTCAAATAGTTTATTAACTTTTTGCACTTCACTTAAAATGGGTTGTAAAAAGAGAAGGAATGCCAAATTGTTTTCATCACTGTACATTCCATATAGTATTTCAGCTGTGTAGCATTTTTCACTTTGTCTTGTTATTTCGAAGTGCGTCTTCAACTCCAACCATTGGTTCACAGTTACTTCAACAGCTGGTTGAATTGATAACCATCTAGTTTTGCAATATGACAGAATTTTCAGTGGTGTCGAACTATCATTTACTGCTTTATATAAATTGTTATTGCTGTTGTCTGACAGATGATTTGGAGAACCAGTTATATATTTCAGCAATAAGGAATTGCAAATTCCTTAGTAAACATTCTGATGAGGCATGTGATAAATGCTAGCTGCAAGGAATGACACGCAGATTTTATGAGGATTAAAGATGGGATATCTTCCTTAAATTTTATATAAACGCTATGGTTGATATCAACTAATTATCGAGGCATTATCTGTACCAGTTGCAGCCAAATTCACGTGAAAAGAATCACAAAGTCGGAATTACAGCAGTAAGTCGCAGCACGGTGTGTTCACAGTTCAAATAATATTATAATTTATGCGCCGTTTTACTCATTACCAGGGGGTTGCCAGATTGTTGAGCGTTGACCCAAGTCAGTTCAAAGTTTAAATAATGGCAGTTACCATAATTTACGCGCGTCCAGACCAAACATAAAATGGGTAAATGACACCGAAAGAAAAGTAAAATCTAGAAAGTATTCAAAATATCCGACTCCAAATGAAAAGTATCTAGAATTGCATCCAGCATCCAAACGTCAGAAAACGGTATCCAGATGCCGGCAAAAACCTCTAGATCTGGATATAAAATATCTAGAATGGCAACTATGGTTGACAGGTTTGATTGATTGATTGATTGATCTAGGAACCGACATCACAGCATTCGGGACATTCCCATAAGCGCTCCGTCCCCATCCTCAGCAACTAGCGAAGAGTTCCAACACTAATAATTCCAGTAGCAATCTGATTATATGTCCGTCTCGCCTTTCCTCTGAGCGTTGAGCGTCGGCCAGATCCCCTCGTCACTCCTCGCTGCCTCATTCTAACCAGACTATGGTGATCCATTTGCTCCTCCGAGGTGTACACGTGCTCCCACAAGGCCGCAACCACATCCGCCTTGTCATGCATCATGGTTGTCATGTTTGACGGAACAGATCGGTGGTGCTTCGGTGTCAGAAAAGGAAGGAGGCGCGTTCCAGAGGAATGAGGTATCAACGGAGATTCATTCTGTAAAGGACCTAGACGATATTGAAACAGAAAACGATGGAACAAGTGGAAGGACGATAACTGGGAATCGGAGACGTAGGATTTTAAGAATTGTTTGGACAACTAGTTCTTAGATGTTTTGAATGAAGACCGACCATGCATTAAATGGCACTTCATTTGTCTTCGAGTAGTTTGATCCATGACAGATTCTACAGTGCATGAATAAATGCCGTCCTTCAGTTCTCACGGTTTGTCGTCAGTTATTTCTGTTTGCCGTGTTTGAGCATTTTTCGAACAGGTGAGAAGATACTTTCGTTTTGTTGTTGACTGTTACTAATTATCATAAACGAGCGGCAGCACAGGCTCCGTGGCAACTTCTGTTCATCTGTTCATGGTTGACAGGTGTGAGGTAGAAATACGAAAACAAATAGGACTGACCAAAGTAACATTCAACAATATGAGACAGCTTCTCACATCCAAAAAGCTAAGTTATGAAGTCAATCTAAGAAGGAAAGTTTATTCTACATTATTGTATGTTTCACAAGCATGGAAAATGAATAAACAAGTTGATGGTAAAATTGAACCTTGGAAAATGTGATTTTGCAGACAAACAGGAAAAACATTATGGCAAGAGAAAAATAAATATATGTTATAACAAAAACTCAGATTAGAGAAAATATTAGATTACTGAATGAGATCAGGGTAAAAAATATTAAAGCACTTTGGTTATATAAAAATACCGCTTCTAGCTGAAAGATATACCAGAAGGGAAAATGGAGGGGGAAAATACAAGAGGAAGATAATGTTACATGTGAATAAACAATTTCAAGACTGGAAGCAGCAGGACATAGAATGTAGGAGGCTTAATGTAGCCGATTCCATCCATCAATCATGTGCCATGCCGATAAGTATGGGCGGTCATATTCTGCCAGCTCACTCGATCACCAGAGTCGTGGATCAGCTCCATGTTCCTGTCTCGACCATGCCACGTGGCCAAGCCATCCAGGTATTTACTTCTCGGTCTTGCCCTTCAATCTTGCAAGTCATCACCTAGTTCTCCAAGTCAATTCTTCTCATAACGTGCCCACACAATTTTGACTGTCTACGTCTAATGACTCTAATCAGTTACGATCTTCATTTGTTTCTTGAAGGACTTGTTCATTGGTTTTTCTGTCTGTCCATGATATTCGTTGGATTTTCCTCAGAAACCACATTTCCACAGCCATCAGCTGTTTTTCAGCTTGACTGCTTATTATCCACGCTTCACGTCCATATGAAAGTATAGGTTATGTGTAGCACTTCAACACTCTTTTTCTCGTTTCAATTGATATCTTTTTATTGGTCAGTATGTTTTTCATCTTGCAAAAGGCTACCTTCGCAATGTCAATTCTTGTTCTGATCTCTTCAAGGCATCTCCCATCAGATGTTATGACTGTGCCGAGAAAACTATCGATTCACTAGCTTAAGAATATGCCCATTTACTCGTATATCACATTGTGGTATTTTGTGTGTGTGTGTGTGTGTGTGTGTGTATATATATATATATATATATATATATATATATATATATATATATATATATATATATATATATATATATATATATAGTGACACTCCCCTTTTGATTCCGTGGGGTATATTGGGTATATGGTGATAACCTTAACCTTATGTGTTTAAGATCAATCAGTGATGGATTTGTGACATGGTCAATATTGCACTGGCCACCATTTTAGGGTGGGTTGACCTAGAAGTCCAAGTCAGTGAAAAACATTCCAGGGATTTGAACACATGACCACTGAGTGCTTGCCTGCCTAGAGAGTGGTCCAGGTTTCATCCCTAGTAGAAGCAGAATAATTGTTGCTGATCAGTATGCGTTTGACCCAGCCTCACAATAATGGGTACCAGAATTCAGTTGATAAGAACAGAATTAGTCTTGTAGTGGATACCATTCCACTGTGGTATCCCTGGAAATGAAAAAGCAGACAAGTTGGCAAAGGCTGGAGGCTTTTGAGCAGCCCTGTCCATCTTTAGTTAGTTAGTCGACAGATCATCCTCGTTGCACATCGAACCATTCAGTCCATAAGTGCTCGGATCCCCTCCTCAGCAAATCCCGCAGCGTGTAGCGGCTAACGACGCCAGTTCTGTGTTGGTTTATCAATCTTCTTTGGCTTCCTGCGTAGTGTTCTTGTTTGGCCACCCCTCTTTTAATTTGCTGCTCTCGCAGTCTGGCCATTGTTGTAGATTCACAGTCATCACTTGGTTCTCGCAAAAGTCTCACTTCTCGTAGAGCATTCAGAATGTCAGCCTGGTCCATGGCGCGTCCGACCTCCACAGTAGCCTCACCTGCGAACTTGTCAGCCCGCTCATTTCCTTGTACTCCCGCATGCCCTGGCACGAAAATGAAACTAATCTTTGCCAGCCGAGACCGCTTCAGAGGCAGCAACCATTCTCTTCGGATCGACCCCTCCTCTATCCTCTTGATCATGTTCATTGAGTCGCTAAGGAAACAAGCCCTAGTGAATGTCTGTGTCTCGAGCCATGTTATTGCTTTACTTACTGCCATGACTTCCATGGTTAGGCTACTTGTGGTTTCAGTGAAAGCACCAGAGTCTTCCTTCACAATTCTTCCTCCGGCCCGAGCTGTAAAGGCCCATGAGCTTCTCACATGTCGGACGACCGACCCATCTGTGTAGATGACCGCGTCACCGTCTAGCGAATTCTCGAAAATCAACGCTTGTACTTCAGCCTCAACAGCAGCCGGATTTTCTTGTCTGCATTTTCTATCTAGTTGGATGCAAACTGAAAAGGATGTGCAGAAGTCTGTTGGCACTTGCACCCACTCCTCGCTAGGTTCTAAGTCCTCAAGTGAACACACCTGTTGAAGAATGTCTTCGGCTTGACCCATCCACGACCGTCCTCTTTTTAACCTGCTGCCCTTCACCTTCCTAATTTCACTATGCAGTGGATGTTGTGTGTTTGCGTTAATTCTGAGGTAGGCGCGTGCCCTGCAAACTTGTATTCTCTTGTCTATCTTTAGGGAGGCAGGAACACTAATTAAATAATCTGCCAGGACAATTTGGAAGAAAGAAAATAAAAACTACAGACCAGAACACGACAGCGGTCCAGGTTTTAATCTCCAGCAGTGACAAGATTCATTTTTTTTTTACCAGTAAAGTTCTGGCCAACCCAGCCACATCAAATCAATACCAGATAATCTTCTGGGAAATGTTTAGGAAAGGAAGCTGGCAAAGGAGGGACCTAGCCATTACACCTCATTATGCCTAGGTCTAAAGTATATGAAAGCCTAACGTTTCACACTGTGTAACCTTGTACTTTAAAACTAGCATCTCGTTCAATCTCATTTTGTTTCTCTTGCATCTTGCGATGTTGAGGTGAAGCATAAAAAGTGGGAGAGTGCTCGTTTATGGGCTTCATGTATCGAGATTCCCATAGACTGCTATTCCCTCTGCCAATCATGTACATGGCCAGCCTCTTCTTCTGCTTCCATTTGGTCTGCACATCATTGCTAGTTGTGATATACTGTTAGTTGGTAATCTAGTTACAAGGCCAAACCATTTAACTTGCTGTCTTCTTATAAAATCTAGCACTGCTGTAGTCCTGATTACTTGTAGTCCACTTTAGTCCTGATTTGTTAATTTCTGATTTTCTCTCTTCTGGATACACTGATTTTGAATATCTTGGGTCATCGATTACCAACAATAGTGACACAATGAAAGAAGTTAAAAGATGAATATCTATTGCTCTTCAAAGACTAAAACAACTAAATAAATTGTGGAGAGGGACAGAAAATTAGATTTTTAAGAACATGCATCGCTCCCATTACTACATACGCCTGTGAAACTTGGACACTTGCTAAACAAGCTGAACAGCGCATAAATGCCTTTGAATATAAATGTTATAGACAAGTTCTAAGAATATCTTGGATCAAGAAAAGAACAAATGCATCCATGCGTCAAGAGCTGAACAGTGGAGACGGTTGGCTATTAAAGATGATAAAACAAAGAAAATTTAAATATTTTGGCCACTTGAAGCGTCACAAAAGTTTGGAGAGAACAATAATAGAGAGGAAGAGGAAAGCCAAAGAGAAGATGGGTGCCGGGTGATCTCCAGATGGGTGTTTCAGACGCAGGACATCTTGCTTATGATCGAGAGGTTTTCCGGAAGGTTATAGGAGCGAGGTTCTGCAAAGGTTATGCTACTGAATGAATGAATGATACATTGAGTATTCTTCTGAGGAATCTCATTTCTGTTGTTGTGATTTTTTTCTTTCTCTTTTTCTGTCATTGTCCAGGTTTGGCATTGGTACCATAGAGTTAGTAGGAAGATTATGTTGAAAAGTGCTTTCTTAGTAATTATTGATACGTGTTTTTTCTTTAATTCATTCATCCTTTGTCATGCTGGTAAGTGTAGGCGGTCATGTTTTGCCATCTCACTCGATCACCAGAGTCATGGATCAGCTCAGAATTCTTGTCTCTACCATACCATGTGACAAAGCCATTCAGGTTTTGCATTTTTTTGTGGTTCCACGTGTTATTTTGACAGTGTTTAAAAAGCTTATTTGAACATCTCCCATTCCACTTCCATTATTTTTTCTTTATGTGGGTAGTTTGACAAAGATTTCAGTTAGTTATTTCTCATAATTTGTCCTTACTGCCTTGTCTTTGAGATTTTTTAGTTTACCAATTAGCATGGCATTATTTGCCTAGTCTTTGCTTTCTTCTTCTGTTGGTTCTTAGTGTGGTAATAACTGCTTTGTAGTCTGTGTTTATACTTAAGTTGGGCACTGCCCTTGCGTCTAATATTTTTCTCTTTCTGTTATTTCTTGTTAATATAAAATCAGTTTGGCTTTTGGTATCTAGATCGTTCCATTTGTACCAGGTGTATATTTGTGAGTCTTTGTGTTTATAAAATGTGTTTGTTATATAGAGGCCGTGTTGGCTGCATAGCTCTATCAGTCAACTTCCATTATCATTTATTTCATTGTTTGGTCTCCAAATGCTCCAAGAAGATTTTCTATGTCTGTTCTGTTACGACCTAATCTTGCATTGAAGTCTCCCATAATTAAGATGTTGTCCTGCTTCTCTATTCTATTTAGTATGTCATGGGTGTCTTCAAAGAACTCACATTTTTGCTAATTTTTTTTATTACATGTGCGATATTTGTACAAATGTAGTAATTGTCTGTTCTTTTATTCTCACTGTTATTATTCTTTCTGAAATATATTTTATTTCAAATATTCTACTTACTAGCAATGGTTCAATATGGGCTTTCCATCACATGTAATACAACTCTTAAGAATACTCTATCTAGATCAACAAGCAGCAGTTAAAATAGATGGCGAGACATCCGACTGGTTTGACATCAAGCAAGGAGTCCGTCAGGGATGTGTGCTGACCCCCTATTTGTTTAACCTGTACGCCGAAAATATAATGCGAAATGTAAGAGATGATATAAACAGGGAGCTATATGATGCCCTAAATATCGGTGGTCATGACATACCAGAGATTCGGTATGCTGATGATACAGTATTGCTATCCACAACACAGAATGGTGGAGAAAGAAATATATGTTAATGAGGAAAGTTTGAAGATGGTGGAAAATGTTGAATATCTTGGGCCATGATTTACCAACAATGGTGACACAATTAAAGAAATTAAACGACGACTATCAATTGCTCTTCAAAGACTAAAACAACTGAATAAATTATGGAGTGGGACAGACGGAACAACACAAATTAGATTTTTAAGAGCATTCATCTTTCCCATTGCAACATACGCCTGTGAGATCTGGACACTTACTAAACATGCTGAACAGTGCATAAATGCCTTTGAATATAAATTCTATAGACGAGTTCTAAGAATAAACTTGGGTAAAGAAAAGAACAAATGCACCCATACTTCAAGAGCTCAATATTGAAGAAGGTTGGTTATTAAATACGATAAAACAAAGAAAATTGAAATATTTTGGTCACTTGAAACGTCACGAAAGTTTGGAGAGAACAATAATGGTGGGGTATTTGCCTGGGAAGAGAGGTAGAGGAAGGCCAAAGAGAAGATGGGTGCAGGATGTGGAGGATGATCTCCAGATGGGTGTATCGGCTTATGATCGAGAGGTTTTCCTGAAGGTTGTTATGGGAGCGAGGTTCTGCAAAGGACATGCTACTGAATGAATGAGCAGTGGTTCAATGACTATTCCTACACCATGTCTTGCCCTTTCTCGTTGTTCCACTCCAGAACAGACAAGCGTATAACTGTGGTGGATCTCTTTGCATCATCTCCCTTTAATTCTGTCTCGCCAGGGGGAAAGGACTCCTCTTGGTCAGACTTTTGTCTTAAACCTGTGACTGGCCTAGCAAGCCAAAAGGGGATTTTTACATTGCTCATAAAAAAAATTGAAAAGCAAAATCGGACTGACCCAAATGGATATAGACCCGGTAACATTAAAAGACTATGAGATAGATCAGCAATGCCAAAAAAAAAAAAAAAATAGCATCTCTCTATAATTCCAAGATTTACTCTACATCCCTGGATATATAGCAAAAATCAACACAATGTACAATAACAGGCAGTCAGAATAGAGAAAACAAGTAAATATCTTAACATAACATACATAAGCTGGTAGTCATACATGCAGGGTAACAACCAAAATATCTATTGTTTGTTTGTAAATTCAAAATGTGAAGTGCAATTCTTTCATCATAAGTTCTAAAACTGGGAAAGAAATAAAGGGGTCAATTTTTAAGTAGCATATATCTCACTTCTCTAAGTATAATACAATAGTGAAGAAAATATTTTTGACGTATACAGTGACAGAAGTTAAGTCGACCAATGTTGTATTGCTTAAATATTGCTTTGAATTTAAAATAGCTGTTGACATCTCTGCATGTGTAATGGAACAATACTGAGGGCAGAATCAATGCATTGGAGTGAATAGAGGATCTGGCCGACACTCAGGACCCGAGGAAAGGCCAGACAATCACATAATCAGACAGCTGCTTGGAGTTTAACATCATGCACCTTTACTTTTTTATTCCTTTCAGCCTCCTTCAATTGTGTCAACTGAATTGGTTGCTCTCTGCCAATTCCTTATGGCGCCCTCTTTTTCCTTCATGACTGCTCCACATCTGGTGGTTGTATTAAGATTCTTCTTGTTGGTTTAGACCGTCCCTGTTATCTAAGGTGCCCCATAAGTGGCCACAATCATAATTAAATGCCCTACAGGCTCTTATAGCCTTGGCTGTGCCTTAGGTATTAGTACAGAACAGTCTGATGCCGCCTCTTGGGATACAAGTGCCAGGTCAATGGGCATGTCAGGGTCCCCCTGTCTCGTTGCTAGCCTAGTTGGTCTCCCGTCATTTATACAGACCACATCCGTCTCAAGCATGGCTTCAGCGAGAGCAGTACCCTGTCTGATCTCTCACGACCTGTCCCACTCTTTGGCGCGCACATTGAAGTCACCACATATCAGATACCTGGTACCAGGGTATCCACTGAACCCTTGAACCAGTCCCAATTCTCTCTCTGCTTATGCAAGACTCCCTACTTACATATATAAGGATCGTTCATTTGAAACCCGTTCCAATGGCTTTATTACAAAAGCATGAAAGAAACATTAACAGGTGTGGTAGAACTAAACAAAGCATTCATTTTGAATAAATTATGTACCATGGGTTGGTCAGAAGAAGTCGACGCAGGCATTCAGGCAAGCATCCCATTGCTTAGGTAGGCGGCGAATGCCGTCCGCAAAAAAGGATTGTGGTTGCTCACTGAACCAAGTGTTTACCGTGTTCATTACGTCTGCATCTGTGTGAAATCGTTGCCCCTTGAGAGCTTTTTTTAGAGGTCCGAACAAATGAAAATCACATGGTGACAAATCAGGACTATAGGCTGGATGTTGCAGAATTTCACATTTCTTCCAAGCTAATGCTTCCTGTACAATTTTTGCAACATGCGGATGAGCATTATCGTGCAACAAAATCACACCACAAGAAAGTATGCCGGGTCGTTTATTCTTGATGGCTTTTTGCAGCTTGTCTAGTGTTTGCAAGTAGTGGACAGAGCTGATGTTGACACCAGGTTCTTTAAAGTCGGCCAACAATAGCCCTTCATGGTAACAAAATGCACTCAGCATAACCTTACCAGCGGAAACCTGTAACTTGAATTTAGTTTGGCTTTTGGTGATCCAGCATGCTTCCATTGCATGCTCTCTTTTGCTGCTCGGCTCAGAGTGGTGACACCATGATTCATCGCCTGCCACTATGCGGAGGAGAAATGCATCACCCTCCACTCTGTAACACAGCAAGTGGTTCAAACACCATCCCATGCGTTCCTCTTTTTGGTGGTCAGTAAACATCCGTGGTACCCATTGTGAACACACCTTCCGATATTGCAGTTTCTTACAAACGACCTTTTGAATTGTCCCAAATGACACATCAAATTCTTTCACTAGCAAACGTATGCTTCGACATCGGTTCATCTGTACTGCTGCATTAATTTTGGTGATGGTTTTTTTCTGGTGCAACAATATGAGCTTGACCCGGCCGTCGAAGATATGTCGTGAACTGACGTCCTTTCCAAAACATTCATGCCCAGTCTGTCACTGTTATCTTCAACACACATTTGT
Organism: Cepaea hortensis; assembly: GCA_963921405.1. Lineage (NCBI taxonomy): Eukaryota > Metazoa > Mollusca > Gastropoda > Stylommatophora > Helicidae > Cepaea > Cepaea hortensis. Next base: position 117,003,626 of record OY992877.1, on the reverse strand, counting down.
TACCATACGCAGCCTGCATTCTTCGATGAAAGTCCACTGGTCGACATCCTTCAAATGAAAGAAACTGAATCACCGCTCTTTGAACAGATTTTGGATCAACCCGGCCATTTTCTCAACGGTCAGAAACAGAACCTATGCATCATGGGACAATAAGCATGTGCTCTTTTATTCATTGGTCAGTACTTATCTCATGACTATGACATGATCATGTACAACGTACGCAATTATGCGCGGTGCGGCACAAACGGATTTCAAATGAACGCTCTTAATATATTAGGTTTCAGCTGTATCCTCTGATTTTAATCTGCATTCCCTGCACCTCTTTAATTTCCAGATACCACCCACTCATATCCAGTATCATATGCTGTAAGCCATCTTTGACCACCAGTCAACCTATGTCTTCCCTGCCCGGTTGGGTTAATGTAATGGCCAGGGTACTCCAAAGAGTTTGTCTTCAGCTCTTGCAACATGAGGACATCAAAATATCAAAATCGTAGATCAATGTTTCCAATATTGGTCCTCTCTGCTTCGCAATGCGGAAGTTACAATACCAAACTCGTACACTTTTTAGTCCCAAACAATTCGTTTTCCTCCTACCCTTTCTGGTTCCAGTCCTCTTATTTCTTTTCCTTCCCCTCTCTCCTCCACATCATTTTCTCCTCGTCAGCTGTTGTAAAAGGTATCGAGCACAAAGCACACAATTTGTTGCTCCGGCAATAATTCTTTTTAATTTCCACAGCTGTTTTGATTTGAAAGCAGGAACTAATTGGTCACCATAGTAGAGCCTGCCTACTAGGGAAGGGGCGGGGGATGTCCCTCAGGAGTCTATATGCCTGGCACCACCCTGTCGAATACCAGATGTTCCACGTTCATGACCAGCTCATCTGTAGCCATTCTCTCGCATATCTCTCACACCCTAGAAAACTAGTTACTGTTCACAACATCAACATCATCAAAATCATCACAAGTTGCATTGGCAATCATGCGCATTTTAGAACTTGAATCCTCTACATGAATAATGTGTAGAAATCCTAGGATTTATAAACTTACAAATAACATGTCTATAAATATATGAGTTCTTATCTCTTATTTATCATCTATTAATAACAACATAAGTTCTTAATAACTATCCATAACAAATCGGTAAAAATTTCTGTTCCTGGGTCTTAAAGTTCTGTATCTTGTTTAACACATATCGATAAGCAACAAAAATTCCATTCCTCTGTAACAAGTGTCTTAAAGTATTTGAAGTCATATTTCTGTAATGGATCTAGACACATTTGAAGTTGCATTTCTGGTCTTTAATGTCTAAGAAGCACTTGTTCTATCTCCTATCTATAACATGTCTAGAAGTACTTGAACTATATTGATGTCTAGTTGTTTTCAATAATGTATCTGTAATACTATCTGGGCGCACTTTGTGAAAGAAGATAGCAATGGTGACAATGTAATATACAAGTACATGGGAACAAGTGAATCGGTACCATTATCTAGGAACAGTCATAACATCTGATGGGAGAAGGCAGAAAAGTAAATACCTGGATGGTTTGGCCATGTGATATGATCGAGACAAGAACACAGAGCTGATCCACGACTCTGGTAGCTGTGTGAGATGGTGAAACATGACTGCCTATGCTTATCGGCATGGCACATGATGAATGAATGAATTGATTATTCAATCTTTTGTGTTGATACAGAACAGGTAATTGTTTTGCTGAATCAAGAGAGCTGTCACACTGTTGTCTTTTCTAATAGACTTAATAATGGTATTTTTCTGTTTGGTTCAGTTGTGCTCCTTCTTTAGTAATAAATCTGATCTTTTATCTCCAGGTATGCCATAGTAAGATGGTATTCATTGTAGTACTAACTCTTTTGTTAATATTAACTTCACTTAGGGGTTCTTTTTAGCTCTTGCAAAATATCGCTGTTGAAAGCTTGCAGAACTAAAATTACATCAGTAAAAAAAAATGTAACCTCCTGACAATGTTTTGTAAGGATGAGTTCAAAGTGAACACTCCGGAGTTTGATTTGGCTAAAGTCTGATCAAGTACATATTAAGTTATATGTAAAACTCATTGTAATAAAGATTGAAAAAAGGGTCCTTTCATGAATATAAATAAAATTATATCAAACAAAAAGATGACACCAAATTTTGAGATAAAAGAAGGGAAAATGTTCAATCAAAGTTGATAAATTTAAATATAAATATATAGGAGCAATTATAACATCGGATGGAAGATGCTGATAGAGATTAAGAGCAGAAAAGTTCAAGCAAAAACTGCTTTTAAAGTCAGAGGTCTTTCCTTGTTAGATGGTTAATGTTGTCTTTGGATTGAGAACTGGGCTTATACTTGATACTTGTATATCCCTCTCCCAAGGTCTCCAGTGGTACATCTGTTCAATTAAGTTTACAATTCTTATGAGATGATTGGCTATTTTGATTTGTAGTTGCATACGATTGTTTTTGTTTAAATTCTTTCTTTGCGTTTTTATTACCAGGTGTGGAAGGATGACCAGGATTTCACTGCATTATTATCCTAATGTTGCGATGTGTGGATACATGGTATGCAATTAGTTATTTTGCCATTACTTTGGTGAATGAGGACATTGAAAAAGTATGTGAGGATAGACAGTTGACAATTTCTGATTTCTTCTTGAAATTTAATGGACCCGATAACATTCAGTTATTGAAAATTATGTTCACATTGGGTGAACAAAGTGCTGTAAGTGTTTTATTTCAGACTTATTACAATGAAGAAGGAGACCAGATGTTGAGCATATTATGATAGGAGATGAGACATGACTATTCATACCTGAATCAAAATAAAGATATGCAGTAGGAGCATACTGCATCAAAAATTTAAGTGCTCAATTTCAAAGGCACAAACATTAATTACTGTTTATTGTGAATGCTGAAAAATCTCCAGTATGAAATTTAGAATAAATGATGGTAACTACTGGCATGATTTTGCTTCACTGCAACATTAAATGTACTGTAATGCTCCAACTCATCACTTCCTTTAGATAGAAACAAACAGAGCCGATCCTATACAGTTCTGACATAGAGTTAAATGAATTTCATCTCTTCTAAGACCTAAACAAGATACTGGCCAGCCAGTATGTCGAGGATGATGATGATCTGAAAGGACATAGGACATAACATCACAGGTTTCTGAAGTCTATCCATAGGGTCTACAAAAATGTAAGCCCTACATGTCAAAATAATAGTGGCTACTACGTGAAATGGTAGTTGTAAAAAATATAGGGCCTAGAACATTTCCTGGTACCCATTTTAGACTGGGCCAACCTGGGAGCCCAGGTCCATTTTTTTGTTTAAATCATCAATTAATGGGGATTTGAACACACAACCAACCAGACAAGTGTAACTGTAGTTCAATACATGTAAAATTTGAGGTAAATAAAGGTTTTTTAATATAATTTTTCATTTTTAAAAAAGAGTCACCCAGTACTTTGTAATAAAAAGTATCTCATGTTAAAAACATACATATAGTACTCTAAGTTAGTTGAACATCAAATCACTGTAGTTGGTTAGCAGACTAACAATGCTTGTTGTGTAGTTTGTACATGTCCGCACAACTTTTATGCGATCAGCACGTTCGAAGTTAGATTTAGCCATTTCATAGTATTCTCCATCACTCAGTGTGAAAGATTTTAGTCCTGGACACCTCAGTCTGAAAATATAGGAAATAATTGACATTGTACTGAAATTTCATTAGACTATGTTTAGCTTTTTATTATGTTAGGTGCAGTAAAAGCGGCATTCCGGTGGCTAGAGGAGACTACTGCAACACACGTTGTATTCATTACGGGTTCAAAGAGTATGCTTAGCAAGGTGGAGAAAGGAATGTTTCATGTGGAATGGCTCTCGTCGCTTCAGAGGTCACAGATCGTGAGAATTGTATGGATATTTTGCCCTGGCCATGCAGGTGTACGAGGGAATGAACAGGCTAGCAGGGAGGGCACCTCTTGATGATATTTTGCCTATGGACAAGGGGGAGGTGGTCGTGCGCTTACTGAAACATCCCTTACTGAAACATCCAAATATACCCATGTCTGCAAAACGACAGATAATAAACAGCATATTCACACCAACCCAATGCTACCAATCTCAAACTTGGACTTTATCCAAATCACACTTTCGCAAAATCAACACCTGCGAGATGAGATGCCTGAGGAGAGCTGTCAACTTAACAATCCGAGACCGAGTAAGAAATGCTGTTATCAGACAGACAGTGGAATCAATTCCAATTTTCAAAAAAAAAATTCCAAATTCCAAATTCGGTCTCATCTAACCTGCTTCCTCAGTGGTGGTTATTGTTGAAATCCGTGGTTGTGTGGACTGTTAGTCCTAATTCCTACTGGTTTTATTGGTTCCGCTCTGTTCTTCGGTTAAGTTATTTTGTGCTATCTGGTTATTTTCTTTCTGTCTAATGCTGGTTAAGACAGAAAGAAAATAACCAGATAGCACAAAATATCTTAACCCAACGACACCTTGTGCCACATTTATTGAAAGACAGAAGATCAAGTGGTTTGGCCATGTTGGTTAGAATGCAACAGCAACAACTACCATCACTGGCCTTACATCAAAGATCATCTGCGATGAGACCAAGAGGATGTCCAAGAAGAAAATGGATTGACGACATCAAAGACATTGTACAAGCACACGGAAAGACACTATCCAGTGCCGCCCACCGGGCGCTGGAGCGCATATTATTCCTCCCCACGATGCTTGACGGCAGAAGTGGAAGATGATGATGAATACTGTGTCATAGCGTATATTGTTTATATTATAACTTCGAATATTATTCCTGGCTTCTCTTTGATCCCTCTCATTATTACATTTCTGTAGAGAGAGAATTATCCACTTGTTTAAGAATATTCCCATGAAAAAGGAGAGTCTGGCACATGAGACAACAACCTCCAGCATGAGAATGGAGGTGGAAGCTTTAACAGTGGCATTCCATTGTCTAGAGGAGACCACTGCAAAACACATTATATTCATTACAGACTCAAGGAGTATGCTTAGTAAGGTGGAGAAAGGAATGTGGAATGGCTGTCGTGGCTTCAGAGGTCACAGATTGTAAGAATTGTATGGATATTTTGCCCTGGCCATGCGGGAGTGTAGGGGGAATGAACAGGCTGATAGGCTGACAGGGAATGCACCCCTTGGTGGTAGATTACCTATGGTCAAGTGAGAGGTGATTGTATGCCTGTGGGACCAGATGGAGAAGGTGGGGGAATCGATTGAAACTGCTATGTGGTAAGAATGAGATTGCAGGGGATTGGCAGGAATCTCAAAACTAAGAGTGAAGACCAGGAGAACTTTCAATCAGATAGCGGTTGGAACAATTAGTAGTGTGACTCTTCACTGGCCATTGATTGAGGGGACAGAGCGCATATGGGAATGTCCTGAGTGCAGTGATGTTGTTTCTTAACTCAACTCAACTCCCATTTACTAATAAACTACCTTCTTATTATTCCAGCATATAGCTGTTCATGTGCAATTAACACCAACAAAAGGATTAGTACTACAATGAATAATATGGCATCTTAATATGGCATACCTGGAGATGAAAAATGGAATGTGTTATTAAAAAAGGAGCATAATGGAACCAAACAGAACAATACCATTATTAAGACAATTAGAAAACACAATCAGCAATGATACAACTGTCATTATTAATATGCTTCATTTTGTATTGTTACTTTTTATTTTATTTGATGAAGTGAAACACGATGCAATGTTAAAAGTGTTTGAAGATATTAACATTTATGGGAAGATCTCAGAATAATAAAGAACATTTACCAGAAACTAATAGTAGCAATTATAATGGGAAATAAAGAGGGCAATTATGAACAGATAAAGCAAGGAGTAAGATAAGGATGTGTTTTGTCACTGGATCTATTCTATATCTATGGTGACAGATAGCCAGCAAAGAGTTATAATACTAATAGTGCCTGTTGTAATCTGATTATATATCTGTCTTGCTTTACCCCTGAGTAATGCTGTCTACCAGATTCTCTGATCACCCATTGCTGTCGCATTATTTCTAGACCATGATAGTTTAACTGTTCTTCTGCATTATTCACATGCTCCCAGTGAGTCTTCACCACATCTGCCTTATCATGCATCAAATCACCCCTCAATGATGCGGCACCAGCCAATCTGTCTGCTCGTTCATTGCTAACCACACCAGAGTGCCCTGGAGAAACGATCCAACGAATGCTCACAACACACAACCTCTGAATTGATGCATGCCATTCAGCATGCTTTGTGAATCAGTTACAATCACATGTGTATACAGTTTGTTTGCCAACCTGCTGAAAGCTGCAGTAACCGCCTCCACCTCCATTCTCAGTCTTGAAGTTGTGTTGTGGTGTCATATGCTAAGCTCTCCTTTACAAAACATTGGCCATTTTCTTTTGCTATGAATCCCCTGGCACTTTTTCGCCTCTTAACACAGAGCCATCTGTATCGCCTGGACGAGAGTAGTTATGAATTAACTGCTGAATTTCTACTTCTGTAGCGCCTGCTGGCCACTCCCTACACTCACGTTCTAATGTGATTATAACCCTACACGCCTGAATTTCTATTTGACACTCTGACCCAATCCTTGTCTCTGCAGCTAACTTAACCATGCATACTATGCTTCCTGAACCTTTCACTTGGTCTTCCATTTGTGTGAATTAAATAGTCTTCACATCTTATTTTCTATCAGATATCACTTTTATATCTTTGTCCTGACTCACACTGACTAAAATAGAACTTTGTAATGAAAATATTGTGACCTCATTCTCATTGGCACCTTCCTGTCTTGACAGACGATAGTTTGGTACATTGTGCTTCAAAAAGGCTTAATAACTACGACCCAAGGCGGTGGCGAGTGTGGCTGATAAGGCCAATTCATGTTGCAAATGTTTGTCTACAGTGGATGCATGTGAAAACATGGTCATTTCCACCATCTTACGTCTCTCACGCTCTGTGTGTGCTTTATCTGCAATCATTTTCTCCTTCACCTTTATTCCATTTCTGATAGTTGCCCTTCATGCAACACGTTCAGCGGCAACTTTCTCCCAATGTGCATTATCAATGACTGTATCAATCATGTCCTGCTTACACACATCTTTGTATCGTAGTAGAGGCTGACCCTGAGATCTCTTACCCATCTGTAATTCACCAAAAAAGATGTCCTTTGGTATTCTACCATCATCCATCCTCCTAACATGTCTTATCCATCTAAGTCTACGAAGACAGAGCATGGAACACCCGTCACACAACCTGATCTTTACAATACTTCAGTATTTGTGATTTTGTCTTGCCACTTAATACCAAGTATTCTTCGCAGAGACCGCATATGAAAGCTGTTTAAATGTTTCTTTTGGTGTAAGTAATTTGTCCAGGCTTCACTGCCATAAAGAAGAGTACTAAGGACACAGGCTTGGTAGACAAGAACTTTTGTTTTGGCAGTAAGCTTCCTGTTCTCCTAGACTTTTTTTGCTAACATGTTCATTGTTGTTGTTGCCTTACCAATCCTGATGTTGATTTCCTGATCTAGGGATAATTTGCTATTTATCTCTGATCCTAGATATGTAAAATGGTCTACTATCTCCAGTTCGGCATTGTCAATAAAGATTGTTGGTACCCCATGTGCACCTTTTGACATAATCTGTGTCTTCTTTTTTGTTAATTGTTAAACCAAATTCAGAACAAGCATTGGAGAATGCAGATAGTAGATGTAATTCTTCCTCAGAGTGGGTCGTAATTGCAGCATCATCCGTAAAAGGCAACTCTCTTATTAGTACCCTCCTAATTTTGGTCTTGGCCTTCAATCTCTGAGCATTATAAAGGCCGCCATCTGAGCGTGAGTGAATGTATATACAGGCATCCTGATCATGAAAGGCACATTTCAGTAGAAGTGAAAAGTATATAGCAAAGAGAGTTGGGGGCTAGTACACAACCTTGCTTAACTCCACTCTTGATTTCAAACTCTTCTGAAGTTGCACCATCAAACTTTATTATACCATTCATGCCTGTGTGGAACGATTCCACAATGGACAGAAGAGCTGGTGGGCAGCAAATCTTCTTTAGTGCTTTGAACAGACCCTCACTACTGACCAAATCAAATGCCTTTGTGAGGTCAATGAAGGCAATAAACAGTGGTTGATTTGTTCCCAGCATTTTTCGCAATGAGAATATCATATCAATGGTAAACTGGTTCTGTCGGAAGCCGCACTGTGATTCAGGGTAGACTTGATCTCCCAGGACTTGAAGTCTATGTGACAAAACGTTAGTGGCCCATGTCCTCAGGCCTTCTTTGGGTTTGGGTAAACTGGGGGAAACAGCTTTCGGGAACCCTCAGTTCTCTTATTCGCTCAATCACTATGGAAGATAGTTCTCTGGGATACTTTAACAACACGATCTTGGTAATAGAATAATTAGATATATGTCTTTTCTTTGGGGAAAACCCGCTAGGGCGTCTTGCACCAAATACACACGGGTTCAACTTCGGGGGGAGAATTCATGTCCGTTTCTAGACCCACCGTTACCCACTGCATAATGTCAAGATGTCAAGTTGAAGATTGGGACATTTTAAGTGCAGCATACTGATGGTGTATGAAAGGTAATCTTATGTTGTAATTAGTCCTGCACTTATAAATCTCTATTGTCTCGACTACTGAGAGGAATTGGCGAAACGGCAGTCTTGCCATATTGGGAGGGGGTGACCGTTAGCCAATCTAGCTAAGCGTCTTGATCTTGGCATGGCAAGGGAACAAATCTGAAGAATAAATATTTCCCAAATGATATCGCTTGTCTTGGCAGCCGATAGACGAGTGCTATCTTTCTTCCTACGGCTTTACCTCTACTTAGTGTCATCTTTCATTTTAATATAATCATTGGATAGCTACAGTATGCCGGAAGGAGGGAAGGGCTCCATGGGGATGGGGTCCACCAATCTATGATCTATCTTCTTGAGCCGGAAGAGGATATCCACTGGGTTATCTTGTGCATCTTTTGGCGGATAGGGTGGCCAGGTGAACTGAATGGTTACGGGTCGAAAAGATCGAGTTCTACGGGTAAGTTGAGGCACGGCCGGTACATTGCGGCGACAGCTCAGACAAGAGCAGCAGCCCGAGGGAGTAGTATCCTCTTTTCTATTCTTGCTGGGGATGGGGAACTAGCCTGAGTGCCATACATCCTCGCTACTATAATATTAGTTAAGGGGGAGAAACACAGTTCTTTAAGCACACCACACCACGGGAGCTTTGTCGTGAGAAAGGCATGGTTTGCAAGGGAGAGAGAAGCCGGGAAACGAATGTGCCCAATAATAATAAAGGCTTGGTATGAGTGTGGAGAGTGAGTCTTGTAGGCAAAAAGTACTTAGGGTCAAACGACAGGACTTTGTCAAGCTAAAGGCCTAGTCTAGAAAAGACGCCGCCAATCCAGGACCTCTTGTCAGGTCAGGCTAATTCACGCAGGTATGGTAAATAAATATATATATCTAGGAATATTATATATTTTGTTGATAGCAGCTGATGTGCTGAGACCATAAGGAGTCTCCATGTCGGCTGTACCAGAAGTTTAGGCTGGAGACGCTCACTAAATTTTGTCATCTACAGGGTCCTCATTTTGACCGTAAAGTGAGCTGAAGGTCTCGACAGAACTTCTATGCCTAAAGCTATGGGCAACTGATGAGGCTTGGTCAAGTCATTGGCCATACCATGTAGAATGTTTATAACTTTGAGGGAGACTCAGGACTAAAATTAAACGAGTGACAATATCACAACTCAAGTCTTCACATCGACTTAAGGTCAAGTGTTTGGTTTTGATACTGATTGGACCTACGCCTAATTCCCATCCTTGTCCGGGACAGCGAAAGACTCTGACTCATTCCCTATACACAATCTGGTCTCAGGACATTATTTCCCAACCAAAGTTGTGCCAAGTGATCCCATGGCACTTTCCCAGACCAGATGAGTGACTATATCGTGTTGGCCACGGAAACCTGAAAGCTGTTGTTCGAACAACCTACGCTGGAAAGAGAAGCCTAAGGATTTGTCCGGGTGAGGTGGATGTGAACTAACTGGACAATATTAAGATCTGTGGTCTATGATGTTCAGAGTTATGTTGCTTCATGTCTGGACTAGAGTTATCTCCTCAGTTTCTTTATAGACTTTTATAGGTTCATCTGTCTTGATGTTTTTCTGTGCTGTCATTTATTACAGTATTAAATTCTAATTATAATGACTGAGACGATCGTCAGGTTATGTTTGTGTCAGCCAGAAATACACTGCAGGAAATAGACCCCGAGGTCGAAAGAGAGAGTGACAGTGAGTCCGGGGAACGGAGGAGGGTTGGCAGCAAAGACCTATCCCAGCCAGGGCTATAGAATAGTAAGGAAACATTGTGACAGGCTATTTGGGACCCTCCACGTAGCGTGTTACAATAACTGGGGGCTAGTCGCGGGATATTTGAAATCCTGGTGGAGTTCTGGCTGATATAGTGATAGGGGACAGATATTCTTGTCTACTATCAATAGGTTCTGCCTACCGTCCCTGGCTATTGTCTATACTCTGCCTGACACAGACTGACCGACATACGACGTGTTGTGGTCGTATAATTATCCATTTGTGTACGTGAGATAGAAATTTAATAAAGAATTGTATACTCGTACCCTCTGAGTTTAAGATGGCATCAGCTAAGTTTAATGTTGCTGACGTACAGGCTACAGGGCGTAAGATGGGCTATGATGGGGCGGAGTTACAGAAATATGTTCAGGAAGTGGAAAGAGACTTCAGACAGGCTGTGCGCGAAGCCAAGAAAATTGAGGCTGAGGCTAGGAAGATGGAGGCTGAGCAAGCAGTCAGAGACCATGAGTTCCGTATGAGGGAGTTGGAGCTGAAAGCTCAAACTGCCAAGGAAAGCGAGGGTGCAGTGGGAGGCGCAGTTCTCCCTGACTCAACAACTTCTAGTGGCGGTCCATACCAGGCAATGAAGTTCCCATTACTCCCGTTCAATGAACACAAAGATAAGATCGACCAGTATCTTCACAGATTTCAGTCGATGGCTTTGGCTATGGTTTTGGAACGTGGGAAATGGAATTTGAAACTCTCACAGGGCCTGAGGGGAACATCGTACGAGGTCTACTCAAGGTTGCCACCTGGTATGGAGAATGACTATGAGGCCCTGGAAAAAGCATTATTGAAAAGGTTCCAGATGACAGCCCATACATACCGACAGCAGTTCAGAAAGTCGAAGAGAGAGCCAGGAGAGATGTTCGCAGCCTACATTGTTAGACTGAAGTCGTACCTTTTGAAGTGGATGTCATTAGCTGGATTTGCTAACGACTATGAAAGTTTAGAAGAATTAGTGGTCGTGGACCAAATGAAGAGGATGATGCCTAAGCCATTGCAAACCTTCTTGCTTGAAAATGGGGCAGAAAGGTTAGACGTAGTAAACACATTAGTGGAAAGGTATGTGCTAGCTCATGGGGATAATGGGGAACTGTCACAACCCAATCCCCGACCACCAGACACATGGTCTGGAAAGAAGAAGAACCCTAAAACAGCTCACACCAAGAAGGAGGATCCTTTCGATAAAGTTCCAATTAAGAAACCCTCTGGTAAGAGTCCACCTGGATCTCCTAAAAGAAAGTGGAGTGAAAAGTGGTGCGCCTACTGCAAATCTCCCACACACAATATGGCTGATTGCAGGCGTAAACAGAAAGACTCTCACTATGCTGCCTGTCTTGTAGAAACCGGGGAAGGGTCTAACAGGGAGGTAGAAGGGAGGGGTCTTGAGAACAAAGATTCAGAGAAACCACCAGTAGTAGAGATGATACTTGTGAACGGACAACCAGTCGAGTGTCTCTATGACACCGGTCTGCAGTTTGAGGCCGTAATTTCCTCACATTTAGTGAGCCCAGAGCAGCTAACCGGGGAGTCTATTGAGATTCAAACGGCGACCAAGAGTGCGGTAGCGATGTCTCTTCCGATTGCGAAGGTGGACATCAAATCGAAATATGTTACCGGCACTATACAGGCAGCCGTTCTGCTCGATCCGATCTTCCCAATGATCTTGGGTTGTCGCTACGTCTTTCTAGGGATCCCAACAGAACCCATGTACGTAGGGGCAATGCAAACCAGATCTCAATCGGGAGATGAGCAGACGCCGGCCTTGATCGTGAATCCCTTGCCTGGGGAGTTACGAGCTGCTCAAAGCCAGGATGCTACTTTGCAACCTTGCTTTAACCAGTTGCCAAAAAGTTCTGACCCACCAAGACGGGGTCAGTATTATATGAAGAATCGGTTACTGTACCGGAGAGCCGGAGTGGAGGAACGCCAGCATAAACAGCTGGTAGTTCCTAAGGCCTATCGGAAACAGCTTCTTCATATGGGACACACCATTTCATTCAGTGGACATATGGGTGTCGGGGCAACACTCCAGCACATTTCCTGCCATTACTACTGGCCAGGGATGACTAGAGACGTGCGTCGGTACGTCAAGTCGTGCCCAGAGTGCCGGCGTGTTGCACCAAAACACTGGACGGCTCCGGTAATCCTGGGCGACATGCCCATGATGAACTCTCCTTTCGAGAGAGTTGCCATCGATCTTGTTGGTCCTCTTCCTCGGACTAGGAAGAGGAATATGTACATTCTTACGATGGTGGATTGCTGTTCCATGTGGGGTGAGGCGATACCGTTGGCCACAATCGACTCTAAGCGAGTGGCTGATGCACTGATGGAGACCTTTACTCGGTTGGGATTTCCAAACCAGATCCTAACGGACAATGGGTCTCAGTTCTGTGGTAAGCTGATGGAGGAAGTCTTTCGTATCTTCCGGACTAACCACATTCACACAAGCCCATATCACCCTCAGTCGAATGGGCAAGTAGAGAGGTTTAATGGTACCTTGATGACCATGCTTCGGAAGCTGGCTCAAGAGAAACCAGACAGATGGGATGAATATATCCCAGCCGCCTTGTTCGCCTATCGGGAGGTTCCCCATGGGTCGACCGGGTTGCCACCAGCCACTCTACTATTCGGGAGGCCAATCAAGGGTCCCTTAGAAGCCCTATTGAGATGTTGGACAGAAGAAGAAACTTCCGAAGAAGTTGTATCCTCATATAAATACGTCGAAGAGTTAAAGAAGAAACTCCAGACGGGTTGGGCTTTGGCAGTTCAGAATCTGAGGGCGGCCAGAAAGAGACACGCGGCCTACTACAATAGAAGGACGAAAGATAGGTCTCTTAAAGTGGGGGATCGGGTTCTGTTGTTACTTCCAGTAGGTTCCAATAAACTCGAGATTGGTTGGCAGGGGCCTTTCCCGGTGGAAAGGGTTGTGTCTCGTACCAATTATGCCATTCGGATCAGGGGGAAATCCAAAATCTTCCACATTAACCTTCTCAAAAAGTATGAAGAACGATCTGATGGTACTTCTCTCCCACTCATGACTATGGCGGTCGCGATAGAAACTGAATCGGGCGAAGACGCGGATACGGGGTATCCTTTACACCCTGGGGAAACTTATAGGGATGTACATATAAATCCTGATCTGTCGGCTGAAGAAACAGACCTGATCATCCGTTTGTTGGAGTCTCATCAGCAGATTCTTACCGATCGGCCAGGGCGGACAGGGTTGGTCGAGTTTGATATGACTCTGACTACCCAAGACCCCGTTCGCCAAAAAATATATCCAGTGCCCTTTTCGAAAGAGAAGGCCCTGGAAGCCGAAATCCAGAAGCTTCTGGACGATGACATCATCACTCCTTCGACTTCTCCTTATAATGCCGGGGTTGTCTTGTTGAGGAAGCCCAGTGGGGAGCACCGCCTATGTATTGATTACAGGCATTTAAACAGTTGTACGACATTCCAAGTTGAACCGTTACCGAACACAAATCAACTGTTTGCCAGACTAAATAAGGCAAAGTACTTTTCGAAAATTGATCTAAGCAGGGGATATTATCAGATCCCTGTGAAGCCCGAGGTTCGCCCCTTGCTCGCCTTCAGTACTCCGAGCGGGCATTACGAATTCAAGGTGATGCCATTTGGGCTGAGCAACGCGCCCAGTGTGTTCACCTGAATGATGAGAATGTTATTAGAGCCTTTAAAGGATCCCTCTGTGGTTTCGTTTATGGATGATATTCTCATCGCGTCTGACAATCTGAGGGATCACCTGAAGTCCTTGGGACAGATTTTCACAAGGTTAAAAGAGGAAGGGTTAACCGCCCGTCCAGCCAAATGCATGATTGGCTATCAATCCTTGGAATTTCTGGGACATACTATTACCCCAGGGGGACTGGTACCGGAAGAAAAGAATATTGAGAAGGTCAGACTCGCACCCCGTCCTAAATCCAAAAAGGATGTTAGGTCTTTCTTATCTCTGTGTGGGTTTTACCAGAAATTTATTCCGAGGTTCAACGAAATTGGGGCGCTGTTAACCGAAGCCCTGAAGAAAGGATCGCCAGATCCTATAGTCTGGACCCCGAGCTGTGAAGAAGCTTATGGGAAGCTGAAACAGGCGTTGGTGGATAGGCCAGTCCTGCAACTCCCAAATTTGGAGAAAACGTTCTAAGAACCGACGCGAGTAACATAGGGATTGGGGCAACTCTGTTGCAGGAAGGGCGAGATGATGCTTCGGTGCTATGTCCGGTGGCGTATGCAAGTAGAAAACTGTTACCCGCAGAACGGAATTACTCCACCGTCGAACGGGAATGTCTGGCTCTAGTGTGGGCGGTACAGAAATTTCAACCTTATCTGTATGGAGTACCGTTCCAAGTGCAGTCCGACCATCAATCTCTGACGTTTTTAGCGACTTCTAAGAAACTGAACGTGAGGTTAATGAGATGGTCATTGCTCCTACAACCGTATCAGTTCATGGTCGAATACATCCCCGGAAGGGAGAATGTAGGAGCGGATTTTCTATCACGGCATCCTATGGTTGAATGTGAGGGTGGGGCCATTCGAACAGAACCTCTGGCAGTAGAAAGTTCGTAGGGTTCGACTTTCTTAAGATG
This sequence comes from Cepaea hortensis, assembly GCA_963921405.1. Taxonomy (NCBI): domain Eukaryota; kingdom Metazoa; phylum Mollusca; class Gastropoda; order Stylommatophora; family Helicidae; genus Cepaea; species Cepaea hortensis. The sequence goes on along the minus strand of OY992877.1, from coordinate 116,988,591 downwards.
GGGCCTATGTGACAAAACGTTAGTGGCCCATGTCCTCAGGCCTTCTTTGGGTTTGGGTAAACTGGGGGAAACAGCTTTCGGGAACCCTCAGTTCTCTTATTCGCTCAATCACTATGGAAGATAGTTCTCTGGGATACTTTAACAACACGATCTTGGTAATAGAATAATTAGATATATGTCTTTTCTTTGGGGAAAACCCGCTAGGGCGTCTTGCACCAAATACACACGGGTTCAACTTCGGGGGGAGAATTCATGTCCGTTTCTAGACCCACCATTACCCACTGCATAATGTCAAGATGTCAAGTTGAAGATTGGGACATTTTAAGTGCAGCATACTGATGGTGTATGAAAGGTAATCTTAGGTTGTAATTAGTCCTGCACTTATAAATCTCTATTGTCTCGACTACTGAGAGGAATTGGCGAAACGGCAGTCTTGCCATATTGGGAGGGGGTGACCGTTAGCCAATCTAGCTAAGCGTCTTGATCTTGGCATGGCAAGGGAACAAATCTGAACAATAAATATTTCCCAAATGATATCGCTTGTCTTGGCAGCCGATAGACGAGTGCTATCTTTCTTCCTACGGCTTTACCTCTACTTAGTGTCATCTTTCATTTTAATATAATCATTGGATAGCTACAGTATGCCGGAAGGAGGGAAGCGCTCCGTGGGGATGGGGTCCACCAATCTATGATCTATCTTCTTGAGCCGGAAGAGGATATCCACTGGGTTATCTTGTGCATCTTTTGGCGGATAGGGTGGCCAGGTGAACTGAATGGTTACGGGTCGAAAAGATCATCGAGTTCTACGGGTAAGTTGAGGCACGGCCGGTACATTGCGGCGACAGCTCAGACAAGAGCAGCAGCCCGAGGGAGTAGTATCCTCTTTTCTATTCTTGCTGGGGAAGGGGAACTAGCCTGAGTGCCATACATCCTCGCTACTATAATATTAGTTAAGGGGGAGAAACACAGTTCTTTAAGCACACCACACCACGGGAGCTTTGTCGTGAGAAAGGCATGGTTTGCAAGGGAGAGAGAAGCCGGGAAACGAATGTGCCCAATAATAATAAAGGCTTGGTATGAGTGTGGAGAGTGAGTCTTGTAGGCAAAAAGTACTTAGGGTCAAACGACAGGACTTTGTCAAGCTAAAGGCCTAGTCTAGAAAAGACGCCGCCAATCCAGGACCTCTTGTCAGGTCAGGCTAATTCACGCAGGTATGGTAAATAAATATATATATATCTAGGAATATTATATATTTTGTTGATAGCAGCTGATGTGCTGAGACCATAAGGAGTCTCCATGTCGGCTGTACCAGAAGTTTAGGCTGGAGACGCTCACTAAATTTTGTCATCTACAGGGTCCTCATTTTGACCGTAAAGTGAGCTGAAGGTCTCGACAGAACTTCTATGCCTAAAACTATGGGCAACTGATGAGGCCCGGTCAAGTCATTGGCCATACCATGTAGAATGTTTATAACTTTGAGGGAGACTCAGGACTAAAATTAAACGAGTGACAATATCACAACTCAAGTCTTCACATCGACTTAAGGTCAAGTGTTTGGTTTTGATACTGATTGGACCTACGCCTAATTCCCATCCTTGTCTGGGACAGCGAAAGACTCTGACTCATTCCCTATACACAATCTGGTCTCAGGACATTATTTCCCAACCAAAGTTGTGCCAAGTGATCCCATGGCACTTTCCCAGACCAGATGAGTGACTATATCGTGTTGGCCACGGAAACCTGAAAGCTGTTGTTCGAACAACCTACGCTGGAAAGAGAAGCCTAAGGATTTGTCCGGGTGAGGTGGATGTGAACTAACTGGACAATATTAAGATCTGTGGTCTATGATGTTCAGAGTTATGTTGCTTCATGTCTGGACTAGAGTTATCTCCTCAGTTTCTTTATAGACTTTTATAGGTTCATCTGTCTTGATGTTTTTCTGTGCTGTCATTTATTACGGTATTAAATTCTAATTATAATGACTGAGACGATCGTCAGGTTATGTTTGTGTCAGCCAGAAATACACTGCAGGAAATAGACCCCGAGGTCGAAAGAGAGAGTGACAGTGAGTCCGGGGAACGGAGGAAGGTTGGCAGCAAAGACCTATCCCAGCCAGGGCTATAGAATAGTAAGGAAACATTGTGACAGGCTATTTGGGACCCTCCACGTAGCGTGTTACAGGCAGCCAATCTTCTTTAGTGCTTTGAACAGACCCTCACTACTGACCAAATCAAATGCCTTTGTGAGGTCAATGAAGGAAATAAACAGTGGTTAATTTGTTCCCAGCATTTTTCGCAATGAGAATATCATATCAATGGTAGACCGGTTCTGTCGGAAGCCGCACTGTGATTCAGGGTAGACTTGATCTCCCAGGACTTGAAGTCTGCACAGAACAATTCTGGAAAATACTTTCTCAACAATACACAGAAGTGAGATACCCCTATAGTTGTTACAGTCGTTCTGATCGCCCTTGTTCTTTTACAGCGTAATGATGCTTGAATCTTTGAAATCCTGTGGGACTTGTCCTTCTCGCTAGCATAGCTCTATTAGCTGGTGGATCTGTAGAGCGAGTTTGTCTTGCCCACTCCTGATTACCTCTATTGGAATCCCATCCTTATCTGGATGCAAGTTCATGTATGTGTGCCTGGGGTGTGTGTGTGTGGTTGGGTGGGGAATGTGTGGGTGGGTGGTGGATGTGTCTTATAACATGGTAATATGCATTGTTTATGTTTACAAAATTCATTTGACAATGTTTTTCCTATACACTATTGATGAACGAAAGATGAGTGATTGGAAGGGCCGAATGTAAGACGGGCCTGCGTGAACAATTTGTTATCCGATGAAAATAAAGTCTGTTCGTTCCGTTCGTTCGTTCCATCTGCTGTTTCTTATCAGTGATAATTTCTCTCAAAGGTTTTCAGTGGTACACTTCTTTTGATCATTGGACCAGAGGCTTTCTTTATCCCTTCTGATGTTTCCCTTATCATTTGTGATTTGAATGGACTCACATAACTTGATCCAACAGTCATTCGCACACAGCCTGGCAGCCTTCTGCACATCCTTCCTAGCTTGCTTCAGCTCACTCAGAGTGTTACGCGTTGTTCTTTCCTTGTTTCTTAAGAGAGCTATCTTCTTTTTATCAATCAAGGGCTGCAGTATCTGGCTGTGTGCCGCAAACCAGTCCTGCCTCTTATGATCCACAGTGCCGTAAACCCCTTCCGCTTCATATTGGTACTATTATTGCCTGTTGCCAATCATCTGGGACCTTTCTTTCTTCCCATGCTATATTAAAAAGTCTTGTTAGCCATTTAACTCCTGTTTTCCCACAGGCCTGAATAGCTTCTGTGGTTATTCCATCTGGACCCGGTGATGTGTTTTTAGGACTTTTCTGTATAACTGTTTTGACTTCTGCAGGTATAAAATTTAGTTCTTGTTGTCCATGACTTTTAGGCACAAAAGTGAGGTTTTCTATGTTATGTGTGGGGTTAAGTAGTTCTTGAAAGTACTCTGCCCACCTTGCTAGTCTATGTTGTGGATTAAATATTGGTATACCTCTTTCGCTGTTTATGATGGTGATTGGGTTGTAGCATGCATCTCTGTTTCTCATTGTATTGAGACGTTTATAAAATTCTCATGGGTAGTCTTTTCTAAGGGTCGCCATCTGTTCACTGTATATTCTCCAGGATTCATTTTAAGATGCTCTAATTGTTTGTTTGGCATTTCGTCGTGCTATTCTATAAATAACAGTCTTGTTCAGATATGGTTGTGATCCATTTTTTTAACGCTACCTTCTTTTTGAATATGCTATCTTTAACTTCATTGTTCCACCAAGCTGTTCTTAATCTTTTGTATTGATGGTGGATTATGCAAAAGATCTACTACAATTGTTGGACATTGTAGTAACAGAGTGTGCAAAGTAAGGACTTTCCTTGAATATCAAGAAAACAGTAACAATGGTGATATCAAAGAAACAGGTAACACCCAAATATGAAATAGAGATAGAAGGGAAAATTCTTCACCAAATGGATAGTTTTAAATACATAAGGGTATTTATAACATCAGATGGAACATGCACAACAGAGATTAAGAGCAAGCAAAGGCTGCATTTTAGAAAATGAAGACTATCTTATGCAATAAATCACTATCATTGAATGTAAGAAAGAGAGTGCTGAAGTGCTATATAGAACCTGTTTTGCTGTATGGCTGTGAATCTTGGAATGTAAATGAACAGATTAAGAAGAGATTGGAAGCAACAGAGATGTGGATCCTGAGACAAATGTGAATTCCTTGGACTACCAAAGTAACTAACGACTGCCTGAAAGAGGCCAATGAAACTAGAACATTACATACAACAATAATAAAGAGGCAAACAGCGTTTTTTGGTTACTGATAAGAAGAGAGGCATTGGAGAACATCGTGATAACTGGAAAGATTGAGGGGAAGAGAGGCAGAGGCAGACCAAGAGAAATTATGCTGGATGGGTAGAGATGGTGGCATGGTGGAATATCAAAAGCAGAGTTGATCCAGAAAACCAAAGACCGAGATCTGTGGAGAGTCATAACGCCTATGCCAGCCAGCATGGCATTTGATGATGATGAAGATCATGCTTATTTCGTATGCAACATACATGTGTGAAACCTAGACAACAAATCAGCTGAAAAGCACATGTACCCCTTTGAATATAAGTGTTACAGAATAGTACTAAAACCTCATTGTGTTAAAAGAGAACAAATATATCCAAAGAGAACTCGATATTGAAGTGGACATACTTTAGGAATGTAAAGATATGCGATTGTCTGGAAAAGGTAACTATGGAGGTGTGCTAGAGAAGCTGAGAAGAAGACGGCCACATCAAAGATGTATTCAAGATGTGACAGATCATTTATACATGACAGCAGCAGACATCTGGCTTATGATAGACAGAAATTTCAAAATACTGAAACTGTTATGGGGGTGGAGTTCGCACAGCACAATCATGATGATGCACCTATACATTTGCTTTTTCAAAAAGAGAAGAACTAGCGGATGGATTAATATTTGACAATTAATTAACAAAGGTCAAAGAAATAACACTGAAATTGATTTTACATATCTGAATTACCAATTGGTTATGAAGCGCAATACATGTGTAGGCAATTTCAAACACATGTTAAATGATAATCTTGACAAATCACAGTGACAAAATAGTTTATCAACAAATGAAAATATGCACATCTGAAATTAATGTCCAAAATAATAAGTATATACCTTATAAAGTCAGAAAATTAGTAGCTTTATACTTTAGAGTTAGAGCAAGAGAGGCTTTTACTTCACTAAATCCATCACATTTTACTGATATAGGAATCATAGAATGTTTTAACAGCTTTTTTTTAAAAACATTAGATTCAGAAATATACATATGTATTAATGTGAAAAATCTAACTTGCAGATGCAACATTATTTTTTAAGCTATTGTAAACAAATTAAGAAAATTTACCTAATGTGATCAATAAATTTATTGCTCTTGTCACTGAAACGTATGGTGTCTGGGTCCCACTGAATTTCCAATCGCTGTAGTCTTGGACAATGCTGTGCAAAAGCTTCAACAATTTGATCCACATGGATACGAGACTGCATCTTTAAAAACCATCCATTGGCTGTGCCTAGCACACAGATTCTGAGATAAAAGTTATAAATATTTAAATCATTATTATAATCAACCTTTCTAACTAATAAGGGCATTTGTTAAACAGAATTTCTGTGTAATTATTTACGAGTGTTGACTGGAGTATCTTGTTATGCTTTAAAGTTCCTTCAGGATAATTTACTTTGTAAATAATTACTTTGTAACTAGTCACAAGTAAAAGTGTGAATTGTATAAAAATATAGATACTAGAATTAAAATTAAAATATGTCTTCATGTTGATTTTGCACTGTGTTAATTTTATTAGATAAACAGTCAAGAATATGTTTAAATATTTTTTATGATTAATGAAGACTTCACTATGGTTGGAAGGGGTTAAAAGAAGACAATCGACTTCATTGCACTGGAATTTGTACCATATTGCTTTGCTGAAAGTGTTGCTCAATGCACGAACTCCGTAGCTCCAGCACCCCCCCCCCCCCCCCCCAGGATCTCTCTCTCTCTCTCCCCCCCCCCCCAAATTACATTCTTGTACCAGATGACAGAATTCAAAAATGTATCTACAGCCTTCAGAGTGTGAGACATTGAAACTTGTTTTTACAAAGAGGAAAGCCAGTAACATTTTAAATAAACATAACAATAAGAAGTTATTCATTACTTGTCTCACTACTTTCATGTAAACGTCATGCTGCTGACTGAATTGTCACAATCTTCAAACAGAAATATCACCTTTAATTTAATTTAAGACATTACTGATGTTTCATTTCTTGAATGGTTAAACATTGTGGTGTTTTAACCACTCCAGGCATTTTTTTAATCTATGTGCAGAGTTGAACAAAAGTGTGCCTCTTCACAGGACCTGGTGGCATTAACGCATACTGTGTATCCTCATTCAGTGTGTATTTTCCTATCTCATGAATTGTCTCAAAGGTTTGTTTACATAAACATTTAGTGACTAAGACTGACTTGTTCTTAAAAATTACATGTTTTTTTTTTCCAAACCTACTTTATGTCTTCTCAGCTATTAATAAGAAAATTAGACCCATACCATTACTGCTTTTTCAGTCCCAGACTAAAAGAGTAACTTATCCTTTATCCTATTTGAAGCAGTTTTTACTTTCAATTAATAAATGTTTCATTTTAATGAGTTCAAATGCTAACTACAATGAACAGAAGGAGTTAAAGTGGAAATTGGGAAAAGTTGGTTAATCTCACTACTGGACGGGACAAATGCAATAAAGAAAAGTATATAATGAAGGTATTAACAACACTTACTAAACAAGCTGAACAGCGCATACATGCCTTTCAATATAAATGTTATAGTCAAGTTCTAAGAATACCTTGGATAAAGAAAAGAACAAATGCTCCATACTTCATGAGCTGAATATTGAAGAAGGTTGGCTATTCAAGACGATAAAACAAAAAAAAATTGAAATATTTTGGTCACTTGAAACATCACAAAAGTTTGGAGAGAACAATAATGGAGGGGTATATTCCAGGGAGGGCCGGTCTCTCTGGTCTAGGGGTTACACGACTTTCTCCGTAATCCTGTATACTCTCGTCAGTAACATGATGTGTGTGAGAATTGGTAGTGGTTCTCTCCTCGTCGGTAACTTAAGGGGTATGTAAGCCAGTCGCTCAGAAAGCAATGGCAAACTACTGAGCATAATCTTGCCAAGAAATCAACAATCAGCTGAAAGATGCTGATGTTGACAGCGATGTCCTGTAAAGGATATGCGGGGTAAAAAAAAAATTCCAGGGAAGAGGGGAAGAGGAAGGCCAAAGAGAAGATGGGTGCAGGATGTGGCAGATGATCTCCAGATGGGTATATCGGATGTGGGACATCTTGCTTATGATCGAGAGGTTTTCCGCAAAGTTGTTATGGGAGCAAGGTTCTGCAAAGGACATGCTACTGAATGAATGAATGAATTAGCAATAAATGCATGGTAAGTTCTCATGATGAACTCTGCCTTTTTTGTGTGACATCCTCTTTAGCTTCATACACAATGAACAACTAGGGTTAGAATTAAATTGTAAGAAGACAGAGATTATGGTCATCACTAAGAAGAAAGAAATGCCACAATGTAATATACAGGTAAATGGGAATATTCTTAAACAAGTGAATCAGTACAATTTTCTTGGAACAGACATAACATCTGATGGGAGATGCCTTGAAGAGATTAGAACAAGAATCGCTATTGTGACGGGACAGCCCCAGCAGCATCATAATTACACAAGTTTGAAAGGAATTACAGAGCCCACAATATTTTTCTAAAATTCTCTAAAAGAATAAACGTTCCCCAGAAGAGGATAAAAACGTAAGAGAAAAATACAGAGTCACTTAGAGCCCGCACTATCATTTTTACTACATTGGTAGATCAAAGCAACGTCTGGTCTCTACATCTAAGAGATTTTCCCTTTGATGTTCTGATCAACCAGACATCGCGGAGCCAGTCAGTTGAGATTGACGTGTTAGTTTACAATTCTGCGGTTGGAATAGGGACAGACACCTAACACCTTACGTTCAACAGGACCTAACGTGTGAACCAGCCACGGCAGAATGGGAGATAAGAGCCAGACTTTGCGGAGACAGAAAACGTTTGTAGTTGCCGCTGCAAGGCTACAAGCGAGTTCAGCGGACAGACGGGTGATTGTAAGACGGCAATATAATGCAGGCCTTACACCTCTTCGCAACCCAGGAGATAAAAGCTTGTTAATTCCCGGGAAAGTGAGAAGGCACCAGCAGATTGGAATGTAGGTATGACGCAACGTCTGTTGCAGGGGCCAATTCATTGTTTCAGGAATGTGGTATCGGTCAATTTGATTGGCAGAAATAACTACACTCCATGTGGAAAATAGGTGGAGCTAACAGGAACTGGGACATAGTAATTAGCTAACCTGGAAACTAGCCAGGAATTGAATAGAATAAAACTACATGCATGGCCAGCAATCCTCAGACGCATTTACAATAGCATTCTTAGGATACCTACTGGAGAAATATTAACATTTCGTTCTGCTGGACTTCTGTACAAAGTATTATGACAGGATTTCCTAGCTATAACCCAGGTAATACCATTACTCTGATTAGTTTGTCTGCTAGTCTGAAGGCTTGTGTAGTTTCTTGTTCTGCATATTCTCCAAAACTTTACACTCGTGGATTTTCTTTGTACTTAATGTTCCAGTTTCTAGATTTACTATTACACTGTGAACGTTATCTTCTTCTTTCATTCACCACTTGGTTGTCTGATTTGTTGTATTTGATAATTTGGAGAAATCCAGTATCCAAGCTACATGAGCGTGTGGCTTATGCATGTACAGGAGATACATTTAGATTCATCCTGTATGATGTTAAACATTGGGGAGACTGACTACTTAGGAGAAATTCCTGAGAGCTACCAGTCTCTTGATAGCGTCCAATTAACATTGATTATTTGGACCAACACTTTGAGTACCTACCAAGATTGTGGTGAAACCACTTGGTTTGAGGAATGGCACCAGTTCACCTTGTCTGCATGATGTCTGCATGAGGACAGACCTGACTTAGGACATTCAATATCCCAGACAGATTCAGGGAAGGCATTTAATGTTCGACAGGACTGTTCGACCAGCCCTTCCGACAAGACAGTATGAATGAATCAGAAAGGGAAAGAGTAAGTGAGGTGAACTTATATGGGAAACACCCCATTACATAAATGTATGTGATGATGTATGTTTTGAGCTATAGATGTTCTAAATGGTTTTATGAATATATACATATATATTTATTTATTTAGAACTGATATATGTTTATGTAACATGCCATCATCTATCATCATACCATCATATATTATGACTTGAATGTATGTTTATATGAATGTATAGATATATGTGTTTGAGATGTGTAGACGTAGATACTACCCATCTCCGTTCGTTTCATTCCAGATCTCTTAGGAGCAATGGACAGTCAACAACCCATATCAGGAAGTGACTTAGCCTTGTGAGGGACCACTTTGGACTCCTTCAATCTGACAGTGAACTGCGTCTCACTGGGGGAAGCATGACATATGTGACCTCTTAAGTTACGTATACCATAATATAATCATCATCATCATATGATCATCAAGACTAGAAATAATAAACACAGTTGTTGTATTTTAAAACTCAATTTGTCAGTATAATTCTAAATGTTTATAAATATTTGTGTAGCGTAATCAAGTACACACATTTTGTATCATTTAGTGGGGGTTCACACATATTGTCCAGAAGTGGGAATCTATGTCCGGGAGGTATCTTGCCTATGCAGTCATAAGTAACCAGATTACGTTGCATGTCTTAACTCCTCCTTTCTCACTTCTGGTGATACCAAGTACAGCCAAAACTATATAGATATATTCTATCTTCAACTAGCCACTTCTTGGCTGTTTTCTTGAGTATCAGGGACAGTGTCTTAAATCAGCATAACAGACATTTGTTCCACGTTTTCTCTCTGGGATCTGGGGTGGTAATTAGTCCCTTCTGACAGAGTTAGGGGATCTTAAACTGCATCCAGAACTAACCACCAGCAGAAAAAAATGATGTTGGCTGGGTGGTTGCCCAACCGGGAGCTACCTCAAGCCAGTTGGTGACATATTGGTCTGCTCGTCCGCTATAGAATCCGGGAGTAAACCCTAGAACACTTTGGTTCGCTCGCAAGGAACGAACCTATTTCAAATCTGTTAGTCTGGTATTATTCCGGTCTTGCCCATGGATAGAACCTAGTTCATTCTCACTTACATTCTTAGCAGCATTAGTTAGTTATAATTGATTTCTAATGTAATAGCTTGCTTGATTGTAGGCAAGATTTTGACACATTAGGACTTCTCATCCATGATAGAATCAGAGAATAAATTCTAGACTATTGATTTTCATAAACCATTCTTTCATTCTTCACCCATTACGTTTGCTAAGTATTAATTTAGGAATTTGTTTCTAGGGAAGTCTGTAGAATTTAAATAACTTGTTAAAAAGTTAATAACGGATAATATATGAGTTAATATACATCATTCACCACTGTAGAATTAATAATCACATTAATTAGTGATATTAATTAGTTTATTGATGATTTACTTGATGATTGTTTGATTACATGCTTTATCATTTGATTTAATCATGAATAATTTGATAATGCATAATTACTTCAGTGTATGACGGTCTGCTTTGCATCAACTTTCTCACTCAAATTCACTACTATCATTCTCATAGCAGTGTCTGTTCCTCTTGTCACTATCCTGCTCTAGTATAAATCTAACTAGCTCTCTGTAGGGTAATAATATAATTACTTGCCTGAATTTAAGCTGAGAAGAGATCATGGATGCACGCACAGATTTCTTAGAGTCTGCTAGAGAATGGGGCATAAGGCTCGGCTTAGTAGGAGAGAAGTTAGAACTATTTATCAGAGATGAAATGGATTGGTGAGACAAAGAAGATGAACAAATGATGAAAAGACTTGCAGAATTAGAAGCAGATATGCGTCACAAAGCTGAAGAAGATGAGATTAAGAAAAAGCAAATTGAAATACTGAACGTGGAGGAATCAACCAGCTCGGCAGAGGAAAAGCCAATCACTCAAGCCGAAACTGATAGAAAGCGGGGAAGCTGACCGTCACAAAGAAGAGGCATGCATTCCTTCGCAAATCCCCATGGCTCAGAAAAACAAAAACTTAGGCACAGAAAGGCAGATGCTTCCCACTTCAATTCCGAAAAAGAAACGGAATCGGAGGAAATGTACCAAGCATACGGTAAACAGTCACAAACGTGATAAATGCTTACACCGCAATGAAAGCGGATTAGTTGGCTTGGCAACCCAGCAATCTCAGGAGCTTCCTAAGACTTCCCAAAGGAGAAAAATCCAGGAGGAGGACCTGAGGACAACTATTAAAGAGATCGAAGGCAAGACCTTACCCGACTCTTTTATTCCCTTCAGTTCAGAGAAACTAGGAGTGGAAATGAATTCAGCTGAGACTGGAATGGATGTAAAACAGGATTCCAGTGTTTCTTTCTGTGTGGCCACACAAGATGAAACAATTATCAGTATGAATTACTTATCTCAGGTGGGAGATGGCATTGAAAATGACACCTCACAACATTCACTTCTATTGGATTTGGCACAAGAAAACCAGACCAGGGAGAGAATACCTCAATTGGACTTGGAACAAGAGAGCCCAGCCATGGAGGAAAAACAAGACACGGAGGAGAATTCTTACGATGTCAGTATCTTGGAGTCTTTCGAAAAGGAAACTCAAGATACACAAAGCATTCATGTAGGTTATACCACGGACTCTGATTCAGGGACGATAAACATGTCTGCTAACAACAAAGAAGAAAATACTTCTTTGGACAGGATGAAGGTAATACCTATCATCAACACAGCTGAAGCTAACAGGGGATCACAAATGATGGACTCTGCAGCGGAACAAACCCGGAGCGGTTGGTATACTCAACACTCAGGACCTTGTTTACCTTTCACTTCAACCAATGTTGGATGTATAGAACAGCTGGTTATGTATACTTCTACAAGGAGGGATACAAATTCACAGTTCTTGGGGAACAACATGATTTCTCAAAGCTGGACAACTTCTACTAGCCTTATACTTTCAAACACAGATTCAAAATGGAACTCTGTTGAAGAGGAAGTCACCTGGATAAAGATTTATCGAGGGAAGAAAACTCTTAAATCAGGAGGGAGTAAACGGACGCCCTACAAAGAAAGAGGCAAGTATGAGTTGAATGCACATCATAAAATTATGGTGTTTAGCAGATTTCCTGCCAAATGGAGGAGATTAAAGGATTTTATTATGATCTTTGGCCGATGGAGGAAAAGAAAATGGAGCAACATTACTGCGACCAACTCTTTTAAGAAAACACTGATGGCACTTCCTCTGCTGATAGGACAAGGGCCAGAAATTGAGTGGACAATAACAGTCTCTCTGCGGCGCAGGAGAATCTTGTTATACATTTCGCAATTTCCCGGCTGGGAAAAAGTAAAACCTCCAGAGGACAGGACATTACCGAGCAATAGCCCGGAAATCCGACACAACACCAGGAGTAAAGATTTGCAAGATTTATCCTGGGAGGATGGACATGGGATATTTCTTTTGACTCATAGAACATCCCACTGCCACAAGGAATATCGGGAACCCAGACTTGGAGGCAGTTGGAGAAGGGAGAGAACTTAGATACATTCTTGAATGCTGCCGAGGCTCTGTTATAGGCTTCATTAATGAACCTACCTAAATTGGGGAGCTATGTGACGGGACAGCCCCGGCAGCATCATAATTACACAAGTTTGAAAGGAATTACAGAGCCCACAATATTTTTCTAAAATTCTCTAAAAGAATAAACGTTCCCCAGAAGAGGATAAAAACGTAAGAGAAAAATACAGAGTCACTTAGAGCCTGCACTATCATTTTTACTACATTGGTAGATCAAAGCAACGTTTGGTCTCTACATCTAAGAGATTTTCCCTTTGATGTTCTGATCAACCAGACATCGCGGAGCCAGTCAGTTGAGATTGACGTGTTAGTTTACAATTCTGCGGTTGGAATAGGGACAGACACCTAACACCTTACGTTCAACAGGACCTAACGTGTGAACCAGCCACGGCAGAATGGGAGATAAGAGCCAGACTTTGCGGAGACAGAAAACGTTTGTAGTTGCCGCTACAAGCGAGTTCAGCGGACAGACGGGTGATTGTAAGACGGCAATATAATGCAGGCCTTACACCTCGTCGCAACCCAGGAGATAAAAGCTTGTTAATTCCCGGGAAAGTGAGAAGGCACCAGCAGATTGGAATGTAGGTATGACGCAACGTCTGTTGCAGGGGCCAATTCATTGTTTCAGGAATGTGGTGGGGTATCGGTCAATATGATTGGCAGAAATAACTACACTCCATGTGGAAAATAGGTGGAGCTAACAGGAACTGAGACATAGTAATTAGGTAACCTAGAAACTAGCCAGGAATTGAATAGAATAAAACTACATGCATGGCCAGCAATCCTCAGACGCATTTACAATAGCATTCTTAGGATACCTACTGGAGAAATATTAACATTTCGTTCTGTTGGACTTCTGTACAAAGTATTATGACAGGATTTCCTAGCTATAACCCAGGTAATACCATTACTCTGATTAGTTTGTCTGCTAGTCTGAAGGCTTGTGTAGTTTCTTGTTCTGCATATTCTCCAAAACTTTACACTCGTGGATTTTCTTTGTACTTAATGTTCCAGTTTCTAGATTTACTATTACACTGTGAACTTTATCTTCTTCTTTCATTCACCACTTGGTTGTCTGATTTGTTGTATGTGATAATTTGGAGAAATCCAGTATCCAAGCTACATGAGCGTGTGGCTTATGCATGTACAGGAGATACATTTAGATTCATCCTGTATGATGTTAAACATTGGGGAGACTGACTACTTAGGAGAAATTCCTGAGAGCTACCAGTCTCTTGATAGCGTCCAATTAACATTGATTATTTGGACCAACACTTTGAGTGCCTACCAAGATTGTGGTGAAGCCACTTGGTTTGAGGAATGGCACCAGTTCACCTTGTCTGCATGATGTCTGCATGAGGACAGACCTGACTTAGGACATTCAATATCCCAGACAGATTCAGGGAAGGCATTTAATGTTCGACAGGACTGTGCAACCAGCCCTTCCGACAAGGCAGTATGAATGAATCAGAAAGGGAAAGAGTAAGTGAGGTGAACTTATATGGGAAACAACCCATTACATAAATGTATGTGATGATGTATGTTTTGAGCTATAGATGTTCTAAATGGTTTTATGAATATATACATATATATTTATTTATTTAGAACTAATATATGTTTATGTAACATGCTATCATCTATCATCATACCATCATATATTATGACTTGAATGTATGTTTATATGAATGTATAGACATATGTGTTTGAGATGTGTAGACGTAGATACTACCCATCTCCGTTCGTTTCATTCCAGATCTCTTAGGAGCAATGGACAGTCAACAACCCATATCAGGAAGTGACTTAGCCTTGTGAGGGACCACTTTGGACTCCTTCAATCTGACAGTGAACTGTGTCTCACTGGGGGAAGCATGACCTATGTGACCTCTTAAGTTACGTATACCATAATATAATCATCATCATCATATGATCATCAAGACTAGAAATAATAAACACAGTTGTTGTATTTTAAAACTCAATTTGTCCGTATAATTCTAAATGTTTATAAATGTTTGTGTAGCGTAATCAAGTACACACATTTTGTATCATTTAGTGGGGGTTCACACATATTGTCCAGAAGTGGGAATCTATGTCATTCATTCATTCAGGAGCATGTCCTTTGCAGAACCTCGCTCCCTTAACAACCTTCTCAATCACAAGCAAGATGTCGCATGTCCGATACATCCATCTGGAGATCATCCACCACATCCTGCACCCATCTTCTCTTTGGCCTTCCTCTTCCTCTCTTCCCAGGCATATACCCCTCCAATATTGTTTTCTCCAAACCTTCGTGATATTTCAAGTGACCAAAATATTTCAATTTTCTTTGTTTTGTCGTCTTTAATAGCCAACCTTCTTCAATATTCAACAATTGAAGTATGGATGCATTTGTTATTTTCTTTATCCAAGATATTCTTAGAACTCAAACATTTGTATTCAAAGGCATTTATGCGCTGTTCAGCTTGTTTAGTAAGTGTCCAGGTCCCACAGGCATATGTTGCAATGGGAAAGATGCATGCTCTTAATTTTTTGTAGTTCTATCTGTCCCTCTCCACAATTTATTCAGTTGTTTTAGTCTTTAAAGAGCAATAGATATTCGTCTTTTAACTTCTTTCATAGAAGAATGATTAACTAAGGATAAATACAGCGCGATGGTTTACCCTTGCCTACTGTCGGTTTGTGTATGGTTGACTCCACTAGCCTTGGTTTAAAAGGACAGATCCTGCAAGGCAGCAGAGGGGAGAGGGTATGTGTGGCGCCTCTTATCCAGGCATGGCCATGTCACAGTTTTGAGGTACTTTATCAAGATAGCTGTCCCACCTCCTCTAAGAAAATAATGATTGTTCATTCATTTCACTGCCTATATTGATTCACCAGTTTATTCAACATATTCTTAGCTAATCTCTAGAAAAAAAATATCTAGAGGCCACTCCATCATCCGCGACATGGTGGACACACCTAACAGTAGGGCAAGATATATATAAATCATCACTGACTTATATAAGTGTTGGCAGTTATGGTTCGCCATCTCACATGATCACCCATCTTAGATCAGTTCTGAGTTCTTGTTCCTATTATACTATGTGATCAAGCCAACCAGGTATTTATCTTTCTCTCTCTCTTGCTTTTTTCCAATAAATTTTGCCAGTTCCAACTAAAGTATCAAGGTTATTTCTCCTCATAATGTGCCCAACAACTCTTGACTGTCTACGTGTAATTTTTCTAATAAATATGTGGTTTTCATTTGTTTCTTGCAGAACTGTCTCATTCATTTTTTTTTTCTACATCCAAGGTTTTGCATTTTCCTTTTAAAAAAACAAACACATTTCCAATGCCATTAGATTTTCTCAGCTTGTCTGCTTATTGCCCATGTTTCACATGCATACAACATGTTTGATATAGCACTTCACCACTCTTTTTCCATTGAATTTACAGCTATTTATTGGTCAATATGTGTTCCTCTTGAAAAAGGCTACCTTTGCCGTAGCAATTCTTGTTCTAACCTCTACCAGGTACCTTTCATCAGATATTATGACTGTTCTGAAAATGAATCGTACAGATTCATTTGTTTAAGAATGTTCCCTGTTTATTTGGATATTGCATTGTGGTATTTCTTTCTTCTTTAGAAATGAACATAATCTCTGTTTTCTTACAATTTACTTCTAACGCTAGTTTCTCACTGTGTACAACAGCCACATCTACTAAATGCTGCAAATACTGTTTGTTGTTTGCAATAATATACTGCATTATCTGCATTTTAAAATAGTCAAACTACCTGGACTTAACATCAATGGAAGAATCATATGTAGGCGATACAGTTCTACAAGCAGAAAGCGAGCAAGAGTTACAAAAACTAGTGGAACAAGTAAACAGACATAGCGCAGAATGTAAATTAGATATTAACATTCAAAAAACTAAAAACTAAGATAATTAGCGATGGAAAGAAGAGGTCATCAATGAGCTTACAGTAAATGGAGAGATACTAGAACAAGTAACAAACTTCTCCTATCTTGGACAGATAGATAGATATTTGTCTTGTACAAAAAATAACAGAGGATGGCAGAAGTGAAACAGAAATCAAAAAGAGAATAGGAATGGCCAAAAATGCTTTCAATAGCATGAAATCAGTATTAATATCTAGAGAGATTAACAATGCATTGAAAATGAGAATTGTCAAATGTTATGTATATTCAACACTACTATATGGCGCAGAAGCCTGGACATTAAACAAGCAATTAGAAAGTCAAATAGAGACCCTGGAGATGTGGATATACAGAAGAATATGTAGTATTTCATGGAAATAAAAACAATCAAATACAGAGGTTCTAGAAAAGATGGGAATGAAAAGCGATGAAAGAAATAAAAAAAGAAGCAAATGACATATTTTGGCCACGTTAAAAGACATAACACTCATAAAAACCATACTGAAGGATACAGTTGAAGGCAAGCGAGCAAGATGTAGACAGCAATACAAGTGGGATGATAACATCAAGAGATGGACGAACAGCAATCTGACAGAATGTACAGTCACAGCTAGAGACAGACAGTGTCGGAGATCCATTGCAGCCAACCTTCATTGTGGAAACGACACATGATTGATTATCTGCATATCTGACAGTACTGATGTTATGTCATCCAATGGTGATTCATTTTATCTCTCTCTCTCTCTCCATCTCTCTCTGTGAGCACTTACATGCACACACACAAGTTTTTGTTTTTTAAAACTCATGACTATCTCCCAACTCAGTTATAGTCCTCCAATCTATGGGATATCTATCTTATTTTATATATTTCCTGCCTATGTGTTGTGTGCTGGGGACATTTTCAGATATGATGCACAAATAAACTGTACGCTCTGTACGAAACTCATTTTCCAAAGAATACTTTTAAATATCAGACAGAATTGGTGTATTAAATTTGTGTGCCACATTGTCCATTTTGCTAGATAACAGTCAGTAAACCGCGAGATCTAATAGTCCCTTAGTTTTCTAAATATTTATTAAAATGTTACATGTTTTAATCATCAACTCATCTCATCTTATCATGTTCCTCTTGTACCTTGCGGTGTCCAGGTGAAGTATAAACATCGTGAGAGTGCCAGATTATGGGCTTCATGTATCGATATTCCCATGGACTCTGCTATTCCCTCCATCCAACGTTTCCTCCTCTGTTTCCATCTGTTTCCAACTTTCCTTGTTGTGGTATGCTGTTGACTGGTAACCTACTTGCATGGCCAAACCATTTGACTTGCTAAAATAAATTCAGTTGCATGTCCTTCACAGGACATAGCAGTCAATCCCAGAATTTTCGCTGTTCGTGATTCCTGGGCAAATTTTATGTTCAGTAGTTTGCTAGATATACATCTTTGCTTTATTGACTACACAAAGGCTTTTGATAGAGTTAGACATGTCAACATTGTGGATATGCTTGCAGATCTACAAATTGATGGGAAAGACATTAGACTTATAAAAAACATATATTGGAAACAACAAGCTGCCATAAGAATTGATAATGAAGTAGGACAATACCAACCTATTAAGAGAGGTGTTAGGCAGGGATGTGTAATGTTTCCAGATCTTTTTTCCCTATACAGTGAAAATATTTTCAGAAATGTAGAAGACCTAAATGGAATCAGCATTGGAGGACGAAACATAAATAACATTAGATATGCAGATGATACAGTATTGATTGCAGACAATGCACAGGATCTGCAACAATTAGTAGACGCTGTGGTTGTACACAGTGAGCAGCTGGGGTTGGAATTAAATTGTAGGAAGACACAGGTTATGGTCGTCACTAGGAAGAACGAAGTACCACAATGTAATATACAAGTAAATGGGAATATTCTTCAACAAGTGAATCGGTTCAATTATCTCGGAACAGTCATAACATCTGATGGCAGATGCCTTGAAGAGATTAGAACAAGAATCGCCATTGCGAAAGTAGCCTTTAGCAAGATGAAAAACATTCTGACCAATAAAATTATGTCAATTGAAACAAGAAAAAGAGTGTTGAGGGGATACATAGAGCCTGTTCTTTTGTATGGATGTGAAACTTGGACAATGTGCAGTCAAGCTGAAAAACATCTGATGGCTGCAGAAATGTGGTTTCTGAGGAAAATGCAAAGAATACCATGGACAGATAGAAAAACCAATGACCAAGTACTACAAGAGACAAATGAAAATCGTAGATTGATTAGAGAAATTAGACGTAGACGGTCAAAATTTTTTGGACATGTTATGAGAAGAAATGGACTGGAGAACTTAGTGACAGCTGGCAAGATCGAAGGGAACAGACCAAGAGGAAGACCGAGAGGAAAATACCTGGATGGCTTGGCCACATGGCATGGACGAGACAGGAACACTGAGCTGATCCACGACTCTGGTGATCGAGTGAAATGGCGAATCATGACCGCCCACGCTTTCCGGCATGGCACATGATTGATTGATTGAGTTTGCTAGTGCTCTCTGAACGACCGGCTCCTATACCTTTTTCGAAAAAACCAGCACCGCTGTGTTTCGAACCCGGGTATGCGGGCTCACAAACCGCGTTAGCAAGTCCTTAGCCACAGAGACCAACTTGCTGCTTTCTAATAAAATCTAGTTCTGCTATAACCCCCACTTTAGTCCTGATTTCTTCATTTCTGATTTTATCTCTTCTTGATACGTTGAGCATTCTTCTCATGAATCTCATTTCTGTTGTTGTGATTTTTCTTTTCTCTTTTTCTGTCATTGTCCAGGTGTGGCATTGGTAGCATAGAGTTGGTAGGAAGATTGTATTGTTTGTTCTTTAGTATTGGTGCCATTTGTCCAATGAGTTGGTTTGCCTTATTGCATCTATTTTCGATCTCGTCTTCTGATCTGCCATTTGATGATATTATACTTCCTAGGTACTTGAAACTCTTTACTTGTTCCAAGGGATGTTCGGTTAGGTGAATTTTTTTTTTTCTTCTTTAGTTATAGTCATTACCTCTGTTTTGCTTGTGTTAATTTTCATGTTATGTTCCCTACACATTTCGTTTAGACTATTCATGTGGTCTTGTAATTCAGCTTCTGATTTTGCTATTAGTGCCTGGTTGTCTGCAAACTGGAGTTCTCTAATGGTTAGATATGCAGATGGTTCTTCTTCTGTGTTCTCGTTATGCAGTATTCTTGCAGTCTCTGTTTGACTGGTTTGTTTACATATGTCGTCTATATATGTTATGAACAAGAGAGAGGACAGGACACAACCTTGTCGTACTCCAGATCATATGGTGAAGGGTTCTGAGTGTCCTCCAGTTGCTCTCACTATGCATTTACTGTTGTTATATAAGCTTCTACATAGGTTTGTTAGATGTGTACTCACACCATATTGTTTAAGGATTTCCCACAGCTTATTTCTATCTACTTTATCAAATACCTTTTCTTGGTCTACAAAGGCTAAGTAGAGTGTTTCATTGAATTCAATTGATTTTTCTATAAGCTGTCTAAGAGCAAAAATAGCATCTGTGCATCCTTTGTTTTTCCTAAATCCAAGTTGTGTTTCGCTTAGCTGGAGTTCTATAATAATTCATAATCTTTTCTCAAGAATTTTGCAAAATATTTTCCCAGTATGACTCAACAGTGAAATGCCTCTGTATTGTGCGCAGTCTCTTTTGCTGCCTTTGTTTTTCCAAATTGGTATCAATCAATCAATCATGTGCCATGCCGGAAAGCGTGGGCGGTCATGACTCGCCATTTCAGTCGATCACCAGTGTCGTGGATCAGCTCAGTGTTCCTGTCTCGTCCATGCCATGTGGCCAAGCCATCCAGGTATTTTCCTCTCGGTCTTCCTCTTGGTCTGTTCCCCTCGATCTTGCCAGTTGTCACTAAGTTCTCCAACCCATTTCTTCTCATAACATGTCCAAAAAATTTTGACTGTCTACGTCTAATTTCTCTAATCAGTCTACGATGTTCATTTGTCTCCTGTAGTACTTGGTCATTGGTTTTTCTGTCTGTCCATGGTATTCTTTGCATTTTCCTCAGAAACCACATTTCTGCAGCCATCAGATGCTTTTCAGCTTGACTGCTCATTGTCCAAGTTTCACATCCATACAAAAGAACAGGCTCTATGTATCCCCTCAACACTCTGTTTCTCGTTTCAATTGACATCTTTTTATTGGTCAGAATGTTTTTCATCTTGCTAAAGGCTACTTTCGCCATGGTGATTCTTGTTCTAATCTCTTCAAGGCATCTCCCATCAGATGTTATAACTGTTCCAAGATAATTGTACCGATTCACTTTATTGTATCTTTATTATTATTATATTTATTTTATTTTTATTATTATTATTATAAATTTATTATTATTATTATAAATTGGTTTTATTATTGTTATAAATTGGTATAATTATGGCATTTCCCCAGTCTTATGGTGTCTGTTGTTCTACCCAAACATGGTTGAATAGTCTATGTAGCAATGCTGTTCCTACTTCTCTTGCTACTTTAATTAGTTCATTTGGTATTTCATCTTGTCCTGGTGATTTGTTCAATGAGGCTAATCTGATGGCTTCTATAATTTCTTCTTTCAGTATGTCTGTTCTAGTTCTTCGATGGCATCTGTGTCAGTTTCTTGAATTCCTGTGACATCTGATGGGATGGTGAGAAGTTGTTTGAAGTACTGTTTCCATCTTATTAGGATTTGTTTTTATTTACTTATTGGTTCCCCATTTTTGCTGTTAATTATTTCAGTTGAGGCAAAGGGTTCTCCTCTGGTTCGCATTACACTTATCTTTTTGTAGAAGTTTCTAGTTTGCTTCCTTGTAGTTTTTATTTAGGGTTTCTCCATACTCTTCCCGGTCTTTTTGTTTTTCCCTCTTTACTATTCTATTCACATGTCTTCTCGCTATTCTATATTCTATGTAATCACATTCCTGTTTGCTCTTAACCAATTTTTATATTTTTCCTTTTTGTCTTTTACCGCTTTCTTTACCTCTGCATTCCACCAACCTGTTATTTTCTTTATCCGTGTTTTGCGTTTTTTTGTGGTTCCATGTTATTTTTACAGTATTTATAATGCTTGATTTGAACATCTCCCATATTTCTTCCACTGTTTTTCTTTCTATAGGTAATTTTACAAAGATTTTAGTTAGTTCTTTCTCAAAATGTTCCCTTACTGCTTCGTCTTTAAGGGTTTTTAAGTTTACTAATTCGCATGGCATGTATTTTCCTGCTCTTTGCTTTCTTCTTCTGATGATTCTTACTGTGGCAATGACTGCTTTACGATCTGTCTTTATACTCAAATTGGGCACTGCCCTTGCATCTAATATGTTTCTCTTTCTGTTATTTCTTGTTAATATAAAATCAGTTTGGCTTTTAGTATCTAGATTGTTCCATTTATACTGGGCATATACTTGTGAATCTTTATGTTTATAGAATGTGTTTGTTATATAGATGTCGTGTTGTCTGCATAGCTCTATCAGTCTACTTCCGGTATCATTCCTTTCATTATGCTGATCTCCAAATGCTCCCAGATGCTTTTCTATGCCCACTCATGTCCTAGTCTTGCATTGAAGTCTCACATAGCTATGATGTTGTCCTGCTTATTTATTTTATTTAGCATGTCATGGATGTCTTCGTAGAATTCTTCGCATTCTTGCTAATTTTTGTTTGTATTAGATGGTGCATATATTTGTACATATGTTGTAATTGTCTTTTCTTTTATTCTCACTGTTATGATTTTTTCTGATATATATTTTATTTCTAGTATTCCTTTTGCTGGCCATGGTTCGATGACTATTCCCACACCGTGTCTTGCCCTTTCTTGCTGTTCTACTCCAGAGTAGACAAATGTGTAACTGTGGTGGAGCTCCTTGCATTCTTTCCCCTTTGTTAAACATTATTTCCTGTAAATTAAATATGCTATATCCTAAGTTTTCATAGCCAAGGGGTCATATCAAGCTTAACCTTGACTAATTATGTAGGATGATGAATGAAATGTTAACAATATGCTAAAGTCAGACATATCCTACTCATGTATGTGAAGTATCCTTCTGTCTTTACTGAGTTCAACAATATCACGTAAGGTATTGAATTTTGGTACCAACAGTCAGGGTCATCTGTTAATTGAGGGCCCATTGAAAATGAAATTCCACAGTGAGCCTATCGTGTCCACCTAAGTCAGGAAAATCATCATCATCATCAACTTAAGAAATCTACAACTAGTCCCAACTGTTGCTACTATAAACTTTACCACCTAGTAAAGATTGACACTACATGCATCTTGTTGGATCATAACCTAGTCATATATGAATTTTCATTTGGTGAACAATGGATGCAGAAAATCAAACCTTCTAGGACCGAATTTTGGGAAAATGATGAGAACCATGTTCCATTGTTTCTTCTTCTTCTTCTTCAGCGTTCCGAGCCATTGAGGTTCTTTGCTGCAGATACAATCCCTCTCCATTCGTCTCTCTGGTTGACCTTCTCTTGCCAGTCGTTGATTCCAAGTGCTTGTGTGTCTGTATATATATTATCTCTCCACCGTCTTCTTGGTCTACCTCGGGGTCTACGGTCATTTATTTCCTGAGTGTAAGCGAGTTTTGTTTCCCTATTATCTTCCATTCTTTCTATATGCCCCAGCCATTGTAGTCTATTAGCCTTCATGATACCAGTGATTAGCGGGGACTTAAACAGATAGACTGGAGAACTTGGTGACAACTGGCAAGATCGAGGGGAACAGACCAAGAGGAAGACCGAGAGGAAAATACCTGGATGGCTTGGCCACATGGCATGGACGAGACAGGAACACTGAGCTGATCCACGACTCTGGTGATCGAGTGAAATGGCGAATCATGACCGCCCACGCTTTCCGGCATGGCACATGATTGATTGATTGAAACAGATCATAAATGTCTTTGTTACTTCTTCTTTTCCACTCTCCACTTTGTGTATCCCTAATGGGTCCAAAGATGCATCTTAAAACTTTGTAAAGGTTTGTAGCAAGGCTTCGTCTCCTTTCGTTGTACTCCAGGTTTCAGAGCCATACAACACAACTGGTCTGATCAGTGTTTTGTATATTGTGATCTCGGTGTTACGAGATAGCGCCTTTGATTTTAGTAGATGTTGTAGTGCATAGTATATCTTATTTCCAGAATTGATTCTAGTTTGTATTTCTTCCCTTATGATGTTGGAGCAGTTGAAGATTGTACCCAGGTATTTGTATGTTTCTGTTCTTTTAATGGTCATATTATCTATTTGTATGTGGCCAGAGTTTTTAGCCATTCCTTCTCTTGAAATTACCATATATTCTGTCTTATCGTGATTGATAGCCAGCCCCATCTGTTGGGCTTTTTCCTTTAAGTGAGTCAATATTTCCAATGTCTTTTGTTCATTTTCCCCTATAATATCTATATCATCTGCATAACCAAGCAGCTTGGATGTTCCTCCAATATCACATTCCTCCTTTACCCTCCTTACAACTTTCTCTAGAGCCAGATTGAAAAGGAGCGGTGATAGTGCATCACCCTGTTTCAAGCCAGATGTTATTTGGAAAGGGTCTGATTTCCTGCCTGTATATGTTACTATATTATAAGTATCTTCCATGCATAGTCTGGTCATGTTGATTAACTTCCTTGGTATTCCAAATTCCCGCATAGCATTCCATAAACTATTCCTATGGACACTACTATCATAAGCCTTTTTAAAATCCACAAAAATGTTATGGAGATCTCTTTTATATTCCCAATTTTTCTCAGCTATTTGTCGTAAGATAAATCTCTGATCTATTGTTGATCTGTTTTGTCTAAAACCTGCCTGGTAGTCACCTAATATGTATTCTGAATATGGTTTTAGTCTATTTAGTAATACTGCAGATAGTATCTTATAGCTTATGGACAGTAGTGATATTCCTCTATAATTTTCACACTGGAACTTGTCTCCTTTCTTAAAGATAGGTATCAATAATGACCCTTTCCAGTCATGGGGTAATTCTTCAGTCCTCCAGATTTTTATTATTAGTTCGTATAGCTTTAGATGTAATGCATGGCCACCCGCCTTTATAAATTCAGCAGCAATTCCATCAGCCCCAGTTGCCTTATTGTTTTTAAGTTGTGTGATTACATATAGGATTTCTTCAAATGCAGGTTCTTCAATTTGTGGTTCACACGTTAGAACCTCTTCCTGTGGGAAAGTGTTACTTGGAGCTTCACAATTTAGTAATTCAACAAAGTATTCTTTCCATGTGTTGCACATTTCCTCATTGGTATTTATCGTATTCCCATTTTTGTCTTTTAAACTAATTCAATTCAATGTTTTATTGTTTAATAATATTAAATTGATAGTTAGTTATTTTATCTAACAAAGCGTTGGTCACTAATATATATATCTAATTTCAGTTTCAATTTGAATCTTTATGTTATTTTAATCTCATTTGTTCTCTTAACTTAAACAGGTGTTAATTGCTGATTTTTTTAGAAACTTATTGATTTTATTGAGGATAACTAATAAAATTTTCTTCTTCTTTATTTTGCCCACTATCTCTCATTGAGGCATGGGCCCTCAACCAATTCACTCCAAGCCCTCCTATCTTTAGCTATCCCATGCAGCTCTGCCCATGCCCTTTCCATATTGTTCATTTCTGTTTCTACTTCTCTTCTATGTGACTTTTTAGATCTTCCTCTATTTCTTGGACTTCCGGTCCCCAACATGGTGGTTAGACATTGAACCATTAAGTCCTCTGGCATGTTTACACTTGTGGCTACGGTTTGCATTCACATTTTCCTCATGTTGGACTGGTAGTACATGTTTCCATCACCCTGCTGAGTGAGTGCATAGGGTGACACTGTGAGCTGTGAGATTCATGTGGAATGCTTTTACCTCTCTACGCTGTTGTTTGCACAGTTCTTCTTCTTTCGTTCGCTTGAAATATGTCTATAACTGCAGTGCTGTCTCTTGTATGAATTGAACTGTCTTTTTCAGTTCACATAGCGGTCCATAGAGTTTATCTTCCACTGTCGTCTCTCTAGGCCAGAAGGTTTGCCTAGATATGTTATATTTTGGGCAGTCTTGGAGTATGTGCTCTGCTGTCTGCGACGCCAATCCACATGTACACATGGCTGTTTCACCAATCTTGAATTTTGTATACATGTGGTTGCGTAATCTATTGTGCCCTGTTCTGAGGCGCAGAATAATGACTTGTTCTGGTCTATCCATAACATGGTAGTCATCTTGAGCAGGTTTTGGTGGCTTTCAGACTGATTTGATCATTCTTTTCTTTTGGTGGTATGTTACAGGCACATCCGGCTGTTCTTCTTTGGCTCCTTCCTTAACCAATTGATCAGCTCTGTCGTTCCCGGGTGTGTTGTGTTGTTTGTCCATCAAGAATGATGATGACCATTCATTTCATCCAGTGGGGTTGAAGGTGTGGAGCCGTGGGTTCTAAGATGGCTGATAAGGCCTATTTTGGCTCGAAATGTTCTTTGACAATGTTGGCAAAGAATGCTTGACGTCTCTGGAGGAGGATTTCCTGCAGTGGTTTTTCTGTCCTGCCTTTTCTTCACAGCTCTTGCAGTCCTGGTTGCCTCACATATGACTGCACCTTTGCGCAATGATGCACGCCACGAATTTCGGTCTCTGGCTGCAGCCTCCCAGGTGTCATGATGAATTCCAAAAGCATTCAGTGAAATTTTCAGTGTCTTTAAAACGTTTCCTCTGGCCACCTTGGAAGCGTTTACCACAACGCAGTTCGCTGTAGAAGATTCGTTTAGGGAGCCTGTGATCTGGCATGCGGGTCAAGTGACCAGCCCAGCAAATCTGATTCTTCATCAGTAGAGTGTGGATACTGGGCATGGATTCTCTTTCTAGGACTTCAGTGTCTGGAATCTTGTCTTGCCATTTAATCTTCAGTAGCTTCCTTAGGCAGACTGTGTGGAAGTGGTTTAATTTCCTAGCGTGTCGCTGATAAACAGTCCAGGTTTCACAAGCATACAGCAGTGTGGATAATACAGCTGCTTTGTAGACTTTTAGCTTTGTTTGCAGGCTTATTCCAGTTCTGTCCCATACATTCTTGTACAGTCTGCCAAAGGCTGCTTGTGACACAGTGCTGCCAAGATAGGTGAATTTGTCCACAACACTTAGTCTATGATCATTCACTTTGATATTCGGCACAGTGTGATTATTCCCTGGAGCTGGCTGGTACATAACTACAGTCTTCTCCAAGTTGATATTGAGCCCAAAGTTGGCACAGGCATGTGAGAAAGCTGAAACATTATGTTGCATGTCCGCCTCTGAGTTGGCGTATAGAGCGCAATCATCAGCAAACAGGAGCTCTCTGACAGTGCCGCTGTCAATTTTGGTTTTAGCTTTCAGCCTTCTGAGATTGAATAACTTTCCATCCATACGGTAGTTGACGTCTATTCCAATGTCGTCGTTCTCGAAGGCATTCATCAACATGGCTGAAAACATGAGGCTGAACAGTGTTGGTGCCAGGACACATCCTTGCTTCACTCCATTGGTTACAGGAAAGGGTTCAGACAGTTCACCATTTTCCTGTACTCTTGCCTGCATGCCGTCATGAAATAGCCGCACTATTTGGACAAACTTTCGTGGACAGCCATATTTTGCCATAATCTTCCACAGTCCTTCTCTGCTGACTGTATCAAAAGCCTTGGTAAGGTCAATGAAAGTGGAGAACATTTCGCAGTTCTGTTCCTGACATTTCTCTTGCAGCTGCCTTGCAGCGAAAATCATGTCAACAGTTCCACGTTCTTTTCTGAAGCCACATTGACTCTCAGGAAGAAGACCTTGATCGAGATGGGCTGTGAGGCGATTGAGAAGAATTCTGGCGAGTATCTTCCCTGCAATTGAAAGCAAGGAGATGCCTCGGTGGTTGTCACAGAATTGGCGGTTTCCTTTACGTTTGTAAAGGTGGACTATTGACGCGTCCTTAAAATCTTGTGGCATGGTCTCGTTCATCCATATGTTTGTGAAGACTTGGTGAAGCTGCTCTGTTAGGACCGGCCCACCTGCCTTGTAT
The DNA here is from genome assembly GCA_963921405.1 of Cepaea hortensis. Lineage (NCBI taxonomy): Eukaryota > Metazoa > Mollusca > Gastropoda > Stylommatophora > Helicidae > Cepaea > Cepaea hortensis. Next base: position 116,960,753 of record OY992877.1, on the reverse strand, counting down.
ATCTCTGCTGGGATGGAGTCAGGACCAGGTGCCTTGCCGCTGGAGAGTTGCTGGATGGCTTTGTTTATTTCCACTATGGTTGGCAGGTCACCAAGTGTCTCATTGGTGGGAACTTGAGGAAGGCAGTTGATGGTTTCATCATCGAAGAAGGAAGTTGCATTTAAGATTTTGCTGAAATGCTCTGCCCAGTGTTGGAGGATTTCTTTCTTATCGGTGACCAATGTTCCCCCGTCTGCACTGAGGAGGGGAACTATGCCTGGTGATGAAGGACCATAGACCGCTTTCAGTGAGTCGTAGAAGTTTTTCATATCATGTCTGTCAGCAAAGCCCTGAATTTCATCAGCTTTGCTGCTCAGCCAGGAGTCCCGCATGTGCCGAAGTTTCTGCTGCACTACTCTCTGAATGTTCTTGAAAGCATCTTTTTTTTATGTTGACTTTGGGTCATTCAAATGTGCCTTGAGGAGAAGATGTTTCTCGGCCAGCAATTGATTGATGTCTTCGGAATTTTCGTCAAACCAGTCTTTATGCTTTCGGGGGGCTGGACCCAGGATTTCCATAGCAGTGTTGTAAATTGTGTCCTTTAGGGCTCTCCATTCTGTTTCTGTATCCTGTTTAGCTTCAGCATTGGGCTTGAGGCGGTCTTCCAGCATATTTTCAAACGACTGCTGCATTTTCTGTTTAGGCGGGTGACATTTAGCTTTGTTTACATTTTCGCCCCTTGAGGACGCCGTGGTGGCCTGATGTGGATGTTCATTTTCGAGACAATGAGACGATGGTCTGTCCAACATTCGGCACCACACATGGATTTTGTCACTCGAACGTCTTGTCTGTCACTCCTCCTGACGATGACATAGTCAATGAGGTGCCAGTGTTTCGAGCGAGGGTGCATCCACGATGTCCTATTTCTCATGGGGAGACGGAAAATTGTGTTCGTAATCACGAGATCATGTTCGGCACATGTCTGAAGGAGGCGGAGTCCATTGCTGTTACAATTTCCGACTCCATGCTTTCCAATAATGCCACTCCAAGAGGTGGTGTCCGTGCCTACTCTGGCATTGAAATCCCCAAGGAGTATAAGTTTGTCTCCTTTGGGAACAGACGTTAATACACTGTGCAGGTCCTCATAGAACTTGTTCTTGACATCATCTTCGTTGGTCATAGTTGGTGCGTAGACACTCACAATGGTTGCGTGCTTCCTTCCATTCAGCAGAAGCAACTTCATGGTCATGAGCCTGTCGTTTATAGCCTTTGGAAATCCAGCTAATTTGCCGACCAGGGCCGACTTAATGGCAAATCCCACACCGGATTGGCGTCTTTCCTCGCTTTTCCTTCCACTCCAGAAAAATGTGTAGCCGGCACCAATTTCACAGATTTGGCCTTCTTCTGCAAGTCGTGTCTCGCTCAAGGCTGCAATGTCGATGTTGTACCTGCCCAGCTCTCTCCCAATCAGTGCTGTTCGTCTCTCTGGACCCGACGCGCCGTCTCTGTCAAGTAGGGTGCGTACATTCCAAGATCCAATTGTTAAGGGAATATGATTTACTCTTTTAGCTTTGCTTGTTTTATCTTTCTTTGTATGTCGACCGCAGTTAAGGGTACCCACCAACCGCGGCTAGCTGGTTAGGTAGTGATGAAGCAGACAATGTTTAGGGCACCTTTTCTAGCCCCTTCCTCATGCTATGGAGGTGAGCAGTGTGTTCCTATAGAGGGCTGCTCAGTCGCTCAGGGGGCTGCCGAATCCCACTGCTGCTCCGGTCAGTAGAAGACGACCATATGGCCTGAGCCGCCTGTGTGCAGGTCTGCGACTACGGCTGCCAGCGTACCCACGCCTGCCGCTTTGTCGCTCGCCCATCGCCACAGGGCTTGAAGGTGATATGTGACGTTGGATGAAGAATGACTTGCGCGATGACTTGGATTAAAGTGAGGAAGAGTTGCGCAATTCGTCGACCTCACTCTCTCGCCTGAGTCCATCTTAGTCCAGTGGCAAGACAAGTCGAGACGATTGGAGACGAATACAGGTGCAGTGGATGACCAGGGCGCTCTACGTGCCTTGCCGTGCTCATTACGTTCCACAACGCTTTGCAGGTAAACGCCGTCTTGCCCGTTGAATCAGGAATAATTTCTTCCGCGCAGTCTGCCGAATCCTGTCTTCACATGCTGGGTAGGCATACCCTAGTTTACCTCTTGGTTTGACACCAAATCGGATACCCATGCCTGGTTTAGCCAGCCTCTCACAGCTGTTGCCCGGGGGGTGGCCGCTGTCACATGCTGACAGCTACTAGGAGCCACAGGCACGAGCTGGGTGTCAGACTTGGACCAGTGGGGGATGGGTCCTGAAAGGACATGAGAGCCATCCTTACCAAAGGTGCTACCAATGCCTGACACCCCGTACGGGTACTCCACAGTGGGATGGTATCCACTGTATGGTGACCTTATGCTGACTGCTAAGTTCAGAAACTAGTGTCCTTAGTACTGGCAATTTCCCAGATAGGAGCGCCTCGAGTACTGATTTTGCATCTGTCAATAGCACCACAGGTTGTGTACCATTGCTGGTATTTAGTAATTTCTCTGTTGCTATCTTGATTGCCTCAATTTCAGCATCGTAGTTATGGCAGTACTTTCCTGTCGGTACTCTAGGTGTGTCCCTGGTATTATTTGGGTATTCTATGTACACTCCCGCTCCTCCATTTCGAACAGCATTTTGTGCTGACCCATCTGTGTAGACTCGGATCCAGAGGTCCTGTGGGTATTCTTCATCAAGGAAGCTGAGAGTGGCTGTTCTGTGCTGCACACTGTTCTGATCTTCCTTGTCAAATATTCCTCTCACTTTTGTCTGGATTTGTAATGATAGTCTATGCTCATCTTTCCATGAAGTTCGCTCTGGAATAGTTGTTAGGGGGATACCAACTGTGGGCAGATCGGTGGTTTCTCTGCAGAGTCGTTTGGCCTGGTGGATAAAACTACTTCTTTTCAACCGCCCCATAGCTAGGTTTTCAAATCTGTTCTTCATAGGGTGGCCTGGCAAGCTGAGGAACTTTTCTGCTTGTATTAGCGTTTTCGTATCTCTGCGCTCACTCAGTGCTTGTGTCCTCCCCATCTTCTCCATTTCCACTATAGGGGTTGATCTCATCCCTCCTGTGGTGACTCTATGTGCTTGATTTTGCACTTTGTCCAGCTCTTGTAGTGTGGTTTTTGCTGCCGGACACCATGCAGTTGATCCAGGTGTGGTCGTATGCTCTGTTGATAAACTTTGCTAAGTATTTTCCCACTGGCTCCCCATGTGGTTCCACTTAGCTTTCTCAGGATGGCTATTTTCCTTCTGGCTTTTGCTACTGCTTTCTTGATGTGCTTTCTCTATGTCAGCCTGCCATCAAATGTTACTCCAAGGTATGTTGGTTCTTTATCTTCTCGTAGTCGTGTTCCATTTATCTGGATGGTCCTTGCCTTTTGTTTTGGAGAGAGGGTAAATAGGGTGGTGCTGCACTTGTCAGTGTTTATGCTGACACACCATCTATTTGCCCATGCAACAAATCAACAAATGTATCTACAGCTCTTTGTAGTAATCTGGTGGCCACTGATGCATGTTCATTTGTGCTCCATAGAACCAGGTCATCGGCATACATTGCGGCTTTAATTCCATGCGGTAGATTAGCAACAAGATCATTGATGAAGATTAGAAAGAGTGTGGGGGACAATACTCCGCCCTGGGGAACTCTGTGACGCAGTAGTACTTTCTTGCTCTTTAGTCCGTCTATCTGTACTCGGGCTCTTCTGTTGTGCAAGTATGCTTTCACCCATTTGTACATTCTTCCATTGACTTTGCAGTTTCTCAGTTTATTCATCAGACCTTCTTTCCAGACTTTGTCAAAGGCTTTCTTCAAATCTATCCATGCCGCAAGCACCAGCTTCTTCTCTTGGAATGCATCCTCAATTTCTTGAGAGAGGTAGGTTGTCTGATATTCCGTAGAGTAGCACTGCCTAAAGCCAGCTTGCTGTGGCACAAGGATGTTTTTACTTTCAATGTACCACTGCAGTCTGTGATTGATGATGCGCTCCAGTGTTTTGCAGAGACAGCTGGTGAGGCTAATTGGTCTGTAGCAAGAGGCAATGGAACTATCTTTCCCTGATTTTAGGAGGGGTATCATGATTGCTTCTCTCCAGGCTTGTGGAACACTGCCTAAGGTCCAACTGTTATTGAAGATCTGCAACAGCTTTGCTTTGGCCTCTGTTCCTAGGTTCCTGATCATTTCATTGGAGATACCATCAGCTCCTGGTGACTTTCTCATTTTCAGTTTTGATATGGCTAGCTCCAGTTCGCTGATTGTGATGGGTGCCTCCAGAACCTCATGTACTATTTCCTTCTGTCCTGTATGTTGCCGTTTCTCTTGAATCTCTTGTTGTTTCTCTGGACTGATTTTGATATTGTTATCTTGTGCGAATGAGTCCGCAAAATGGTCAGCTGCTTGCTTTCTTGTTAAGATGTTCCCATCTTTATGTAGTGCAATTTTTGAGTTTCTCCCTGTGCCCTCATCGTTAAGTTGTTTTATTAGCTTCCACAATTTCCTTGTGTCTCTTTCAAAGTTCAGAGACTCTGTTTTTTGCTGCCAGCTTTTCCGTCTAGCCTGCAGCTTGGCCCTTTGAAATTTGGCTTTTGCATGCTGGAATTTATTGTGGTACTCTTGGTTGGGTGTGGCCTCTGCTTGCTTTCTACATACTTCCACATCATTATGCAACTGTTCCAGTTCACTACTCCAGTAGGGTTTATATTGTTTACGGGCTCCTCTTGGTACTGTTTTTCGCGCTGCCTGTAGTATGCATTTCCCAAACTCTTCAACTACTTTATTTATGTCTTTCTCAGTGTTCAGGTTTCTAACCAGTATGCTGGTGCGATGCTTGTACACTGCCCAGTCTGCTTTCTTGTAGTTCCACCTTGAGAGGGTGCTACTTTCACTTACAAGCTCATTTTCTACAGTTAGAAAGACTGGTCGATGGTCACTGCCACCTAGTTGTTTCCCAACAATTCGTGTAATGTTCCACTCCAGGTCTGGTGAATGAAAAGCCAGGTCAGGTGTAGTTGTAGAGTGCCATGATCTCGAGTAGAAAGTATGTGGATCGGACGGCTTGTTAACCAAGATGAATCTATTCTCATCCTGCCAGTCTTCCAGTCTCTCTCCTCTCTGGTCCATGTGATCATAGCCCCAACTCTGCGAGTGGCTGTTGAAATCGCCGCACACAATAATTTTTTCTGTTAATGGTAGTGTGTCCAGTGCCTGTGGACGGTCACTTGGACAGTAGTAATTGATCAGATGTAGGTATGTATAGCCTGTTTTAAGTTTAAGTGTCTGATACTCAGCCCCTTCCATATAGACTTCGATTTGGGAAGCAGTGATGTTATTTTTTACAAGGGTAAGTATCCCACCTTTTCGCCTGTCCTTTCGGTCAGATCGGTAACACTGGTAGCCTCTGATTTTGAAGGCTATATTTTCGTTGAGGTGAGTTTCTTGCAAGCAACATATGCTTACTTTTTCTTTGTCCAGGATGTTTTCTAATTCTACTTTTTTGTTGCTGACTCCCTCCGCATTCCAGTGCATTATTTTAAGTCTTAGTTTAGTATGGCCAGCTGTTCTATTCTCATGTCCCCTGGCTCCACAGGACATCTGAGAAGGACCTCCAGTAGTTGGGGTTGGACCCTTTCGAGACATAGGGCCCGGCACTGCACCTGCCTGGGGGTCCAAAGCAGGGCGAGCACCATAACGTTTAGCAGCAGTCGACATATTCCATTTTGCGTAATTGCGTGGCATCCTGATTTCTGTGGTGCGCCTCCTGGCTGGTTGCCTCTGTCTTCAGCACCTTTCCTTTGCTAGAGCAGACTGTGGTCTCACTCAAGTTTAGATGTGTACACACGCACACACGGGTCTGCACATGCATGTATGTGTATACACATCTAGAGCACACTGGTTATTTTCCGGCGCCAGATACTCGCCGTCGCCCCTTCTCCTGTTAGTTAAAACAGTTCCGCCACGTGAAGGCCAGGAGTTGGACTTTTGCTGCAGAGGTTATGTATTCACGAGCCATTGGGGTATTTAAGCAATGTTGGGCGCTCACCCCAACACTGCGCCCCGGCTACATACAGCAATTTGGAACCGTTTGCACAGTGAACTGCATGTTCAGAACAATGGTCGGCTGTCGCTGAATTGACTGGTTTGCCTTTTCAGTTCACGAGTGCATTTTCAGGAGACTCCTGGAAGTCGTCACTGGAGCTACGGAGTTCGTGCTTTGTGCGGCGCTTTCAGCAGGTCGCCCTGTGAAAAGAGACTGAGCCATATGGGATCAAACCCGGGTCTTTCTGGTGACTGCCGATTCCATTGACGATGAACTGTATTTTTCGTGGAGGACTTTTATGTTGGCATTCTGGCGGCGGCATTATGCATAATGTACCTGTGCGGGCTGTTGGCCTGCCGAGACTTCTGTCTGTTCCACTTTTCGCATTGGGCAGTGAGGAGCATTTTGTGTGATATTCACTGGCACAGGAACGGAGCATAATGGGGACGACCCGTTGCCATGAAGTTGGAACCGCGACTAACTAACTAATTGACCTCTATTTCTTTAGCCCCGTGGTTTCCAGACTAAGGCTTTTTAGTTACACTTTTCTCAGGTTTTCTCAATGTATCGCCTATCTAGTGCCAGCGTCTTTTTTTTTCTCTGAGTTCATTGATATTTGTCTAGTTCTGTCCATTAGCTCTTTATTTGTTATTTTGTCATACCATTTTATTCCTTATATTTTACTTTAATGAATGTTTGTAGTTTATTTGTAGTCATTTTCAAAACTCTCCATGTTTCTGATATATAAACTGATAACATTACCCTAATTTCTTTCATATAACTAAGACCATGCGCTATTTAGTGCTGCTAATTAACAAATAAAACTACTGAGCGTAATCTTGCCAAGAAATCAACATACAGCTAAAAGATGCTGATGTTGACAGCGATGTCCTGTCAAGGATATGCAAAAAAAAAAAAAAAAAAAATGAACTAATATACACTTTTTAGTGTGGTCATTAAGATGCATTTGTAATATGATGTGGTAAAAGACCACATAATATCACAGTACAGAAATGTTACCAACATAACCAAGAGAGCACTACAAACTAAGAACTGTGCAAATTTACAATCATGTACACTTGCTACACATTTACTATGTAAAACATAGATGACGACTAATTTTATGATATAAGAATATATAAAGTGAAAAACTAACAGACATAGTTACATTACTTGATATTTTTAAGGTAAGGAATTGCATTCAGCCAAAAATTCTCAGTGAGCTTCGGTTTTCCAGCTAACATTAGGCCTCGTAGGTTCTGGCCATGTTTTTGAATGAACTGATAAATGGCATTCTCACTGAGAGCATGGGTGTAGCTGATATCGAGAGCCTGCAGACGAGAGAATTTTCCTCTCTCCATTAATTTCTCAAGGATCTGTGGAAAAACATGGCATTTTTAGTAACTACATTGCTGGTCTGAGACTCTCAAATGTGTGTGTTTTTTTTGTTTTAGTTGTTAGACAACTGCAAATAATTATCGTGAAATTCTTACTCTGGTATAAAAGTAAAATGTAAAGGCCCCTTTTCACATCATGAGCCATATTGGGTATATGGTGTTAGCATCATACTGTTTAGACCAACTGGCGTTCAGTGGGCGATGTGATCAATATCATTCCAGTCATATTTACTTCCTCAGAAATTTCAAGGTACCCAACAAGGAACTGGTACTGTTGACCACTAAACACTAGGGGAGATACTAAGGAGGGGAATCCTAGCACTTATGGACTGAACAGTTTGATATACAGTGATGATTAACTAACACATAAAAATATTTTATTTGCACCATATCATAGGTAAACTAATAGAGTTTGTATAGTTAGCTGTTAAAAACTGTTTTTAATGTCAATAATTGGACAACACAAGAAGTGAAAATGGAATACCAAGGAAGGCAAGAGTGCAAGACACAACACTACCATGGCTCCCAGACAACTGATAAGGGCAGATAAAATACCACATTTAAATGACCTAGCAGAAGAGACACAAGTAGCAGCAGTGTAAGGAAACATCTGAGACCTTTACAGCACAAGGTAAACAACTGGAAAATATAACCAACCAAGCGAACTTATCAAAAATAGTAATAGGAAAGTTTTCACCAGCAGTAGAGACCAAATTAAATGGAGGGCTGAATACTTTGAGAAACATCTGAATAGACTAGTCCCAAAAGATTCCCCCAGATATCCAGCCTGCAGAAATGGAACTCAATATCAACTTTAGGAAAGCTTCTAAGGAAGAAATTAGAAAAGCTATCAAGCTCATGAAGAATGGGAAAGCTGCTGGTCCAGATTGTGACCAATCAGTAGTTATAACTGAATTACTTCATAAATTATTTAGCTGTCTGGGAGACTGAAGAAATACTAACAGACTGAAGAGAAGGATATCAGGTGAAGCTGCTGAAGAAAGGAGACCTGCAGGCATTTGGAAATTATAGAGGAATAATGTTATTCAGTTTCATGGATAAATATTAAACAAAATTGTTCTAGAGAAACTATGAGATTTCACTGACAAACAACTAAACAATGAACAGTCAGGCTTCAAACCAAACAGATCCTGCATTGACAAGTGTGAGGTGTTGATGGTGAGATGCAAATCACCTGCAAAACACCTGAGGTGTATCCCCCCCTACCAATTAATGCTAGAGTATGGGGATTGATCTCAAATAGTGTGGAAATGTCACTGGAAGGTGTTGTGACTGAAAAGGACTCTGGAGGTCTAGGGGACTCCCGGATAAATAAAGGAACCACACTAAGATTCTGCCTGTCACAAGAGAACCGTATTAGATCAAGAACCCCCAATTGTACTTACTAGCCTAGTAAGGTCAGTACCACAATAATAAGAATAAATAAATGGGTTCTCCCAAACAAGCAATGGGAACCAGAGTTGTGGTATGTAGGGGAGGAAGGTGCAGTACCCACTAAAGCCTGCCCTGTTATGAAGTCATGCTAGAGTTATGGGACAAATTTCATATGAAGTGGACAGGTCGCTGGAAGCCAATGTGACTCAGGGTAGCTCAGGATATCTAGGGAGTTCCCGGTTATATTGATGGTTCCACTCCAAATTTCACCTTGCCAAAAGGAGAACTAGTGATTAGCTCACGAATCCCCACCTGTATCCATTTTCCCTAAGAAGGTGAAACGGTTACAGGAAATATATTTATATGCTTGCTTGCTTGTGTTTGTTGGCTTGAGCTCCAACGCGAAGTCCTGTATGTCGGATGAAGGCATCCTGTTGTCCAACATTAGTGTGATGTCATACAGGACTTGAGGTTTGCGTGAGTATCCATTGTCCCATGTCTGGCTTATTGGTGTGCAGACTGGTGGTTCCTCGCCATACAGGCAGACACTCTCCGACTTCGGAGGATATATTTATATTTAACAGTTCTTCCTTATGAACAATTTGGAACCTGGGAGCTTACAACAGACCAGGAATTTACTGACTGTTCGTGGTTACCCAGCCACTTTCCGTTCCAAATTCTTCAATGGTGTTTAATAATAATAATAATTAAACACATATGAAAAGTTGGCACATCACGAGATACTTGACAAGATAAGGAGGTAAACTTATATCTGTTTATTTACTATAAACCCTGTGGATGAAGAAGCAATTGGTGCATCTTTGAAACATAAACAATACATCATTATACATAGTTAGCTGCATCATAATGTCATTTATAGATCACTTGTACACAACTGGTTTTGTTAGTGAGTTAGTTCAAAGAATAATACACTGAGCCCTTCCATAGTTTTCTCCTATCAATGTCTGATCATTTAAATACTTGATTATGTTGATAATATAAGGATCCATGGTTTGTTGAACTAAAAAGTCTCTAACACAATAGTTCTGAGTTCATTGGTACTAAAGTTCTCAGTTCTTGATATTTTACTATGAGTAAGTCAGATGGTGACAAAGTTCATCTTAGGTTGGTGGTGGTGTGTAGGTATGACATGATGAAGTCGACAGAATGTCCAAGAAACAAATTAGCAATTTGCTGGAGACATTGGGTTGGCTGTCCACAGTGAAATGTTCCCATATTGAGTACATATGTCGACTCTCAGAATAACAAATTCGGGGAAGCTGGCCAAACTCTGACAAAATGTCGATTTCCCTTATCTCTTTCCAGACTGATCCTTGGCATTATTGTTCTGGATTCGTCCTTCTTTTCTTCACCAGTCTATCCTTCCATCATTCTTGCGAACACCGTCTTTCCTCACCATTGAATTTGAGGGACACCAAATTAAAATAATCCTTTCTGAAAAACACATCTGTTCCTCACGGAATCTTAATTTGAGTGTGAGCGTTGGGGCTTTGGGGCTATCCCAGAAAGCATTTGGGCACGCCACAAAGGTTACCCCTCTCCAATTATCTCTTTAGTTTCAGACGCTGACCTGCATGTCACATTAATAGCAGATCTATTCTTAGTGTACAATGCAGAAAAGTGTGAGGCATGTTCTATAGTCCCGTTTATGAGTTGTGGTTCAACTTTAGAGCGAATAATGTGTGATACAAAATATCACATAGCCCCCCTCCAGATTGATCTCTGAGGAGAACAAACGTATCATTCATCCACAGTTGACACGGTTCCTTCTCGTGATCCCTCTTGTTGGTTTTCCACTTCATCCAAAGTTGATGGTTCATCAGGAATTGGATGTCGACTCAAGAAATCTGCGCCTTCGTTCATTTTCCTAGGAACGTATTCGATTTGGAATGAGTATGGTTGCAACAGTAGCAACCATCGCATTCAAGTTTAATGACAATGCCAGAAACATCAAGGGTTGGTGATCACACTGCACAGTGAAATGTTTTCCATACAAGTATGCCTGGAACTTTTCCACTGCCCAGATTAATGCAATGCATTCACGCTCGATCACCGAGTAGTCCCACTCAGCAGCATTCAGTTTCCTGTTTGCATAAGCTACAGGGAATAGCTCTGAGTGTTCATCTCCTTTCCTCTGGAGTAAGGCGGTGCCTACCTCTATATTACTCACGCCTGTGCTTAGCATGAACAACGGTTGAGGTCTGGTAGATGTAGGATTGGTTTGGCAGTTAAAGCTTGCTTGAGAGCTGTAAAAGCTTTCTCACAATCAGCAGACCAAATGACTTTCTCTGGATTCCCCTGTTTGGTAAGATCTGTTAAAGGTGCTGACAGAGTATTAAAGTCTTTGATGTATCTGTGATAGAATCCACACAAGGATACGAATGATCAAAATCCTTTTTGGTCCTTGGGCAAGGTGCTCTCTGAAGTTTCTCCACATTCCCTTCATGAGGTGTTATGAAGCCTTGAGATACCTTATGGCCTAGGAAGTCCAACTGTTGGAATCCTATGTGACACTTCTTTGGTCTTGCTGTCAAACCTGCTCCCTTAAGTCGCTTGAACAAGAGATGCAATGTCGTGACATGCTCCTCAAATGTCTCAGCAGCAACTAACATATCATCCATGAAGTGGCTGATGGCCGGATGACATAATGGGTCAAGTAATCTTCTCATCATGCGTGTAAAAACACTTGGAGCGTTACTTAATCCAAATGGAAGAACATTGAACTCATAGTGTCCCTCAGGAGTACTGAATGCTAACCATGGTCTGAATTCTGGTTTTACAGGAATTTGGTAATATCCCTTGCTGAGATCAATCCTAGTGAAGTATCAGGCTGTGCTGAGCCGTGTGAAGAGTTGATTCTGGTCAGGTAGAGGTTCTGCCTGGAATTCAGTAATCGCGTTGAGCTGTCGACAATCGATGCACAATCTATGTTCTCCACTAGGTTTTCTCAACAACATCACACTTGCACTATATGGAGATTCAGACGGTGAGATAATTCCTGAAGAGAGCATCTGCTGAATTTCTTCCCGCAAAGTATTTTGCTTGGCATAAGGAACTGGGTATGTCTTGACTCGCACAGGGGTATCATCTTTTAGTTTCATATCAAATTCCACTAAATCAGTATGACCTGTCTTGTCAGTGAGAACCTCTGCATATATCACCATAAGATCTCGAATCTTATTCTGTTGATCTGGAGATAGGTTGGGGTTAATATCCACATCCTGAAATGTCTCTTTGGCTTGCAGTGGACATTTCATTCCCATTGTAGTTCCCTGTTCCACTTCAGTAGCAACAGCCATAGCCATCAGATGTGCAGTTTCAGAGGTTGTGGACCTTTCATTATATTTCTTCAAAAGGTTTATGTGAAAAACTTTCAACTTGCCTTTGACAGAAATTTTGTAGTGAGTAAGAGAGATCTTCTCCGTCACTTCAAATGGTCCCTTCCATCCAATTTGCAACTTGTTCTGACTGGTTGGAAGTAGTAACAGCACTTTTTCACCCAATTCCAGCTCTCGATCTTTTGCCTTTTTGTTGAAGTTGCGAGCCATTCTCCGCTTAGCTTGATGTAGATTCACAATCGCTTGTCTTCAACCATGTTGTAGATGTTTCTTTAACTCAGCAACGTAAACAGATGCAGTGACCACTGTATCATCTGTGTGATCATAAGTTCATGTTCGTAGTAAAGCCTCTAATGGTCCCTTAGTTGGTCTCGCAAACAATAGTGTTGCTGGTGCAATCCCAGTTGAGTGATAGGGAACTTCCCAATATGCAAATAGTGCAGCCGGAAGATATAAGTCCCAATTCTCTGGTTTTTTATGAGATAATTATCTCAGAATACCGATGAGGGTACCGTTCCACACTCCCATTTGTCTGTGGAAAATATGGAGATGAATAGATATGGCGTAAACGAAATAGTAGAAAGACTTCTTCCATGAGAGTTTACCACAAAACAGTGATCCATTGTCAGTTAGGATCCTTTGTGGAAATCCAATCCGAGTGAAAATCTCAAGTAATGCATCAGCTACATGTCTGGAATAGGAACACTTTCAGCCCACATAGAGCAAGCGTCCACCAATGTTAATATGAATCGATTCCGCCTCCGTGTTCTGGGGAGTGGTCTGATAATGTCTACTGCTACCTTCTCGAATGAAGAACCAGTGATTGGCATATCCCCCAGTGTCACAGGTGGAGTCCTATGTCTTGAAGAGACTCTTTGGCATTCCGGGCATGATTTTACAAAACATATGATGTCTTAACTCATTCCCAGCCAAAAGCAGTGTATGGAAATTCTGTGTGTAGTTGCATTGATGCTCATGTGCCCACTGAAAGGTAAACTGTTGCCCATTTCTAATATTTGAGCACGATATGAAGTCGGGACTACGAGTTGAGACTACTCTTGTCTCAGTTTGCCTGCCTTTCTGTATAGAAGTCCACTCTTCATATACAAGTCGCCTTTACACGGAGGTAAATGTGCTTTAGACAGTTTGTTGAAGCATGGCAACAAGGTGCCATCAGCAGCCTGTGCTTTCTTCAAATCCTCTGAGCAAGGTATTGCCGGGGTAGACGATGCTGTTCTGTCTGAGATCTAGTCGTCATAGCAGAGACTATCACAGGCTGTATATGATCTCCAAGGTATACATAATGACAACCGAGCATGACAGGAAACACAGGATCTTCCATGACCGCTGCCTTGATTGTTCCAGTAACATATCGTGAAGCTATATATACTTTAGCCACTGGTAGTGACATTAAAATAGAACTTTTCAAGGGTCCCTATATATTCACCATTTCCTCTGTCACCTGTTCTGGGTGAACTAGGGATGCTGCCACGATGCAGTCATAATTTAGACCGGTATCATAGAGACAAATGGCTGGGGATCCATTAAGCAAGATGGATTTTACTACCAGAATTTTGGAATGGGTGTCTTCATGAGTTGTCACGCTGGACGTTTCACTAGTGATCACCTTTTTATTCCTCCAGCTGGTCAGACATGCAACTGTGTGAGGAGGTGGAGGCTTTTCCCAACAATCCTTAATATGATGTCCTACCCTCATGCAATGAGTACAGTAGTCCTTACCCTCCAGCTTGGCAGTCTGTTTCAAGGTTTGACTGGTGTTCGCAGATGTTTTGGTCTTCTTATTGGGGTTAGTGCTTTCCATTTCCTTGGTCTTGAGTGATTTGTCAGGGGGAGAAGCTGTGGTCGTCCGACTATAACTTCCCACCTTCTTCTGATATGTCTCCCGTCTCTCTGCCAAAAGAATCATTTCCTCAAGTCGATCTGCCCCATGATGTGTCAAGAAGGCCCTTAGCTCGGATGACATTTTATCTCTTAGTTGGTCAATTAAAATCATCTCTCAGAGTCCTTCGATTGATTCCTCAAACTTTCCTAACTCAGCCCATTTGTGCAGGTAGGATTTCAATCTTTCCACCAATTGGCAGAAGTTTTCACCGGGCTCCTTCTTGGCTGATCTGAATTTCCTCTTATAGTTGTCAGAATCAATTTCAAACCTTTGTAATAAAGCCCGTCTGAGTGTACCTTAATCCTGTTGTTCCTCCCGCATAAGCCTGGAGAAAACGTCATAGGCGATATTCCTCAGCCCCTGTGAAAGTTTCACAGCCCACCTGGATTCCTCAAGCCCACACGAGACACACATTTGCTCGAAATGAGAAAGATAAAACTCTATTCCCTCAACATTTTGATCAAATGGTTCCAATGGAAATGCCATGGCACCAGAGCGATGACAACTCTCCGCTCCATGTATTTCTGTAGTTGGTCTATCCAGAAAAACGGAGGGGGTAGGAAGAACACCGCCCTCCAGTCTCCTTATCTCCAACTCAGTATCCATGTGCTTCAGTTCCAGCTGATGTTGCCTTTCTCTTTTTCTGTTATGTATCTCTGCTTCTCTATCTTTCTCTTTCTGAATCATTTCAGCCTGTAGTTTCTTATCTTCTAATTCTAAAGCCAGCCGGCTTTTTCCTTCCTAACGGGCGGTTTCTGCCAGTAATCGCTCATACCGATCGAACTCGTCAGAGACATACTTCGTAAGATCCACCCCAGTTAGTCCACAGGATTTGCCGATCTCAACATATTGGGCCCGTAGTATAGCTGTTTCCGTCATTTTTACTTTAAAGATTTCCCTTAAAATTTAAAAACATCAAGGTGCCACTCACGTAAATTCAGGTAAGAGTAACCTCTGTGATCTGGAATTTATACAAAGCACGCAATGGCAAAATACAAGCAACTCAGACAACCCAATTTTGTAGGCAAATTTGTTTAAAGCTAAATTGAGGTTTCAGACTATGAGAGAAAATCACCAAACACACGAAGCAACTATTACTCACCAACAAAGATTCTGATGTACCCCTCTGATTTACACCCAGTTACTAAAGACCTAAAGTGATTTATAAATCAGTGGTTCTGAATCCCTAAAACACAAAGTCCACAAAATGGTGGCTATGCAAATGCGGTCTTTTAAAATATAACGTTAAAGTTCCGCACAAAATATAAGAGTTTATTTCAAATGGAAATCCTGAAACAAAATCACAACATAAATCAAGCACTCGTGATGTAATGCCAATATTAAATTCTCACAAACGTCACAATTAATGTTGATCTATTTGCGAGGTCTCGAGGCCCCCCCCCCCCCCCCCCCCCGGACGACGGAGTCCTGGATGAGTGTGAGAGAGGACACAAGACATAGGTAAAGCATGGGTAGAGTAGGACAGGACTGTATACCTGGCGGGAGACAGGGCATAGGGTTAGGGACTGGACATGTCCTTGAACGACAGCCCAACCTTGAACTAGGCGACCTTAGACATCAGCTATGAATAGACGGCTGAGGTACAGGACAACACCAAAATACCGAGACATCCGACTTAGCATGGACGGCACGATGGCCAACACGCCATGTGACCACAGACCACAGTAGGAAAGGACAGACAAGACTGGACGGTGGTTGAGAGAGGAGTGTTTTCGAATAACTGAGAGAGCGTGTGCTGAGTGCCTCATATAGGATTTACTATTGTCTGTGAGAGTGCTGATAGCAGATAGCCTGTGCGCTGATATGTATGCAATGGTTTGTGACGCGAGACCGCATGAGCGCTTGGCGCTAAAATGTTTGCATGTTTTCACCAGATATGCTAGCGCGTGATTATAATTCATGTGATATACTTACTTGTAAATAAATGTCATAACCTGGGACTTGATGTTGACAAGTTTATTGCATTACAGTACTGTCCTGTCTATTGTAACGAGTCATTAATTTAGTAAGACGCTGACACTTCCCGATATGCAAATAGTGCATCCAGAAGATATAAGTCCCAATCCTCTGGTTTTTCATGAGCTAATTTTCTCAGAATACTGATGAGGGTAACGTTCCACCGTTCCACACTCCCATTTGTCTGTGGAAGATATGGAGATGAATAGATATGGCGTGAATGAAATAGTCGAAAGACTTCTTCCATGAGTTTACCACGAAACTGTGATCCATTGTCAGTTAGGATCCTTTGTGGAAATCCAATCCGAGTGAAAATCTCAAGTAATGCATCAGCTACATGTCTGGAATCACTTGATGGAAGAGGAACACTTTCAGCCCACATAGAGCAAGCGTCCACCAATGTTAATATGAATCGATTCCGCCTCCCCGTTCTGGAGGGTGGTCCGATGTCTACTGCTACCTTCTCGAATGGAGAACCAGTGATTGGCATATCCCCCAGTGTCACAGGTGGAGTCCTATGTCTTGGAGAGACTCTTTGGCATTCCGGGCATGATTTTACAAAACATGATGTCTGAACTCATTCCCAGCCAAAAGCAGTGTATGGAAATTCTTTGTGTAGTTGCATTGATGCTCATGTGCCCACTGAAAGGTAAACTTGTTGCCCATTTCTAATATTTGAGCACGATATGAAGTCGGGACTACGAGTTGAGAGTACTCTTGTCTCAGTTTGCCTGCCTTTCTGTATAGCAGTCCACTCTTCATATACAAGTCGCCTTTACACGGAGGTAAATGTGCTTTAGACAGTTTGTTGAAGCATGGCAACAAGGTGCCATCAGCAGCCTGTGCTTTCTTCAAATCCTCTGAGCAAGGTATTGCCGGGGTAGACGATGCTGGAGCCTTTTCTGTCTGAGATCTAGCCGTCATAGCAGAGACTATCACAGGCTGTATATGATCTCCAAGGTATATATAATGACAACCGAGCATGACAGGAAACACAGGATCTTCCATGACCGCTGCCTTGATTGTTCCAGTAACATATCGTGAAACTATATATACTTTAGCCACTGGTAGTGACATTAAAATAGAACTTTTCAAGGGTCCCTATATATTCACCATTTCCTCTGTCACCTGTTCTGGGTGAACTAGAGATGCTGCCACGACGCAGTCATAATTTAGACCGGTATCATAGAGACAAATGGCTGGGGATCCATTAAGCAAGATGGATTTCACTACCGGAATTTTGGAATGGGTGTCTTCATGAGTTGTCACGCTGGACGTTTCACTAGTGATCACCTTTTTATTCCTCCAGCTGGTCAGACATGCAACTGTGTGAGGAGGTGGAGGCTTTTCCCAACAATCCTTAGTATGATGTCCTACCCTCATGCAAAGAGTACAGTAGTCCTTACCCTCCCGCTTGGCAGTCTGTTTCAAGGTTTGACTGGTGTTCGCAGATGTTTTGGTCTTCTTATTGGGGTTAGTGCTTTCCATTTCCTTGGTCTTGAGTGATTTGTCAGGGGGAGAAGCTGTGGTCGTCCGACTCTAACTTCCCACCTTCTTCTGAGATTTCTCCCGTCTCTCTGCCAAAAGAATCATTTCCTCAAGTCGATCTGCCCCATGATGTGTCAAGAAGGCCCTTAGCTCAGATGACATTTTATCCCTTAGTTGGTCAATTAAAATCATCTCCCAGAGTCCTTCGATTGATTCCTCAAACTTTCCTAACTCAGCCCATTTGTGCAGGTAGTATTTCAATCTTTCCACCAATTGGCAGAAGTTTTCACCGGGCTCCTTCTTGGCTGATCTGAATTTCCTCTTATAGTTGTCAGAATCAATTTCAAACCTTTGTAATAAAGCCCGTCTGAGTGTACCTTAATCCTGTTGTTCCTCCTGCATAAGCCTGGAGAAAACGTCATAGGCGATATTCCTCAGCCCCTGTGAAAGTTTCACAGCCCACCTGGATTCCTCAAGCCCACACGAGACACACATTTGCTCGAAATGAGAAAGATAAAACTCTATTCCCTCAACATTTTGATCAAATGGTTCCAATGGAAATGCCATGGCACCAGAGCGATGACAACTCTCCGCTCCATGTATTTCTGTAGTTGGTCTATCCAGAAAAACGGAGGGGGTAGGAAGAACACCGCCCTCCAGTCTCCTTATCTCCAACTCAGTATCCATGTGCTTCAGTTCCAGCTGATGTTGCCTTTCTCTTTTTCTGTTATGTATCTCTGCTTCTCTATCTTTCTCTTTCTGAATCATTTCAGCCTGTAGTTTCTTATCTTCTAATTCTAAAGCCAGCCGGCTTTTTCCTTCCTAACGGGCGGTTTCTGCCAGTAATCGCTCATACCGATCGAACTCGTCAGAGACATACTTCGTAAGATCCACCCCAGTTAGTCCACAGGATTTGCCGATCTCAACATATTGGGCCCGTAGTATAGCTGTTTCCGTCATTTTTACTTTAAAGATTTCCCTTAAAATTTAAAAACATCAAGGTGCCACTCACGTAAATTCAGGTAAGAGTAACCTCTGTGATCTGGAATTTATACAAAGCACGCAATGGCAAAATACAAGCAACTCAGACAACCCAATTTTGTAGGCAAATTTGTTTAAAGCTAAATTGAGGTTTCAGACTATGAGAGAAAATCACCAAACACACGAAGCAACTATTACTCACCAACAAAGATTCTGATGTACCCCTCTGATTTACACCCAGTTACTAAAGACCTAAAGTGATTTATAAATCAGTGGTTCTGAATCCCTAAAACACAAAGTCCACAAAATGGTGGCTATGCAAATGCGGTCTTTTAAAATATAACGTTAAAGTTCCGCACAAAATATAAGAGTTTATTTCAAATGGAAATCCTGAAACAAAATCACAACATAAATCAAGCACTCGTGATGTAATGCCAATATTAAATTCTCACAAACGTCACAATTAATGTTGATCTATTTGCGAGGTCTCGAGGCCCCCCCCCCCCCCCCCCCCCCCCCGGACGACGGAGTCCTGGATGAGTGTGAGAGAGGACACAAGACATAGGTAAAGCATGGGTAGAGTAGGACAGGACTGTATACCTGGCGGGAGACAGGGCATAGGGTTAGGGACTGGACATGTCCTTGAACGACAGCCCAACCTTGAACTAGGCGACCTTAGACATCAGCTATGAATAGACGGCTGAGGTACAGGACAACACCAAAATACCGAGACATCCGACTTAGCATGGACGGCACGATGGCCAACACGCCATGTGACCACAGACCACAGTAGGAAAGGACAGACAAGACTGGACGGTGGTTGAGAGAGGAGTGTTTTCGAATAACTGAGAGAGCGTGTGCTGAGTGCCTCATATAGGATTTACTATTGTCTGTGAGAGTGCTGATAGCAGATAGCCTGTGCGCTGATATGTATGCAATGGTTTGTGACGCGAGACCGCATGAGCGCTTGGCGCTAAAATGTTTGCATGTTTTCACCAGATATGCTAGCGCGTGATTATAATTCATGTGATATACTTACTTGTAAATAAATGTCATAACCTGGGACTTGATGTTGACAAGTTTATTGCATTACAGTACTGTCCTGTCTATTGTAACGAGTCATTAATTTAGTAAGACGCTGACACTTCCCGATATGCAAATAGTGCATCCAGAAGATATAAGTCCCAATCCTCTGGTTTTTCATGAGCTAATTTTCTCAGAATACTGATGAGGGTAACGTTCCACCGTTCCACACTCCCATTTGTCTGTGGAAGATATGGAGATGAATAGATATGGCGTGAATGAAATAGTCGAAAGACTTCTTCCATGAGTTTACCACGAAACTGTGATCCATTGTCAGTTAGGATCCTTTGTGGAAATCCAATCCGAGTGAAAATCTCAAGTAATGACGATCGAACTCGTCAGAGACGTACTTCGCAAGATCCACCCCAGTTAGTCCACAGGATTTGCTGATCTCAACATATTGGGCCCGTAGTATAGCTGTTTCCGCCATTTTTACTTTTAAGATTTCCCTTAAAATTAAAAAAAAATCAAGGTGCCGCTCACGTAAATTCAGCTAAGAGTAACCTGTGCTCTGGAATTTATACAAAGCATGCAATGGCAAAATACAAGCAACTCAGACAACCCGATGTTGTAGGCAAATTTGTTTAAAGCTAAATTGAGGTTTCAGACTATGAGAGAAAATCACCAAACACCCGAAGCAACTATTACACACCAACAGAGATTCTGATTTACCCCTCTGATTTACACCCGGTTACTAAAGACCTAAAGTGATTTATAAATCAGTGGTTCTGAATCCCGAAAACACAAAGTCCACAAAATGGTGGCTTTGCAAATGCGGTCTTTTAAAATATAACATTAAAGTTCCGCACAAAATGTAGAGTTTATTTCAAATGGAAATCCTGAAACAAAATCACAACATAAATCAAGCACTCGTGATATAATGCCAATATTAAATTCTGACAAACGTCACAATTAATGTTGATCTGTTTGGTTTGCGAGAGGTCTTGAGGTCCGTGTCTTCCCCCCCCCCCCCCCCCCCCCCCCCCCCGGGCAACGTTCCCAAGTAATGTGGTATGTTGGGGAGGAAGGTGCAGTACCCACCAAAGGCTGCACCATTATGAAGTCATGCTAAAGTTATGGGACTAATTTCATATGGAGTGGACAGGTCGCTGGAAGCCAAAGTGAACCAGGGTAGCTCAGGATATCTAGGGAGTTCCTGGTTATATTGATGGTTCCACTCCAAATTTCACCTTCCCAAAAGGAGAATTAGTGATTAGCTCACGAACCCCCACCTGTAACCATTTTCCCTAAGGTGAAACGGTTACAGGAAATATATTTATATTTAACAGTTCTCCCTTATGAACAATTTTGAACCTGGGAGCTAACAACAGACCAGGAATATACTGACTGGTCGTGGTTACCAAGCCACTTTCTGTTCGAAATTCTTCAATGGTATTTAATAATAATAATAATTAAACACATATGAAAAGTTGGCACATCACGAGATACTAGACAAGATAAGGAGGTAAATTGATATCTGTGTATTTACTATAAACCCTGTGGATGAAGAAGCAATTGGTACATCTTTTAAACACAAACAACACATCATTATACACAGTTAGATGCATCATAATGTCATTTATAGATCACTTGTACACAGCTGGTTTTGTTAGTGAGTTAGTTCAAAGAATAATACACTGAGCCCTTCCAAAGTTTTCTCCTATCAATGTCTGATCATTTAAATACTTGATTATGTTGATGATATAAGGATCCAAGATTTGTTGAACTAAAAAGTCTCTAACACAATAGTTCTGAGTTCACTGGTACTAAAGTTCTTAGTTCTTGATATTTTACTATGAATAAGTCAGATGGTGACCAAGTCCATCTTAGGTTGGTGGTGTTGTGTAGGTATGATGACATGATGAAGTTGATAGAATGTCCAAGAAACAAATTAGTACTTAGATATTTGCTGGAGACATTGGGTTGGCAGTCCACTGTGAAATGTTCCCATACTGAGTACATATGTCGACTCTCAGAATAACAAATTCGGGGAAGCTGGCCAATCTCTGACAAAATGTCGATTTCCCTAATCTCTTTCCAGACTGATCCTTGGCATTATTGTTCTGGATTCGTCCTTCTTTTAACTTCACCAGTCTACCTTTCCATCATTCTTGCAAACACCATCTTTCCTCACCACTGAATTCTGAGGGACACCAAATTAAAATAATCCTTTCTGAAAAACACATCTGTTCCTTGCGGAGTCATAACTTGAGTGTGAGTGTTGAGGCTTTGGGGCTATCCCAGAAAGCATTTGGGCATGCCACAAAGGTAACCCGTCTCCAATCATCTCTTTAGTTTTGGACGCTGACCTGCATGTCACATCGATGGCAGATCTATTCTTAGAGCTGATGTGTTCATGTACAATGAAGAAAAGTGCGAGGCATGTTCTATAGTCCCGTTAATGAGTTGTGGTTCAACTTTGGAGCGAATGCTGTGTGATACAAAATGTCACAGTTGTTTCCGCAGGACAAGCAGATTAAGTTGCCTGAGTGAGGTTTCCCTGCCTTATTTCCATAATTAAACACAGATTAAACTGGTATAACATCACAAGTGAGTGAATGCAAAAGGATAAATCAAACTTCAAAGTTTAATCAACTAATATTTTCAGAAGGTGGAGATATGATGATGAGATGTCTCACAAATGAAATTCGTAATACAAATATTCAATTATGCCATGTATACATTATTCATGGTGCAGGCAATCTCAGTGTTCTCCCTCCATCTGGGTGCTGAATTAAATGGTCTAACATTGTTCAGTTTTTACACAATTAAAAGTTCACACTTCTAATAAATGTCTGAGTTTAGTCCATATTCAGGTTCAACATATCTTCTCCTCTGAGGACTATAGGTGGCATGGGTGGTTTAAGGCTTCCTTTCTCGGAGTAGACAATAATAAGTGAGTATGAGGATCTGGAGTGCCTGGGGGTCTGTTTAGTAGCTTCATGATCTTGCTGGAGGATAGGGAATGGGGCTGTAATCAGTTACCTTTACCATACCGGAGGGAATCTCAGGATAAGCTTCCTGCCACATGACATGGTGATAACTTGCCCATCAACTCAGGCAGCTGGTCTGAGTTTCCCTATCTCCTTCACAGACTGGTCACATTGACAATACCATGTTGATACTACCAGGGATCACCACTCGCCTCACTAGCAATGTAAGCAACATTTCATCTATATAACAGATTGATGCTCGGCCTAAGTGCAAGGTCTGCTAAACATGCAACATATATCATCTATCTCTGGTTCACATATGAGCGAGATTATTCAAGGAAGAATATGATTTTCTCTCTCACTCACTCACAACATTTCCAGGCTATAATGCACAGGTAGAGCAAAAGCATTGTTCAAGCACTGGAGTGGTGTCCCAACTCCTAGATTGACTGCGTAGCAAGAAGATAGCAGAAAGATAGCATTTTTGAAAAGTGCATACTAGTGCATTGGCATGATGGCCCCATGGCATCTGAGATGACAGTGCATGATATACATTCATTAGATAGCCTGAGAATAGTATAAGGGGGGTTCATTTGAAATCCGTTCATGTCGCACCACGCGTAATTGCGCACATTGAACATTATCATGTCATTGTCATGTTATAAGTACTGACCAATGAATAAAAGAGCACGTGCTTATCGTCCCATAATGCATAGGTTCTGTTTCTGACCTTTGAGAAAATGGCAGGGTTAATCCAAAATCCATCCAAAGAAGCTCAAAGAGCGGTGATTCAGTTTCTTTCATTTGAAGGATGTTGACCAGCGGACATTCATCAAAGAATGCAGGCAGCGTACGGTAACAAATGTGTGTTGAAGACAACAGAGACAGACTGGGCACGAATGTTTCGGAAAGGACGCCAGTTCACGACAGATCTTCGACAGCCAGGTCAAGTGCATATTGTTGCAACAGAAAAAACCATCGCCAAAAGTGATGCAGCAGTACAGATGACCCGGACAGGGTACCACGGATTTTGGCCGACCACCAAAAAGAGGAACGCATGGGATGGTGTTTGAACCATTTGCTGCGTTACAGAGTGGAGGGTGACGCTTTTCTCTTCCGCATAGTGGCCGGCGATGAATCATGGTGTCACCACTTTGAGACGAGCAGCAAAATAGAGAGCATGCAATGGAAGCATGCTGGATCACCAAAAGCCAAAAAATTCAAGTTACAGGTTTCCGCTGGTAAGGTTACGCTCAGCACATTTTTTTATCATGAAGGGCTATTGCTTCCTGCCACATGACATGGTGATAACTTGCCCATCAACTCAGGCAGCTGGTCTGAGTTTCCCTATCTCCTTCACAGACTGGTCACATTGACAATACCATGTTGATACTACCAGGGATCACCACTCGCCTCACTAGCAATGTAAGCAACATTTCATCTATATAACAGATTGATGCTCGGCCTAAGTGCAAGGTCTGCTAAACATGCAACATATATCATCTATCTCTGGTTCACATATGAGCGAGATTATTCAAGGAAGAATATGATTTTCTCTCTCACTCACTCACAACATTTCCAGGCGATAATGCACAGGTAGAGCAAAAGCATTGTTCAAGCACTGGAGTGGTGTCCCAACTCCTAGATTGACTGCGTAGCAAGAAGATAGCAGAAAGATAGCATTTTTGAAAAGTGCATACTAGTGCATTGGCAAGATGGCCCTATGGCATCTGAGATGACAGTGCATGATATGCATTCATTAGATAGCCTGAGAATAGTATAAGGGGGGTTCATTTGAAATCCGTTCGTGTCGCACCATGCGTAATTGCGCACGTTGAACATTATCATGTCATTGTCATGTCATAAGTACTGACCAATGAATAAAAGAGCACGTGCTTATCGTCCCATAATGCATAGGTTCTGTTTCTGACCTTTGAGAAAATGGCAGGGTTAATCCAAAATCCGTCCAAAGAAGCTCAAAGAGCGGTGATTCAGTTTCTTTCATTTGAAGGATGTCGACCAGCGGACATTCATCAAAGAATGCAGGCAGCGTACGGTAACAAATGTGTGTTGAAGACAACAGAGACAGACTGGGCACGAATGTTTCGGAAAGGACGCCAGTTCACGACAGATCTTCGACAGCCAGGTCAAGTGCATATTGTTGCAACAGAAAAAACCATCGCCAAAAGTGATGCAGCAGTACAGATGACCCGGACAGGGTACCACGGATTTTGGCCGACCACCAAAAAGAGGAACGCATGGGATGGTGTTTGAACCATTTGCTGCGTTACAGAGTGGAGGGTGATGCTTTTCTCTTCCGCATAGTGGCCGGCGATGAATCATGGTGTCACCACTTTGAGCCGAGCAGCAAAATAGAATGGAAGCATGCTGGATCACCAAAAGCAAAAAAATTCAAGTTACAGGTTTCTGCTGGTAAGGTTACGCTCAGCGCATTTTTTTTATCATGAAGGGCTATTGCCCCCCCCCCCCCCCCCCCCCCCCCCTCGGCGGCGCATTTCCATCCTGTTTCAGGATATTGCGGTCAAAATCATCATCTTTCAGCTGTATGTTGAGTCCTTTAAAAAGTACTGGAGAGTGTTGGTCATAGACTATAACTTTAGGAAGGGAAAATCCCAACTGCACCTCCCCGTGGTAGAGGATGGAAACACACCACGGTGTGGCTAACACAGCTCTGGGGACTGAGTATCCAGCGGAATAAGTGGACAACTCTGCAGCTGAGCAGAGCAGGGCACTCACTTGTTCTTACAGTCGGAAATGGCTGTTAAAGATAGAGGTAAAAGACCACCATGTGGATGTGGGAGGCAAAGGGAAACCACCACATTATCTTCCCAAGACTTCATGGCAAAGAACATATCAGAGTTAGAGAACAACGTTAATGGCTGTCTTAGGACATCCTCGTCCGGTAGGGACAGTTATGAGCCACAGGTGACACCAGAACGTCATCCAGCTACTGATGGCAAAATCATAAATAAAATAAATAGATTTAGAGTAGGAACATGGGATGTTAGGACATTAAATGAGCTAGGAAAGTTGAACAATGTTCTAAGAGAAATTGATAGCATGAATATGAATATACTAGGCGTTAGTGAGATGAGATGGAAGGGATCGGGCAAAATTATAGCTGACAATCACACAATAATTTATTCTGGAGGGGATACACATGAAAAAGGTGTAGGAATAATACTTGACGAAGAAACAGCCAAGTCACTTAATGGATACTGGTGTATTTCAGTTATTTTGGTCAAAATCAAAGGCAAACCAATAGATATAAATATTATACAAGTATATGCACCAACAACAAGCAATAGTGATGAAGAAATACAACACTTTTATGATGAAATAGAAATGGTGATGGCTCAAATTGGATCACAGGAAATAAAAATAATACTTGGAGATTTAATGCAAAAGTAGGAAAGGGGAAAATGGAGGATGTAGTGGGGAATTATGGTTTAGGTACAAGAAATGACAGAGGGGAAAAGCTAATAGAATGGGCAAATATCAATGATATAATTGGAAACACGTGGTTTAAACACCATAAAAGATGACTATACACATGGAAAAGCCCCGATCAGAAAATATGCAACCAAATTGACTACATACTAATTAATAAAAGATTTAGAAATGCTCTAATTAATGTAAAAACAATGCCTGACGATGACTGTAATAGTGATCATGTACCACTATGTGGACAAATAAAAGTAAGATTAAAGAGAGGAAAACAAATGGTTAGGAACATGAGACTTAATAAAGAGGTTCTGAAAGTAGATAAAGAAATTCAAGAACAATACATAGTGACTGTGAAAAATAGGTACAATGCAATAGCTAAAATACAGAGTATAAATGAACAATGGGAAATGTTAAGGGACTCCATTCATCAAACTTTTTTTTTTTTTTTTTTTTTTTTTTTTTTTTTTTTTTTTTTTTTTTTTTTTTTAGCATATCCTTTTACAGGACTTAGCTGTCAACACCAGCATCTTTCAGCTGTATGTTGATCTCTTGGCAAGATTACGCTCAGTAGTTTGCCATTGCTTTCTGAGCGGCCGGCTCACATACCCCGTAAGTTACCGATGAGATTCGAACCACTGCTGATTTGAACCGTCATCACGTTACCTGACGAGAGTATACGAGATTACGGAGAAAAGTCATAACCTCTAAGCCACGAAGCCGGCTATTCATCAAACTAGCAAAGAAATATTACCGGAGAGAAGTCAAATAGCTAAGAAAAAATGGATGAATGAAGAAATCTTAATGCTGATGGACAAAAGAAAACAGAGTAAAAATGACAAACAAGAATATGCTAAGATAAATCAAGAAATAAAAGATAAATGTGGGAAGGCAAAAGAAAGTTGGTTAAATTAGCAGTGCAAATAAATTGAATTAAATTCCATTAAAGATCAAAAAAAGTATGCACAGACAAATCAGTGAGCTCACAGGAAGAAAAATAAGAATAAATACAGGGTGTTTGAAATCAAAAACAGGAAAGATATTATTGGAGGAAGATGATATAATGAAGAGGTGAAATGAGTATATAAAAGAATTATATGATGGGGAAAGGGAAGAATTAACAGAAGAAAGTAACTTAGAAGGTCCACCTATTCTAAAAGAAGAAGTCGCTGACGCTATGAAATATATGAAGAAAGAAAAAACAGCTGGACCAGATGAAATCACAATAGAAGAATTAGAAGTATTGGGAGAATTTGGAGTAGATATATTAACCAAAATGTTAAATGATATTTACAGCAGTGGATATCTATTCAGTGATATGCTGAAACCTGTATTTATAGCTATACCAAAAAGACCAGGAGCAATTGAATGTGAAGATTTTCGCACAATTAACCTCATAAACCATATCACTAAACTTCTGCTCAGAATCATAATGAGAAGAACCAGAAAGAAAATAAAAATGGAAATTAGTGAAGAACAGTATGGATTTGTGGAGGGAAAGGGCACAAACAATGCAATATATACATTACGGACACTAATAGAAAGGTCAATAGAGAAACAGAAAGACATATACTTATGCTTCATAGATTATACTAAGGCATTTGATAAAGTCAAACATGATGAGCTGATTAAAATGTTGGAAGATATCAACATTGATGGGAAAGATTTAAGAATAATAAAGAATATTTACTGGAACCAAGTAGCAGCAACTAAAATTGGAAATAAAGAGGGTAGTTACGAACACATAAAGCTAGGAGTATGACAGGGATGTGTCTTGTCACCAGATCTCTTCTCCCTATATAGCGAAGTAATAATGAGAGAGATCAAAGAGATGCCAGGAATACTAGTTGGAGGTTATAATATAAATAATATACGCTATGCAGAAGACACAGTATTGGTGGCAGATAAATCAACAGACCTACAACAATTGTAGGACACTGTAGTAACAGAGAGTGCAAGGAAAGGACTCTCCTTGAATATCAAGAAAACAGTAACAATGGTGATATCAAAGAAAATGGTGACACCAAAATGTGACATAGAAATAGAAGGAAACATTCTTAACCAAGTGGATAATTTTAGATACCTAGGGACATTTATAACATCAGATGGAAGATGTACAACAGAGATTAAGTGCAGAATAGGGCAGGCAAAGGCCACATTTAAGAAAATGAAGAGTATCTTGTGCAATAGGTCACTATCACTGAGTGTAAGAAAGAGAGTGCTGACATGCTATGTAGAACCAGTTCTGTTGTATGGCAGTGAATCTTGGAATGTAAATGAACAAATTAAGAAGAAATTAGAAGCAACAGAGATGTGGTTCCTGAGACGAATGTTGCGAATTCCTTCGACTGCCAGAGTAACTAACAACGACTGCCTGAAACAGGCTAATGAAACTAGAACACTATATACAACAATAAGAAAGAGACAAACAACTTTCTTTGGTCATGTGATGAGAAGAGAGGCATTGGAGACCATCGTGACAACTGGAAAGATCGAGGGGAAGAGAGGCAGAGGCAGACCAAAAGAAATGATGCTGGATGGATTGAGACGGTGGCTTGGAGGAATATCGGCAGCAGAGTTGATCCAGAAAACCAAAGACCGAGATCTGTGGAGAGCCATGAACGCCTACGCCAGCTGGCAGGGCACTTGGTGATGATGATGTTGATTCCTAGGCTAGATTACGCTCATCAGCACGCCACGACTTTCTGAGCGACCGGCTCCATACTCTCATAAGTCACTGGCGCGACTCGAACCGCTTCCAATTCTTGTGCACTCACGTCAATCACGAGAGTATTCAGGGTTACAGAGAAAGCTGCTAACCCCTCGGCCAGGGAGACCGGCAAGGGCTATTGTTGGCCGACTTTAAAGAACCTGGTGTCAACATCAACTCTACCCACTACTTGCAAACACTAGACAAGCTGCAGAAAGCCATAAAGAATAAACGACCCGGCATGCTTTCTCGCGTTGTGATTTTGTTGCACGGTAATGCTTGTCTGCATGTAGCAAAGATTGTGCAGGAAGCATTAGCAAGAAAGAAGTGGAAAATTCTGCAACATCCAGCTATAGTCCTGATTTGTCACCATGTGATTTTCATTTGTTGGGACCTATAAAAAAAGCTTTCAAGGGGTAACGATTTCACACAGATGCAGACGTAATGAACGCGGTAAACATTTGGTTCAGTGAGCAACCACAATCCTTTTTTGCGGACGGCATTGGCTGCCTACCTAAGCAATGGGATGCTTGCCTGAAAGCCTACGGTGACTTCTTCTGACCAACCCATGGTGCATAATTCATTTAAAATGAATGCTTTGTTTAATTTTACCACACCTGTTAATGTTTCTTTCATGCTTTTGTAATAAAGCCATTGGCATGGATTTCAAATGAATGTCCCTAATAGAATGGATTAAGAGCTAGCAGATTCAAGGCATAGCATTGTAAGATGTCAGCGGGAGATGGCTTCAGGTCTGCAGGCCTCTCCAAGAATTGAAGAGAATATTTTTCAGTGCCTTAAATTTGTAATATCACTCTTGACGCACAGGACATACACATATTACCTCAACCTACGCCCTAAGGAACGCAAGGCTGACCACGGAGAGATAAGCCTACCTTCTCCAGTGAGGAAAAGCACAGTTATTTCACACCACACATGAAAAGCGACTGCTGTTCAGTAAGCCATGTTGAAAAATGCAGGGTTTCCGCTTCATGACAGCCCCGTGTAGCGTCTTTTGATCATGTGAGCCCAACTGGCCAATCCACGTCCAAATTGGGAACGCTGGATTGCTCCACATAGCCTGTGACACTTCTATATTTAACATCTTCAAGTGTATCCCAGGGTGTTCGCGGTTCGGAAAAGTGCATATGAATTCCCGGTTACGTGATGATGTTAAAAACTGGGTGTGATTGTATCCATTATGTTACAACAAGATAGCCCCAGTACACAAAATAATTCAGAAGAGCATTGATGTGAATTCACCACTTTATATTGGATTGTGGACTATGAGAACACAGCATCAAGGGGAATTTCTATTAAAATTAATCAGGCACTATGGAACTAAAAATTAAATTTTTAAGAGCATGCATCTTTCCCATTGCAACAATGCCTGTGAGACCTTGACACTTACTAAACAAGCCGAACAGCGCATAAATGCCTTTGAATATAAATGTTATAACCAGGTTCCAAGAATATCTTGGATAAAGAAAAGAACAAATGCAACCATACTTCAAGAGCTGAATACTGAAGAGGGTTGGCTATTAAAGACGATAAAACAAAGAAAATTTATTTATTTTGGTCACTTGAAACGTCATGAAAACTTGGAGAGAACAATCATGGAGGGGTATATGCCTGGGAATAGAGGAAGAGGAAGGCCAAAGAGAAGATGGGTGCAGGTTGTGGTGGATGATCTCCAGATGGATGTATTGTACACGCGACATCTTGCTTGTGATTGAGAAGTTTTCCGGAAGGTTGTTAAGGGAGCGAGGTTCTGCAAAGGACATGCTACTGAATGAATGAATGAATGAATGAACTATGAAACTCCACATAAGATCATTATCTTAATAAAGGCAACAGATTAGAGCATGAAATGAAGAGTTCTTCATGAGAGAAAACTAATGAACATGTTTGAAATAAGAACAGAAGAGTTGTCACATTTATTATTCTTACTGGCATTGGACTGGATTATGAAAATAACAATAGCTAACACAAGAAACTAAATTCAACGACAATGCAGCTTATGACTTTGCTAATTTTGCCCTTCTGTCCAACACATGAAATAAACATTAAGATAAATTAAACACATCTGATGGGAGGCCACAACAATTAGGTCTAATTTGTTGCAGTAAAAAGAAATTAAATCTAGTACTAAATTTAAAATATTTAACACTAATGGCAAGTCAGTAATGTAATCAGTACTGGAGAATGACTAAAACAATTAAAAATAAACTATAAACATTCAGATGCCTGTGCAGAATAGAAGGATTGAAATGGTATGACAGATTTAGGATTACCAATATGAAGCTTATGGACAGAACTACCAAATTTGAGTGAATCAAGAAGTGAGGAAAAGAAGCTGGCAGTGGATAAGACACACATTATGGAAACCTGTTAATAAGTAAACTTGAAAGTCCTTCCTCTGGAGTCAACAGTGCAAAAGAGTTAGAAGGAAACCTAAAATTACATGAGAAGAGAATCAGAGACGGAGATTAATCATACAGGGAGGATATGGAGGGAGCTGCAGAAGATAGTAAAGGACAGGAGGGCTTTATATGAGTAAGCTGAGAATATATGCTCCCTTAGGAAATAAAAGGCCAAAGATACAAAAAAATTTTAAAAACAGTTAAGAATCACACTATTATAGGTGTGACCTGTGTTAAGATTTGCTGAAGTAGTTGTGATTGGTATTGCCAAGCCACTGTTGTGTAAACAATAAGACATAATAGTCAGTTTAAAATTACTGTGTAAACGCCTCCTTTACCATGGGAATATGTGTGTTGTATATCTTGTGTTGTAGTTCTCCAATGGCTCAGGGATCAACCAAAAGAACTGTATGCTTCCAGAATACAGAAGCACATAGTCTGATGGGGAAAATGTATTGTAGTGGCAGGTGACTGCTCAAAAAATAGTAAATGTAATTTCAATTCATCTCTCATAGTTATCTAAAGATGACATCAGTCTAGATACTTACTGGATTTCCCACGTATGTGGGGGAAAAAACAACTATTGAATACAACGACCAGTAGAATATAATTTTTTGGAGACCAGAAAAAGGCTTTCAGCTGAGCAGATAGATATAAATTATGAATAATCCTTGAAGACTATGGGAGACAAGAAGGTATATAAGATATTCTTCCTGGGCATCCTTTTCCTCTCGTATCAGATCTTCTTTGATGTGGCACCAGTGCGGGTAGCTGATTGTGTTACATTCTAATGAGATGCTGAACCATTTGACCTTCTGCCTTCCATTCAATATATATGCCACAAGGTGTTGATCCTACTGTCTGTCTAACAACATAATTTCTTATTTGGTCTTGGATTTAAATTGGCAGCTCTTCTCAAGCATCTCATCTCGCAGGTGTTGATTTTGCATAAGTGTGATTTGGATAATGTCCAAGTCTGACATTGGTAGGGTTGGTGTGAATATGCTATTTATTATCTGTCATTGTGCGGACATGGGTATATTTGAATTTTTTAGCATGGGTGATATAAGCACACTTGCTATTTGACATCTGATTTCGATTTCTCTGTCTATTCTGTCATCTTCTGTGATGGGACGCAGAGGTGTTTCCAAGGCACCAGGGCCAGGTTCTATACTGGCCAAGACCTACTGACATGTCCTAGTCACGCGTCCTGAGCAACAGGTCCCTTCGGGGTCCTGGCTAGTGTCAGTAGGATCGCAGATTCCCCCGAAGTCGGACGGTATCTGCCTGCACGGCAAGAAACCACCAGTCTGCACACCAACAAGCCAGACATGGGACAACGGATACTCACGCAATCCTTAGTCTGGTATGACATCACACTGATGTTGGACAATAGGATGTCACCATCCAACATACAGGACTTCACGCTGGAGTTCACAGCCATCGAACGCAAGCAAAGCAAATCTTCTGTGATCACACTTCCAAGATGTTTGAATTCTTTAACTTGTTTCAGAGATGTGCTATTTATCAGTATACTTGGTGGACCAGGAGATCTGCTAACTTGCATTACTTCAGTTTTGCCTGTAATTATATTCATATTGTATCTGCTGCATTTTGAACTGAGCACAAAGCACGAACCGACGACTGTTTATCACGACACGCTAAGAAATTAAACCACTTCCATACAGTCTGCCTTTAGGAAGCTATTGAAGATTAAATGGCAAGACAAGATCCCAGACAATGAAGACCTAGAAAGAGCGTCCATGCCCAGCGTCCATGGGCTTGTCACTTAACTCGCATGCCAGATCGCAAACACCCCAAACAAAATTTGTATGGCAAGCTGCGTTGTGGCAAATGCTCCCAAGGTGGCCAGAGGAAACACTTTAAAGACACTCTGAAAATCTCACTGAAAGCCTTTGGAATTCATCATGACACCCATGACAATTCATCATGGGAGACTGCTGCCAAAGACTGAAATTCGTGGCGTACATCATTATGCAATGGTGCAGTCACTTGTGAAGGAACCAGGACTGCAAGAGCTGTGAAGAAAAGGCTGGACAGAAAATCCACTGCAGGAGATCCTCCTCCTGGAACATCAAGCATTCTTTGCCCACATTGTCAAAGAAATTTTGAGCCAAACTAGGCCTTATCAGCCATCTTAGAACTCACGGCTCCATACTTTCAAGCCCACTGGATGAAATGAATGGTCATCATCATTCTTGATTGACAAACAACATATAGACAACGAACCTGGACAATGAACAAGCAATTAGAAAGTTGAATAGAAGCCCTGGAAATGTGGATATACAGAAGAAATTGTATTTCATGGAAACAAAAACAGTCAAATACAGAGTTTCAGTGGGGCTTCAGTAGAACAGGGAATTCAATAGAAAAGTAGGCAATGAATAAGTGAGTGGCATGACTGGCAGTTATAGTCTCCTTTCATCCATCATGTGCCATGCCGGTAAGCATGGGTGGTCATGATTTGCCATTTAATTCTATCACCAGAGTCATCAATCAGCTCAGTGTTCTTGTCTCAGCCAAACCACATGGCCAGGCCATCCAGGTATTTAATTCTCTGTTTTCCCCTTGTTCTCTTCTCCTCAATATTATGGTTGTCACCAAGTTCTCCAATTTATTTCTTTTCATAACATGCCCAAAAAATGTTGACTGTCTGTGTATAATTTCTCTAATCAGTGTACAGTTTTCATTTGTTTCTTGTAGGACTTGATCATTGGTTTTTCTGTCTGTCCATGGTATTATTTGCATTTTCCTCAGAAACCACAGTTCCACAGCCATCAGATGTTTTTCAGCTTGACTGCTCATTGTCCACGTTTCACATCAATACAAAAGTACAGGTTCTATGAAGCACCTCAACGCTCTTTTTCTCATAGCAATGGATATCTTTTTATTGTTCAATATGTTTTTCAACAGGTCCTTCGGGGTTCTGGCTAACGTCAGTAGGATCGCAGATTCCTCCAAAGTCAGATAGTATCTGCCTGATTGCCATGGTGATTCTTGTTCTAATCTCTTTAAGGCATCTCCCATCAGATGTTATGGCTGTTCCGAGATAATTGTACAGATTCACTTGTTTAAGAATATTCCCATTTACTTGTATATTACATTGTGGTATTTCCTTCGTCCTAATAACGACCATAATCTGTGTCTTCTTACAATTCAATTCTAACTCCAGTTGTTCACTGTGCAACATCCGCATCTATTAAATGTTGCAGATCCTGCTAATTGTCTGCAATCAAGACCGTATTATCTGTATATCTAATGTTATTTAAGTTTCATCCCTCAATCATAATTCCTTTCATATTGTCTACATTTCTGAAAATATTTTCACTGTACAGGGAAAAAAGATCTGGAGACATTACACATCCCTGTCTCATATCTCTCTTAATAGGCTGATATTGACCTACTTCATTATCGATTCGTGTAGCACCTTGTTGTTTCCAATATATGTTTTTTACAAATCTAAAGTCTTTCCCATCAATTTGTAGATCTTCAAGAATCTTTATCATGTTGATATGTCTCACTTTATCTAAAGCATTTGTGTAGTCAATAAAGCGAAGATGTAGATCTTTGTTTACTTATATAGAATGTTCTTCCTCCGAAGGCGGAGAGTGTCTGCCTGTACGGCAAGGAACCACCAGTCTGCACACCAATAAGCCAGACATGGGACAACGGATACTCACGCAAACCTCAGGTCCTGTATGACATCACACTGATGTTGGACAACAGGATGCCTTCATCCGACATACAGGACTTCGCGTTGGAGCTCAAGCCAACAAACACAAGCAAGCAAGCATATAGAGCGTTCAATTACTGTTCTCAGGATTTATTGTTCCTATGGTACACTATGATTTCCACGTTGGCGTGGTGGGGGAGCTTGAGTTTCTCAATGACCCTGAGAGCTATGCCGGCGATAGCGTAGCTACCAGCAGAGCCTCCCAAGCCGGACAGGTCAAAGGGTAGAGAACAGACAAAGAGAAACACCCTGGTCCTCCAGGGTTAACATCCCCATCTTTGTAAAAACTATTTTGTTACGAAACAGATAAATAAGCCTCGAATTCAGACTGACTTATTTGGACAACGACCTTGGAACGTTAAAGAACTTTTGAGATTTGGAACATGCAATGTACGCACACTATATCGAGCTGGAGCGGCCGAAGAAATAACCCGGGAGCTGGTTGAATTTCACGTGGATATAACAGCAATTCAAGAAATAAGGTGGCCAGGAGAGGGTACTTTAGAGCAAAATGGAATTATTGTAATATATGGAGGAAACACCCAAAATAAACATGAATTAGAAACAGGATTTGTCATCAAAAAAGAGTTATGGGGGAACGTTCTAAACTTTAAAGCTGTTAATGACAAGATTAGTAAATTACGAATAAAAGGTAAATGGAAAAATATAACGATGATTAATGTACATGCACCTACTGAAGAGAAAGAAGATGTCGTTAAAGAAGACAACACACAGACATTAACAACAAAAATGCATCAAACATACAACAAATTAGAAGTTATAGAGGAAGTTATAGAGTGCCACAGCGACCACTTCCTCGTTGGAGCAAAATTTAAAATAAAACTTAAGAGAGCATTCTATGAACCCATTGGAGAAAAGTCTTGACCAAACTTGGTTGAACATCAAGAATACAATTCAAACTACTGCAGAAGAATGTCTCCTTTCCTTATTTCCTTAGGAATTTCCTTAGGAAAAAGCGTGCCAGACAGTTATGGTTAAATGACATCAACAACATCCAAAATGAAAAGCAATACAGAACTGAATGTAAAGAGGCTACAAAAATAGTTCGGCAGCAGAAGAGAAAATATATTAGCAATATAATCAAATATATGGAAACTAATCACCAGAAAAACAAATCCAGAAAGTTTTTTAAAGAACTGAAATCAATGAAACGAGGGCACTAACACAACACATATGGCTTTAAAAGACAAAAATGGGAATATGATAAATACCAATAAGGAAATATGTAACACATGGAAAGAATACTTTGTTGAATTACTAAATTGTGAAGCTCCAAGTAACACTTTCCCACAGGAAGCGGTTCTAACGTGTGAACCACAAATTGAAGAACCTGCTTTTGAAGAAATCCTATATGTAATCACACGACTTAAAAACAATAAGGCAACTGGGGCTGGTGGAATTGCTGCTGAATTTATAAAGGCAGGTGGCCATACATTACATCTAAAGCTATACAAACTAGTAATAAAAATATGGAGGACAGAAGAATTACCCCATGACTGGAAAGAGTCATTATTGATACCTATCTTTAAGAAAGGAGACAAGTTCCAATGTGAAAATTATAGAGGAATATCACTACTGTCCATAAGCTATAAGATACTATCTGCGGTATTACTAAATAGACTAAAACCATATTCAGAAGACATATTAGGTGACTACCAGGCGGGTTTCAGACAAAACAGATCAACAATAGATCAGATATTTATCTTACGACAAATAGCCGAGAAACATTGGGAATATAAAAGAGATCTCCATAACATTTTTGTGGATTTTAAAAAGGCTTATGATAGCGTCCATAGGAATAGTCTATGGAATGCTATGCGGGAATTTGGAATACTAAGGAAGTTAATCAACATGACCAGACTATGCATGGAAGATACTTATAATATAGTAACATATAAAGGCAGGAAATCAGACCCTTTCCAAATAACATCTGGCTTGAAACAGGGTGATGCACTATCACCGCTTCTTTTCAATCTGGCTCTAGAGAAAGTTGTAAGGAAGGTAAAGGAGGAATGTGCTATTGGAGGAACATCCAAACTGCTTGGTTATGCAGATGATATAGATATTATAGGGGAAAATGAACAAAAGACATTGGAAATATTGACTCACTTAAAGTAAAAAGCTCAACAAATTATGATATTTATTTCTGATTTTTTAAATTTCTTCAAAGCAAACTCCATGTCATTATAAAATTCCTCTATACTTTCTTCACTGTATTCACTTGTTGGAGCATATATTTGAATAACATTCATTTTTAACCCCTTTACCGTGTGCCACGAGTTAACTCGTCATAAAAATTGTTGGCTTTAACCGTGCATCACGAGTTAACTCGTCATCAGATGTAAAAGTCTTCTGTGTGCCGTGCGTCCCGAGTAAACTTGTGTTAATACAAAAATAGCATAGGAAATGCATAGGGCGGCTAATCCAACAGCCAGTTCAACAGCGGAAGATAAAAGTAGGTCATCACGTGATGCCAAAAGTGAAAGTGGACAGTAAACAAGAAAAAAAAGGTACGAAAGAACAAAAAACTTTTTATTGTGATTTTATTATGATTATAATTTATAACTTTGTAGTATGATTATAATTTATGCATAGTATAGCTTGTGTAGATGTATGCGTACATACATGTATCCTATGGGCATGTATTTGCATAGTTTTTATTAGCAAGCTTGGAATCTACAGAGTACGTGCATGAACAACATGGCTGGGTTTTCATTTTTTTTTTTTTCAGATGCTAATTTTCGAATAAAACAGAACACCATGACAAGTCGTAAACGTCCACTTACGAAAGAAAAAATTCAGGAGTTACTATTTGATGACAATGATGAAGTTACTTCTAGTTCTGAAGACAGCGAATTGGACAGTGAAAATGATGACAGCTCTGATTCTGAAGCAGTTGGTGGCGGAAGTGATGAGAGTGATATTGATGATGATAATGCTGTTGATCAACCCGCATTTTCTGATGTTTCTGATTGGAAAAAAAATGACTTTATGAGACGAGCACAGCAAGTATTTACGGGAACCTCGGGTTTGCAGGTAAACATAAACAACGACACTGATCCAGTATCGTATTTCAACATGTTTATTACGGAAGGAATGCTTGATGTTATTGTTCTGGAAACAAATAGGAGAGCCAATCAGCTGGCAAGAGCTGCATGTAGAGCACATAAAAGATCCAGGATGGTGAAATGGAAGGATGTGGATGCAAACGAGGTCCGTGTTTTTATAGCCGTGATTCTTATTCAAAGTTTGATACATAAACCGGAACAAGAAATGTATTGGTCTACTAAACCTCTGTTGGAAACGCCTTATGTTCGGAAAGTTATGAGTGAACAGCGATTCAGTCTAATTTTGAAATGCCTTCATTTTACCAATAACGAAGACTTACCACCCACTACATCTGCATCAGAGAAATCTTTCTTCAAAATAAAAGACTTTTACGATGCACTTATTGCTAATTTCTCGACAGTTTACATTCCATCCAAAAATATAGCCATTGACGAATCGTTGTTGCTCTGGAAAGGTAGACTGCAGATGAAACAGTATATTCCAATGAAAAGAGCTAGATTCGGTATAAAATCTTATGCTTTATGTGAATCGGAATCGGGCTATATCTGGAAGGCGATGATACACATAGGAACAGCGATGAAACTGGATGATGCTGCAGACGACCTAAAGTCATCAAAAATTGTCATGACATTGATGAAAGATCTTCTGGGAAAAGGATATTGTGTCTTTCTCGACAACTGGTACAGTTCGCCTGCACTGTATCGTCAACTTCATATGAATGGTACTGACGCAGTCGGAACGGTCCGACTGAACAGAAAAAATATGCCGGCGGACCTCAAGAAGAAGATAAAATGTGGTGAAACAATATCCCGATTTACAGAAGATCTTATGGCTTTGAAGTGGATGGACAAAAAAGAAGTGACTGTTTTGTCCACATATCATACAAGTTCCATGGAAACCATTACAAAACGTGGTGTGGATAAAGTGAAACCCATTGCTATTCTGACCTACAACCAGCACATGGGTGCGGTTGATGTCGGCGATCAAATGCTCGCAGCATTTCCAATAGAGCGGAAGCGCACTAAGGTGTGGTACAAAAAACTTGTTCGCCATCTTGTCAATCAAACTGTTCTAAACAGTTACATTTTGTACCAAAAAAATCCAGATACACCAAAACTTAGTCATTTACAATTTGTTGTCAAGTTGACCGAACGACTTCTCGAGAAATATCATGTTCCTGATCAATTGCAAAGCCGAGGTAGACCATCAAACACTACCGGTAATCCTCTACGTCTAACTGCTCGACATTTCCCTATGTTCATTCCAGCCAATGCTGTAAAACAAGCACCAACAAAAAGATGTAAAGTGTGTTGCAACAGACCCGGTCCCGATGGGAGAAAATTTCGTAAAGAGACACGATACTACTGTCCGGAGTGTGACACAGCACTATGTGCAGCTCCATGTTTTGGTGTTTACCACACCAAGTATAATTACTAAAAACAATTGACATCTAATATACGTATCAGTTTAGTTCGTTATTGAACAGTACCATTTAGTACAGAACATTTCTTATTTTCCTCACAATTTCTAAAAGACAACTCATTTTCACTTAAAAAAACATTTTATTTTGCCAGGACAACATAACATATCAAATTATGAAAGAAAAAAAATACACAGTTTGCATAACAAAAAAATATTTTTTTTTCCACGGTAAAGGGGTTAAAGGTCTTCCATTTAATTTTACTAATAGAACTCTGTCTGACACAGCCCAATATCCTTTAGTAGAATTTGGTGTTTGCCGATCCAGTATACCAGAATACACAAAACATGCTTTGTATAAGTCCAATCTAGGCTTTGGAACATGTAATACATTTAAGGCTTATTGTTTATTGCATGAGATTGAATCAACGGTAGAAGATTCTCTGGGGTATTTTGAGATATAATTTTATTCACGAATTTGGCTTTGTTAAAAAAGAGAACGCTTTTGAAGTGGTAGAAGCCATTAGATTACTGTATAAACTGTTACTTTCAGCGTGCTTTATGCCAGAAACTAAATTTTTAGCTCGGTTTTGGAGAGAACACAGTAGTATCATATTAGATTTAGGGCAATCATCCCAGACTTTGAAACAATAATCAAGATGTGATTGGATATAGGATGTATGGAATATTTTTTGTCTGCTTTCACCCAGGAAGTGCCAGATTTGAGCAAGTTGGTAAACTTGTTGTGCTATTTTCTTGGTAAGGACGTGAACATGAGAGCTCCAGTTTAAATGTCTGTCAATTAAAAGACCTAATGTTTTATGTTCCTTTACATTAACTATAGGTAACGTGTCGGACTCCCTGGCAAAGGTGTTAACATCTTTCTCCGTAATCCTGTATATCCACATGAGGAACGTAACCTGCGTGAGAATCAGTAGCGGTTCTCGTCGTGTTGGTAACTTACTGGGTATGTCAGCCGGTCGCTCAGAAAGCAATGGCAAACTACTGAGCGTAATCTTGCCAAGAAATCAACAATCAGCTGAAAGATGCTGATGTTGACAGTGATAGCCTGTAAAGGATATGCGAACAAACAACGTGTCAGTGTGAAGTTCAAGCGGTGCCCCAGTTATGGCTAGTGTCTGTAGCTTTTGTCTGGTTGTTATTATCATGGATTTGGTTTTGTCAAGAACTATGTGGAAGCTCCAGAGATGTTATATTATAGAAGAATGATGAGAACACCATGGACAGATAAAAACAGCAATGAAGATTCTTGAAAGAAGTTAACTCTCACAGAGAAATAGTTACTCGCATCAATAGAAGACAGTCCACATTCTTTGGGCATGTCATGAGAAAGGAAAAGCTGGAGAATGTCATCACAATGGGAAGGTTGGAGGGGAAGAGAGGCATAGGGAGACAAAGAAAGAAGATGTTTGATAGTTTGGCATCATGGTATTGAAGAACATCAGTCTGAGAAATGATTGATAGCAAAAGAGACAGACAGCTGTGGACAGAAATTATCACCACTGCCACACGACATGAACTATAAGAGGATCTGCAAAGGTTTATTTGTAATCATGATTAATTGATTGATTGATTTAAGAACCGACATCACAGCATTCGGGGCATTCTCATAAGCGCTCCGTCCCCATCCTCAGCATCCAGTGAAGAGTCCCAACACCAATAGTGCCAGTAGCAATCTGATTATATATCCGACTCGCCTTTCCTCTGAGCGTCGAGCATAGGCCAGAACCCCTCGTCACTCCTCGCTGTCTCATTCTTGCCAGACCATGGTAATCCATTTGCTCCTCCGAGGTGTGCACATGCTCCCATAAGGCCGCAACCACGTCCGCCTTGTCATGCATCAATACTCCACCAAGTTTTGGAGAGCCAGCCAATCTGTCTGCCTGTTCATTCCCCAGCACACCGGCATGCCCCGGAGAAAAGATGCCACCTGTGTCCTCCGAAGCGAGGCAAGCCCCTCTGAACGAAGCATGCCTGTCCTCACTTTCCTCAGCATTCTTTCTGAGTCGGTTACAATCATGATGTGTGTGTGTATCGTATTCTCCATTCAGCGGATCATTTCAGTTGTTTCCTATTTTATACTGATTTGATTTTAGAGTATTGTAAGTTTGGTAACAGGTCTTTTCACCTACACAACCAGCGTTATGAAAGCTTCTTTTGCCTTTTGTATTCTTATCTTAATCTATGGAGATACATGAACACCTAACCATATGGCAGGGCACATGATGATAATGATAATTTTAATATCTTTTTCTGTTCCCCCATCCATATCTATATTGCTACCTGAATATATGTATGATTTCACCTCTTGAAATGAGGTTTCAGGGAAGAGAATTTGGTTATCATTTGCCTGATTTATTCTCATTGTATGTGTGTGGTTTTTTTTTGGTTTTTTTTTGGTGCATGTATGCATGTGTAAGTACACAACAAACAATATATCTATGTGGATTGCTCAGAGAAATTTTTTATTTTCACTTATTGTTTCCAGGATCCCAGCACTTTTCTTTGTTTTTCAGTTGAGCTTATATTTATCATATTAGTAATACATTAAATTCCTTGTCTACAAAGATTTATATGTAATAACATTTACCATATGATAAGTGAAAAAATATTACCTTGTCACTGAAGAATTCACAGTAACCGAGAGCCAAATATGTGAATCCAGGCATGCGTAGAAGAATATTCTCTAAACATGAAGCAGAGAGTTCAGTAGATGTGAGATCTAATTCATGAATGGAAGATGTCTCCCAAGGAACGCTGATCATGTGATCATCTTCAACACCTATGGTAAAAGATTAACATAAGACATGTGTTTATACTGAAAGATACACATCAGTGCATTTTATCATAAGAAGTTTATATTCATTTGGTTGAATCATTCTATATATATATATTCTTTTACAAGCGAGACTTCCGGTCAAGATGGCGAAGGACGTTTGTGTTGTTTTTCTGACCGCTACCTTTTTGTGTAGGAGATGGATATTTTCATCTCCTACGTGTAATTTGTGTGCCAGGATGTAAAACCAGGAGTTTTTCTCAGGATCTGCGCCGATGCTACAGAGTTTTGTGCATTGAGCGAAGCAATCCTTGAGTGAATTTTCGCAGCGTGTGTGGTTCTGTGGTGATTTGGCTTTTTCAACATGGTGGAACAATTTGTGTGTTCCTTGCGAACGGCAGTCAAAAAAACAAGACGGTGGGCCCATTGTGGCGGCTGCAAGCTTGGAGGGGTAAGACGTTTTAGACTTAAATGTGACCATCTGGGCCTCAGGTACACTCGCATCCTATATTGGAACTGTGCCAGCGTAAAAGAACGTGGCCCTATTCTCGAAAACCTGGTTTCCAGGAACAACATTGTAGCACTTCAGGAGACGAGACTGGGTGATCAGCTACTCAAAATGGCCGGCTTCAAATGTTTCTACAACATGCATCTGGGAATGGCGATTCTCATCCGCGATAGTATTGTTGCTTCAGAGCTAGACATGTCCAGCTGGGACAATGACGACATACAAATACAGGCGGTCAGAGTTCAATCCGGTCTACCATTCGTGTTGGTTAATGTTTGTGCCCGTAACGCATGTGTGGATTCCCAGAAGTGGCAGTGCTTCATTGACATTCTTCTTCTTCTTTTGTTCGCTTGAAATATGTCTATAACTGCAATGTTGTCTCTTGTATGAATCTAACAGTCTTTTTAGTTCACTCAGCGGTCCATAGAGTTTATCTTCCACTGTTGTCTGTCTAAGCCAGAACTTAAGTGACATATTAGGTCATGAAAAGAATGTCATTTTCTGTGGCGATTTCAACGCTAAAGGCAGATCATGGGGAAACATTTCCTTAAACACACAGGGGGAGGAGCTTGAGACTGCACTTGAAACCATTGACCTGGTTTGTATCAACAGTGTCACCAGGACAACTAGCCGCCCAGGTGATGAGGACAGTGCTATTGATCTGGCGCTGGTTTCTCCTTCACTCACTACAGTGTGTAGATGGGGTGTCCTAGGGTACCACGGCAGCGACCACCACCCTTGCAGCATATTGG
Organism: Cepaea hortensis; assembly: GCA_963921405.1. NCBI lineage: Eukaryota > Metazoa > Mollusca > Gastropoda > Stylommatophora > Helicidae > Cepaea > Cepaea hortensis. The sequence continues at coordinate 116,917,220 of OY992877.1, read as the reverse complement.
TGGAGAAAGGCGGAACTAAGCAGCACAAGTCAACGGTCAAGACTTTCTAGTATGACAGTACAGGGCAAGATGTGGTGTATAAAATAAGGTGCGACAAGCACAGAAAGTTTCAGGGCAGGAAAAACAGCTGGGGGCAGCTACCTTGGTGGAATTTTGAGGTGGAGAAGGCCTGGATGAATAAGCTTAGTGCTGTAAGGAAATGACAAAATGCCAAGAAGAACAGAGTTGCCCATCCTGGTCCCAGCATGCACTTAGAAAGAGAGATGCACACAAAAGTAAGCTATGTAAAAAAAACTGAATAAGGTGGTTAAAGGTGAAAAATGGGCAGACATATGTCAAAGAGTAAGCACAGACAAGTCACTGAAATTGTTCTGGAGAAAACATAAAAGCATGAGTAGGGTAGTCAAGAATAAGAGAATTTCTGACTTCCAAGGTGTTGACCTCATCTGGCAGAGGACTGACGAGAACAAGGGCAAAGCCCTCTTCGAACGCCATCTAGAGCAGAGCAACCAGACAGACATAAGAGGCAGAAATCTTGCCAAGAAGGTCACCTCAGACAGGTGCAAGGTCCAGAACATTTTGGATGAAGACACAGTGACAGTGAAAGAAATCAAGGCTGTGCTTCGACGATCAAAATACAGTGCTCCAGTGTACAAAAACAGTATAGGGAGTGCTAGCATCAATGAGGAGTGGTTACACAGCTATCTGATTCCTTTGCCAAAGCCTGGCAAAGACCACACAAAAATTCAGGGATATCAAGTAATCACCATGCAGAATACAACAGGCAAGCTGCTGGAGAAATTAATTGCCAGAAAAATATCAAGCCAGCTAGAGAAGCAAGGTGTTTTCCCACATACCCTGGGAGGGTACTGTCCCAAAAGAGAAACCTGGACCAATGCAGCAGTTTTTGCCCATGATGTTTATGAAGGTTTCCACTCAGGTATTGAAATCTTTGCTGCAGCGATTGATCTTGAGGACGCGTACAGCAGAGTAACTTTGGATTTTCTAATGCTTCAGCTTCTTGAACTCAAGATAAGTCAGTTCCTCTTTAGTTAGATCGCTGCAGCCCTCTTCCAATGGAAAGTAGTTTTTAGATGTAGCAGTTGGACTTCGGAACCAACAACAATATATCCTGGCCTACCACAGGGATCACCATTATCTCCGGTGCTGTTCAACGCCTACACAGTGAGAATCACCAGCGAGCAGATCACTGGACTGAGGAGGACACTGTCATATGTCGACAATGTTTTAGTGTATCGTCAGGGTAAGGATAGAGATCAGGTTGCTGTGGAACTGCAAACCGAACTCAATCGCATAACTACTTGGTGTGCTGAAGCTGGGGCAATGGTATAACCAACAAAGGCAACAGTGACATGGTTCTTGTAGCATATTAAAACGTCCTTATCCTTTCCTAGCATTGACGCCCTTAAAAATATCACAAGCCCTAGGGATTACTGTTTAAATACCTTATTTTGGGGAAATAAAAACAATGATAGACTGACCGTGGCACAGCCAAATTTATTTGGCATTAGTTTAAAATTTGGCCTTAGTTTGGTTCACGTACTTGGCAACACCGGGACTAATTTTAAGACAAAGGGATCAGAGTGTCCATTTTTGTTGAAGCGAACAAAGGAAACAGACATCAGCCTTTCCCTTTGGGGATGGGCGATTTTAGCTCTAAAAATATGTCATTCTCTGCAGCAATTGGTATGTTAAATATACATTATTAATACGTATTTATGTATTTTTGTAAGGTACATATACCATTGTGTTTAATTAAGAATTGGTTAAAATGATAAATCAACAATTCTTGTAAACTAGAGCCTGATTGATTTTTACTACTAAGGGCCATGTTTGCGTAACGCTGTAAAAATATTTCCTATGCTTTTACAATTTCTAATTCCTATGTTAAAACCTCTTCTAGGCATTGTGAAACTATATCTCACTATCAACGCCTTTTATCTGTAAATATCCTATGTAGTGTAAATTCACTGTTAAGGACATTTCAGGAAACTTTTTATCCATGCAGAAACATGCTATGGATCACGCATATCATGGACTCAGTTCAGTTTTGATAAATTTGTTGCTAATTGCTAATCTGTAACTCGAGCTATCGTGCCAAATTTTGGTACAATCTTCTTGTTAATATATTAGTAACCACTCAATATAGGTGATGGACATGTAATCATTTCATAAAATATTGCTAGGGAAATGCCATGGGGAGAATATAATCACATGAAAAACAGAAAACCAATATATAACCAAGCCTTTAGCCACACCACACCAAGGGTGATGGACAACTGGAATAATATGATATGTTCCGAACACTTATCAGGCTGCATAAATCATTTCTAATAAATAAGAAACTTTCTTACAAATAGCAGCACTTGGCAAATTATATCATAGCGTTCACTAACCTCATGCTGCTGTAAGCAGTGGGGGGGAAATAATTTATGTTTTAGTTTTATGGATTAACCAATGAGGAAATCCAAAAACATAGGCTCCTGCATTATCATTATGATTAATTATTATGTATGATTATCATGTTAATTATGAAGGTGAAGTTATGAAGGTGAAGGGCAGCAGGTTAAAAAGAGGACGGTCGTGGATGGGTCAAGCCGAAGACATTCTTCAACAGGTGTGTTCACTTGAGGACTTAGAACCTGACGAGGAGTGGGTACAAGTGCCAACAGATTTCTGCACATCCTTTTCAGTTTGCATCCAACTAGACAGAAAATGCAGACAAGAAAACCCGGCAGCTGTGGAGGCGGAAGTACAAGCGTTGATTTTCGAGAATTCCCTAGACAGTGATGCTGTTATTTACACAGATGGGTTGGTCATCCGACATGTGAGAAGCTCATGGGCCTTTACGGCTCAGGCCGGAGGGAGAATTGTGAAGGAGGACTCTGGTGCTTTTGCTGAGACCACAAGTAGCCTGACTATGGAAGTCATGGCAGTAAGTAAAGCAATAGCATGGCTCGAGACACAGACATTCACTAGGGCATGTTTCCTTAGCGAGACTCAATGAACATGCTCAAGAGGGTAGAGATGGGGGAGATCCGAAGAGACTGGTTGCTGTCTCTGGAGCAGTCTCGGCTGGCAAAGATTAGTTTCATCTTCGTACCAGGGCATGCAGGAGTACAAGGGAATGAGCGGGCTGACAAGCTCGCAGGTAACGCTATTGTGGAGGGCAGACGCGCCATGAACCAGGCTGACATTCTGAATGCTCTATGAGAAGTAAGACTTTTGCGAGAACCATGTGATGACTGTGAATCTACAACCATGGCCAGACTGCGAAAACAGCAAATTAAAAGAGGGGTGGCCAAACAAGAACACTACGCAGGAAGCCAAAGAAGACTGATAAACCAACACAGAACTGGTGTCGTTAGCCGCTACACTATTCTCATTAGCTTGTATATTACATTGTGGTATTTCTTTCTTCCTAGTGACGACCATAATCATGGCACACTACAACTACACCTGACCTGGCTTTTCATTCACCAGACCTGGAGTGGAACATTACACGAAACGTTGGGAAACAACTTGGTGGCAGTGACCATTGGCCAGTCTTTCTAACTGTAGAAAATGAGCTTGTAAGTGAAGGCAGCACCCTCTCGAGGTGGAACTACAAGAAAGCAGACTGGGCAATGTACAAGCATTGCACCAGCATATTGGTTAGAAACCTGATCACTGAGAAAGACATAAATAAAGTAGTTGAAGAGTTTGGGAAATGCATTCTACAGGCAGCACGAGAAACAGTACCAAGAGGAGCCCGTAAACATTATAAACCCTACTGGAGTAGTGAACTGGAACAGTTGCGTAATGATGTGGAAGTGTGTAGAAAGCAAGCAGAGGCCACACCCAGCCAAGAGCACCACAATAAATACCAGCACGCAAAAGCCAAATTTCAAAGAGCCAAGCTGCAGGCTAGATGGAAAAGCTGGCAGGAGAAAACAGAGTCACTGAACTTTGAAAGAGACACAAGGAAATTGTGGAAGCTAATAAAACAACTTAACGATGAGGGCACAGGGAGAAACTCAAAAAGTGCACTACATAAAGACGGAAACATCTTAACAGGAAAGCAAGCAGCTGACCATTTTGCGGACTCATTCACACAAGATAACAATATCGACATTAGTCCCGAGAAACAACAAGAGATTCAAGAGAAATGGCAACATACAGGACAGAATGAGGTTCTGGAGACACCTATCACAATCAGCGAACTGGAGCTAGCCATATCAAAGCTGAAAATGAGAAAGTCACCAGGAGCTGATGATATTTCCGATGAAATGATCAGGAACCTAGGAACAGAGGCCAAAGCAAAGCTGTTGCAGATCTTCAATAACAACTGGACCCTAGGCAGTGTTCCACAAACCTGGAGAGAAGCAATCATGATACCCCTCCTAAAATCTGGGAAAGATAGTTCCATTGCCTCCAGCTACAGACCAATTAGCCTCACCAGCTGTCTCTGCAAAACAATGGAGCGCATCATCAATCACAGACTGCAGTGGGTACATTGAAAGTGAAAACATCTGTTAGTTAGTTAGTTAGTCGAGGTTCCATCTTCACGGCAACGGGTCGTCCCCATTATGCTCCATTCCCATGCCAGCGAATATCACGCAAAATGCTCCCCACTGTCCAATGTGAAAAGTGAAATAGACAGGAGTTTCGGCAATCCAACAGCCCGCAGAGGAACATTGTGCATAATGCCGCCGTCAGAATGTCAACACAAAATTCATCCATGAATACCACAGTTCATCGTTGATGGACTCGGCAGTCACCAGAAAGACCTCATTGACCTGGATTTTCTCACATGGCTTGGTCTTTTACCGCAGGGGGACCTGCCAAAAGTGTTGCACAAAGCACGAACTCCGCAGCTTCAGCACTGACTCCCAGGAGTCTCCCGAAAAATGCACTTGTGAACCGAAAGGGCAAAACAGTCAATTCAGCAACCGCCGGTAGCCATTTGCCAAGTAGCAGGTGTGACGTAATAAGACAAATTAGAAATATCAGAGAATCCCAAAACCAAAACGCTAATAAATCTAAGGATATGTGGTAACACAGAAATGTCATGGAAGATTGTCAACAACAACAACAGACGGACTTGGGAGCTTCTTAGGAGCAGCAGCATATGTTGATTTGGGAACGATAGGTTGGCTAGGCACTGGCTTTATATCGCATTAGTGGCTGAGTTAATAACTGGAATGGATGAGACAATCTGTGGAGACAACATTCATCTAAGCCACAAATAACCAGGCAGACGAACGCAGAAAATTCAATGTCAGATAAACGGCAGGAAAGACACTCAGAAGATAGAGAGAAGGACGCCATGTCGACGGGCAAGGACATTGTTTAGAATTTGAGCGGAGATGGCTTGGGATATATTATTTGTCTTAATTATAATTGTAATACTGTCCAACTAGGTCAGAACAAGCACAGTATGTTATTATTTATTACTGTCGTTGCTACAAGCCTGTGCACTGCGAAAATAAACAGCGTCGTAACTGCCAAAGTCTAACGGAGTAGACTTAGTTCTTCAGTTCCGTTTTGGCTTCTGAAACCTGCATTATATGACTGTTGTTTACGAGCTGTGTTTTATTATCAAGTTGCATTGTTTGAATTATTATATACCCCGAGATGTCGTCTGGCACCATTGTTCCGATCATGCAGTTCACTGTACAGGACAGATGTAAAAGCATTTCACGCGAATTTCACAGCTCATGGTATCGCCCACACACTCACTCAGAAGCAGAGCGACAGAACCATGTACTACAAGTCCATCATGAGGAAAATGTGATTGCAAACCGTAGCCACAAGCATAAACACGCCACAGGCCCCAACGGTTCAATGCCTAACCGCCATGCTGGCGACCGGAAAACATCTGTGTGCCACAGCAAGCTGGCTTTAGGCAGTGCTACTCTACAGAAGATCAGACAACCTACCTCTCTCAAGAAATTGAGGATGCATTCCAAGAGAAGAAGTTGGTGCTTGCTGTATGGATAGATCTGAAGAAAGCCTTTGACAAAGTCTGGAAAGAAGGTCTGTTGAAGAGACTGAGAAAATGTAAAGTCAGTGGAAGAATGTACAAATGGGTGAAAGCATACTTGCACAACAGATGAGCCAGATTCCAGATAGATGGACTCAAGAGCAAGAAAGTACTAATGCACTAAAGTGTTCCTCAGGACGGAGTCTTATCCCCAACATTTTTTCTAATCATCATCAATGGTCTTGTTGCTAATCTACCACATGGAATTAAAGCGGCAATGTACGCTGATGACCTGGTTCTATGGAGCACAAATGAACATGCAGCAGTGGCCACCAGATCGCTACAAAGAGCTGTAGATGCATTTGTTGCATGGGCAAATAAATGTGAGTCAGCATAAACACTGACAAGTGCAGCACCACTCTATTTACCCTCTCTCCAAAATAAAAGGCAAGGATAATCCAGATAAATGGAATACCCCTTAGAGAAGATATAGAACCAACATACCTTGGAGTAACATTTGATGGCAGGCTGACATGGAGAACGCACATCAACAAAGCAGTAGCAAAACCCAAAAGGAAAATAGCCATCCTGAGAAAACTCAGTGGAACCACAAGGGGAGTCAGTGGGAAAATACTTAGCAAAGTTTATCAACAGAGCATACGACCATACCTGGAATACGGGTGAACTGCATGGTGTTCAGCATCAAAAACCACACTACAAGAGCTGGACAAGGTCCAAAATCAAGCACTTAGAGTCACCACAAGAGGGATGAGATCAACCCCTATAGTGGAAATGGAGAAGATGGGGAGGACACAAGCACTGAGAGAGCGCAGAGATACGAAAACGCTAATACAAGCAGAAAAGTTCCTCAGCTTGCCAGGCCACCTTATGAAGAATAGATTTGAAAACTTAGCTATGGGGCGGTTGAAAAGAAGCAGTTTTATCCACTAGGCCAAACGACTCTGCAGAGAAACCCTGATCTGCCCACGGTTGGTATCCCCCTGAAAACTATACGATAGCGAACTCCATGGAAAGATGAACATAGACTATCACTACAAGTCCAGACAAAAGTGAGAGGAGTATTTGACAAGGAATAACAGAACAGTGTGCAGCGCAGAACAGCCACTCTCAGCTTCCTTGATGAAGAATACCCACAGGACCTCTGGATCCGAGTCTACACAGCACAGGGTAGCACAAAATGCTGTTCGAAATGGAGGAGCGGAGTGTACATAGAATACCCAAATAATGACTATGATGCTGAAATTGAGGCAATCAAGATAGCAACAGAGAAATTAATAAATACCAGCCATGGTACACAACCTGTGGTGCTATTGACAGATGCAAATTCAGTACTTGAGGTGCTCCTGTCTGGGAAATTGTCAGTACTAAGGACACTACTTTCTGAACTTAGCAATCAGCATAAGGTCAACATACAGTGGATACCATCCCACTGGAATACCTGGAAATAACAAAGCTGATCGACTGGCTAAGGAAGGCGCAAAAGAAGAACAGCCTGATCTTCTTTTTCTTCTTCAGCATTCCGAGCCATTGAGGTTCTTTGCTGCAGATACAAGCCGTCTCCATTCGTCTCTCTGGTTGACCTACTCTTGCCAGTTGCTGATTCCAAGTGCTTGTAGGTCTGTATGTATATTATCTCTCCACCATCTTCTTGGTCTACCTAGGGGTCTATGGTCATTTATTTCTTGAGTGTAAGCGAGTTTTGTTTCCCTATTATCTTCTATTCTTTCTATTTGCCCCAGCCATTGCAGTCTATTAGCCTTCATGATACCAGTGATTAGCGGAGACTTAAACACATCATAAATGTCTTTGTTGCTTCTTCTTTTCCCCTCTCCACTTTGTGTATCCCTAATGGGCCCAAAGATGCGTCTTAAGACTTTGTTCTCAAAGGTTTGTAACAAGGCTTCATCTCCTTTAATTGTACTCCAGGTTTCAGAGCCATACAGCACAACTGGTCTAATCAGTGTTTTGTATATAGTGATCTTGGTGTTATGAGATAGCGCATTTGATTTTAGCAGATGTTGTAGTGCATAGTATATCTTATTTCCAGAGTTGATTCTAGCTTGTATTTCTTCCCTTATTATGTTGGAGCAGTTGAAGATTGTACCCAGGTATTTGTATGTTTCCGTTCTTTTAATGGTTGTATTATCTATTTGTATGTGGCCAGAGTTTTAGCCGTTCCTTCTCTTGAAATTACCATATATTCTGTCTTATCTTGGTTGATAACCAGCCCCATTTGTTGAGCTTTTTCCTTTAACTCTTTCTCTGTCATGCGCCCATACATCGCCACAACTGACCGACGGTGACGGCCGTGGACCCTTTAATCGCCAAATTGTAAACAGTGGTTTGTTTGATACATTTCTGCTACCGTCTGCAATTTTATGTTACGGTTAACTGAAAATTCACACACCCGGATCATTTGCTTTTCGGCATTGTAAAGTCACACATTCAGATCCATTGGTTTTTGTGAGTTTTTTTAGTTTTAAACTAGTGTTAAGTAGTTTGTTTTTGTTTTTCATAGATGGCAACGCCCTCGAGTATGCGGCCTCGCAGACTGACATCAGATCAAGCTACATATTATATTTATAGTGATTTCAAGGACTTTGTGAAAGATTCTAAAACTGAAACCACGTGCAGTATTCAGTTAGTTAGATTATTTCATTAGATATTTCGAAACACCATTGATAGCGAAAATTCATCATAATATGTCATAATATGATGGCACATATCGAATTATGAATGCGCTAATAGGCCACATTTATGCCTCTAAATTTGTTTTGCCTATCACAAAGTATTTAAGGAGTATTTAAATAATTAAATTTAAAAGAATAATAATGATAACTAAATAGAAAATAGTGTTTATATTCTTCTTCTCAGTGCAATCTGAGATGTGTGTTACTGACATTTTCCATTTTGTGTGAAAATTATGTGCTCCAAAATATTATGTTTTAAGTATGTTTTATTGGTGTTGTGGTGCAGTTCTTGTGATATTATTGAACAAAAGTGGTGTGTGTAACAGTATTCAGCAAATTTAACTGGATTAGCTGCAGTGAATTATAAATAACGCCTCGGTAAATGAAATTTTCAAATTTTTACCCTTTTAATTTCAATTGTTATTACTAGACCTCTCATTATTGTCATAATATTTCTAACCTATCAATTAATTATTAACATTGTCATGTTCCTTGTGCAATCCTCTTTAATCTATATATATAAAATGCAATGTCTGTCTGTGAGTCCATATGTTATTTATGCGTTCGCGAACGGTCCATCCGATTTAGATGAAATTTTCTACACGTGTTCTTATCATTCCGGTGCTGCCAACTGTCATAGTTTGTTAGTTTACAAACAGCTATTTACGTAATAAAATTTAATTTTGTAATTTACATTATAATTTATATATAGCGAGGGGACTTAACTTAAGAAAAGTTATATCAAGGGACAATTATATCACAAGTTAAGTCCCCTTGCTATATGTACGCCGAACATAGATAGATAGATAGATAGATAGATAGATAGATAGATAGATAGGTAGGTAGGTAGGTAGGTAGGTAGGTAGATCCCCACCATGGGCTTGGCGAAGCCGGGTCGGGTCCTATGGATGGATGGATGGATGGATAGATAGACAGCCGGGCCAGGTCGTCAGACAGACAGACGGACAGACAGAGACACAGACAGACAGGCAGACAGGCAGACAGACAGACAGACAGACAGACAGACAGAGATATAGATAGATAGATAGATAGATAGATAGATAGATAGATAGATAGATAGATAGATAGATAGATAGACAGATAGATAGATAGATAGATAGATAGATAGATAGATAGATAGATAGATAGATAGATAGATAGATAGAGGGGTAGGTAGCTAGGCAGGCAGGCAGGCAGGCAGGCAGACAGATAGATCCCCGCCAGGGGCTGAGCGAAGCCGGGCCGGGTCAGCTAGTTTTATATATAATACAATATATCTGCTACCATTTTAACCATTTTAAAAGCATTATTGTGACACACCCCTACTTCCAATCTTCTGCCATGAATTTCTGTTTGGTCAGGACCCAATTTTTGTTTGGCAGCGAAAGAGTTAAGTGAGTCAATATTTCCAGTGCCTTTTGTTCATCTCCCCCTATAATATCTATATGCTCCCCCGATGTGTCTCCACCTTGCCGTGGTGGGGGGGCTTGCATGTCCCATTGACCCCATCTGCTTGCCGATGGATGAAAACTACATATCGGACAGCTTATAGGATAGGGGCCAGATTAAGAGAGACACAACCTGCTGCGCTGCAGGTAGACTGAGGATAGCAGTCAAAAATTTAAATCAGGCGCACGAAGGCAGAAAATCTTGGTCCGGACAATACTCTAAGGCTCTCTGTCGAGGATTTAGGCTGAACGCCTCTAAGCCACAAACCCTCGGATGTGATAGCCAGGCAGATACGCACCTACCAAACAATAGAGGTGAGATACTGAGCACACTACATGCCCAGTCCTGATACTTGTTCCAAGGCTCTCAGCTGGGGGATATGAGGGATTCCCGGATGAGAGGGCCTGGCCGTTTCTCGTTCACTGCTGCATGGAGGTAAGGTGCTGAGCCGGCAGCACATGTAGCCTACCTCGTGAGCGAGTACTAAAATGCAGAAAGTGCCCCAGTCGAATGAAATGATTAAGAAAACTGTCTGTATCTAACTCATAGAGAGTGTAGACAAAAGTGAAAAAACGTCTCAATAACACGAAATGGAACGCACGGCTAGCGAATCCATTGCGTGGTCCGAAGTCAAAAGCAAAAGCTTACCGAGTGGATGTCGCCCGCAGTCTGACCGTTCCTGGTGTGTGCTTGAGCGACCAGTGGCAAGTGAGATGCCCAACACATGGAAGTGAGGAACTAAAGCAGCCATGAGCAGGACATGGCAACTCCTTGGGTGAGCCCAGTCTCAGAGCATTATGTGCCGGCTCTGCAATTATGGAAGCCTCCTTGGATAGTGAGGGAATGCCCATGGTCTGCCCCTGCCTTCCCTTGAGGGTTGACCGTTATGTCGTTGATAGTTCTATCTTGACCAGCTGAGATGTGGGCGACATCACAACAATAAGTCTAACGTGCCTCAAAACCTGAGGAAGGCTAACCTCATTAAACAATGCCCGCTGAAGTCGGAAGTGCCGTCCTACATGTGGCAAACTAAAAATTGGCACTACGCATTTACGTCCGAGTGAAATGTCTCGTCTGAATATCTCTCGTGCTAGGAACAGTTCTGACTACCTAGTTTCCAAATGCCGCTCTTGTTCGGAACAGCTCTGACTAGGTAGTTTTCCGAATGTCCGCCTTGCCTGGAACAGCTCTGACCGGCACACGGACAAGCACATGTCCGAAAACTCGCAGAGTGGATACCGTCTGCAGACCTGTCTGGTTTGTGTGGGAACGGCCCGGGGAGAACGAAATGCCCAATATATTGAAGTGAGGAATTATAGCAGCCATGAGCAGGACGTGACGATTCCCTCGGTGAGCCCAGCACCAGAGCGTTATGTGTCGGCTCTGCAATTATGGAAGCCACCCAGGATGGCGGAAAATGCTATGGACTGTCCCTGCCTTCATTTTGAGGGATGACCGTGCAGTCTTCGACTGTTCCAACTTGACCAGTTGGGAGGTGGACAGTACCACAAAAGTGAGAGTCTCCCAGGAATGCTAACCTGGTCAAAAATGCACACTAAAAGTCGGATGTGTTGGCCTAAGGGTTTGACCCAAGGGTGCCTAACGAGACACACCGCAATCACATCTGAAAAAACACTCCGGATGAACGCAATGAAGAAGATATCTATATCATCTACATAACCAAGCAGTTTGGATGTTCCTCCAATAGCACATTCCTTCTTTACCTTCCTTACAATTTTCTCTAGAGCCAGATTGAAAAGGAGCGGCGATAGTGCATCACCCTGTTTCAAGCCAGATAGATGCTATTTGGAAAAGGTCCGATTTCCTGCCTTTATATGTTACTGGTCATGTTGATTAATTTCCTTGGTATTCCAAATTCCTGCATAGCATTCCATAGACTATTCCTATGGATGGACACTATCATAAGCCTTTTTAAAATCCACAAAAATGTTATGGAGATCTCTTTTATAATCCCAACTTTTCTCGGCTATTTGTCGTAGGATAAATATCTGATCTATTATTGATCCGTTTTATCTTAAACCCGCCTGGTAGTCACCTAATATATCTTCTGAATATGGGTTTAGTCTATTTAGTAATACCGCAGATAGTATCTTATAGCTTATGGACAGGAGTGATATTCCTCTATAATTTTCACATTGGAACTTGTCTCCTTTCTTTAGGTATCAATAATGACTCTTTCCAGTCATGGGGTAATTCTTCTGTCCTCCATATTTTTATTATTAGTTCGTATAGCTTTAGATGTAATGCATGGCCGCCTGATTTTATAAATTCAGCAGCAATTCCATCAGCCCCAGTTGCCTGATTGTTTTTAAGTCGTGTTATTACATATAGGATTTCTTCAAAAGCAGGTTCTTCAATTTGTGGTTCACACGTTAGAAACGTTCCTGTGGGAAAGTGTTACTTGGAGCTTCACAATTTAGTAATTCAACAAAGTATTCTTTCCATGTGTTACACATTTCCTCATTGGTATTTATATTCCCATTTTTGTCTTTTAAACCATATGTGTTGTGTTGGTGCCCTCATTTCATTGACTTCAGTTCTTTAAAAAACTTTCTGGATTTGTTTTTCTGGTGATTAGTTTCCATATCTTTGATTATATTGCTCATATATTTTCGCTTCTGCTGCCAAACTATTTTTGTAGCCTCTTTACATTCAGTTCTATAGTGCTCTTCTGATGTGCCCATTATATACCACCAAAAGAAAAGAATGATCAAATCAGTCAGAAAGCCATCAAAACCTGCTCAAGATGACTACCACATTATGGACAGACCAGAACAAGTCATTATTCTGCGCCTCAGAACAGGACACAATAGATTACGCAATCACATGTATAAAAAATTCAAGATTGGTGAATCAGCCATGTGCACATGTGGATTGGTGTCGCAGACAGCAGAGTACATACTCCAAGACTGCCCAAATTACAACATGTCTAGACAAACCTTCTAGCCTAGAGAGACAACAGTGGAAGATAAACTCTATGGACCGCTGGGTGAACTAAAACAGACAGTTAAATTTATACAAGAGACAACCTTGCTGTTATAGACATATTTCAAGCGAACGAAAGAATATGAATAGAAGAAAAATCCATTCTTGCTTTATTATGTCAACTTTTTCAACTTTTTTTTGTAAACATACATCCTGACTATTGTTTTGAAGATTTTATGCAAGTAGAAAGGATAATAGTGTTATAATTAGATGTACAATTTAACTAATTAACGAGGGGATCTGGTCGACGATTGACGCTCAGAGGAAAGGCGAGACGGACATATAATCAGATTGGTACTGGTACTATTAGTGTTGGAACTCTTTGCTGGCCGCTGAGGATGGGGACGGAGCACTTATGGGAATGCCCCGAATGCTGTGATGTCGGTTCCCAAATCAATCAATCAATCATCAATGTTGTTTTTGGAAGATGAATCTGCTAGGAGGCTGTTTTCATTTTCATTACAATATTACTCTGATGTTCACAGATAACTATACACTGATCCACTACAGGGTTGCTATCATGTCCATTACTACTGTGTACACAAAACCACAAAAATGTGCATATCTTTATTGATTAACATATATTCATTCTCTGCAAGTTTGCTCATTGAATAACTGTGCATTAATCCACAAGGTTATTCTCATCTTCTCTGATTAAGTGCTGGATACTGATCCCTTATGTTCTCATGTTCATGCACATTGATCCACAACATTTATTAACTGTGCATATGAGCTATTAACACTTAAACGCTTGAGATCCCAATTTTTTAGCCTGAGTGTATTTTATTTTGCTGGCTATTTGAAATTACATCTTATACTATGGACAGCTATCAACCAGTAAGTTTTTCTTTTAATTAAGTAATGGAATAGCTTTATACAATGATTTCTGCGCCAATTAACAACAATTTAGTGAACTCTTAGTTTTGTCTGTGAATATTGCAATAAGCTAGCACAACAGGACTATCACCTATACCATGATAAACATTGTCCGACATTGACATTGTAAGTTTAATATTATTACTTTACAAACAGTGCAGAAGCCACTGGAATATACTAAAAAATTAAGATTTTTTTATCATGATAATTTGTATGAAGAAATCACAGATGACTGAGATGACAAATAAAGGTGGTAAGATTATACTTGAACTTTTTTCATTAGAAGCTCCAGTACTGGGTGTCTGACAGTCAAGTGGAACAGGGCTCAAAATGAATTATTTGAGCTTGCTGGATTCAGTGAGAATTAACTTTAGTCATGTCATTAATGATTGTTTCATTCACTCACTTTGAACTCAAGCATAGTCCACACATGTGCTACAACTACTGGTTGATGCTAGGAAGTCCACTGCACCGATTTTTGCATGTAGGCTTGCTTCCCCTATTAACAGTGACCCCCTTCATCAGGCAAACCCACTCCGACTTCTTAGGTACTTGTAATTTACATCCCCAAGTCAAGGATGAGAAGTCAACATTTAAATCCAACTGACTGGTGTGTGGCTTGAACTTACTACCTTGCCATAAACTCATTTGAAGTTTAAGTGTACTTTAATTAGCGTGTTCCATCGTGCCATTACCCGAAGTAAAAACAAAATTCATGTACGGAGTCGTCCCGCCATTGAAAATGTAGTCCCGGAAAACGCTGTCTAATTTACCATGCATTCTTTCGACGTCATTCATTCATTCACATCTCACGTGACAATAACACACGTCATCCGGGGTTTTCCAGGAAAGGTATGTCTAATATTCCGCACACAGCGATTGGTTGAAATCATCGTGACCTTTTCTATAAATAACATTATATTTCATACTTACCGTAATTAATTGTTTTTTTGGTGTTCTAAGTCGAAGTAAATCAATTATAGATGTATTTTTAAATTCTGCATACAATTTAAAATATATCAGGAAAGTTTCATTGCTTTATAATCACTGCCGGGTGATGTAAACAACATTTCTGCGAAGATGTGTTTGTTGCTCTTTGCGCATATATATCGGAATGGCATGTGCACTTTGTAACACTATTCTGGTGTTCTAAGTCGGAGTAAATCAATTATAGATGTATTTTTTAATTCTGCATACAATTTAAAATATATCTGGAAAGTTTCATTGCTTTATAATCACTGCCGGGTGATGTAAACAACATTTCTGCGAAGATGTGTTTTTTGCTCTTTGCGCATATATATCGGAATGGCATGTGCACTTTGTAACACTATTCTGGTGTTCTAAGCCGGAGTAAATCAATTATAGATGTATTTTTTAATTCTGCATACAATTTAAAATATATCTGGAAAGTTTCATTGCTTTATAATCACTGCCGGGTGATGTAAACAACATTTCTGCGAAGATGTTTTTTTTTGCTCTTTGCGCATATATATCGAAATGGCATGTGCACTTTGTAACACTATTCTGGTGTTCCATATACGATTAATTCAATTATAGAAGTATTTTTGAATTCTGCATATAATTTTAAATATATCTGGAAAGTTTCATCGCTGGTTTAGCTTCAGCTGTGGATGATAAAGAACATTTTCGGCGAAGCGTGTTTTTGTGAATGGGTAAACGCATGGCCATGGGCCATGGCGACTGCGCATGCGCGTATCGATCGCTATGGCATGTTACACTTTCACTTGTCAACACTCAAAATGTGCAATTTGAACTACTAAAGTTAAAGAGAACACAAGTTTAATGATTATTAATAACTTATTTGTATACTTGTGCTATCTTTTAATCATTTAACATGACGGAACATATTTTTGAAGTCAGTTTTCATAATCCGTCTATGACCCGTGTTGGTTGAGATCAACCTCGCGTGCGGAGAAAAATGAAAACGGCAAGCTGAACCGTAAATAATGTTTTTCTGGCGCTTTCAATAGAAAACCATCACTTGTAGATGGATCTTCGAATTCTGCATCAGATTTTTCAGAAATTTGGAAAGGTTCATCGCTAACTTGTTTTAATTGTGGTTGAAAAAACAGGCGAACATGTTATGATCATAAAACCCAAAAGGGCGTCTTATATATATAAATATCTTTGCAAAACAAGCATTGTCTTTTCGCTAGCGTAAGTCGTAAGCAGTCCGCCTGTCACGCGGGAGATCGGGCTGGGCATATTTTTTTTTTTTTATTTTTCACAAAATTATTAGGTGATATAATAGAAACTAGTCAACATTATGAACTAAAATATTATACAGAACTAAGAAACTGGAAGTTTGTGAATAAAGTGTGCTCTGTGGATCTGTGTAAGCTGTCGACTGCCGGGGAACAAGCAGCGGAATTATCGCGTATCGGAATCGATGAATCCAATATATCTCTTTGTTTAATGTGAATTTTAATTGCCATATAAAATATCGCCCTTGAATCAGCAAAGTTTCATCGCTAAACTTGCTCGAATTGTGGTTGAAAAACAGATTTTCTGCGAAGATGTGACTTTGTGAATCGGAAACCCACGGGTCATGACGGCCGCCGCATATCGAATTGCGCTACACTTTTCAACACATAAAACGTGCGATTTGACCTACTAAAGTTAAATAGAACACAAATTTAAAGATTATTAATAATTTATTTGAAATTATTTGTATACTTGTACTATTTTGTAATCATTTAACATGACGGAACATATTTTTGAAGTCAGTTTTCATATGACCGTTTGAGACAATCTCGCACACATAGACGCGCAGACACCAGCGGGTGTCGCTGGTTGGAGGAAAGGGACACATTAGAGAGTTCTCATTACGGATGAATAGATGAAAAATCGCAACTCGTCTCACCTTCACAGAGATGTGAATATCTTCACTTAGAAGTGACATACAGGCATCATTGAGGTACCATTAGATTTTGAATTTCAAGGCCTATCTACTGTGGCAGTCTCATTTGTAAATACTCAAAATTAAATTGATGATGGGACTCGCTACTTTAATTATTTTGGCCACATAATTGATAAATATGCATGAAGTGTGATAAACAACTATAGTATGACTATCCAGAAATGTTACTATTCACATGCATGCAATTTTATGCATATAGCACTATAAGTTAATAAACTAACTTACCAGCATGGTGCAATAAAAGTGTCTTCAACTTCTTGCAACGCTGGATAAGATTTTTGAAGGAGGCGCCCTTAACTCGCAGACAGAAATTCAAAGCAAGACATTCAATATGGATACAATTTGATGCCAACAGTTCAATATGGGAGTCATCCAGAAATGTTATCCCATACAAGTTCACAACCTTGAGGTTTGGAGTGTGAGCTTTAATTTTGCTAATGTTGATGACTTCATAAATATCTTCCTCTGACTCAGAAGACAATTCGAATGTTCCTGAAATAAAAAATAATAATCTGTGAAGAAAAAGATAATCAAATACATTGAGAATATGAATATTGTAAGAAATAGGTGTGTACATGTATGTTTATCTATATATTTTAGGGTGGAGGGATAGGGGTATCCCCCTTCAAAAGGGATGTAAGGTGCCTTCTTCCATCCGCTAGCCTGTGGGACACCCTTGGGCAAGGTGGAGTACCCTTTTAGCCCCCCCCCCCAATCAGGGTCATGTGATACCATGTTTGCAGATAGTGAATGAAGTTGAAGAGCAGTTGTAGGTTACGGTTTCCATGTTTATGACAGTAGGCAGAGGATCTCTTTTTGGAGACAATGGCTATGGTCATTGATCAGTATGGTCACTGCTAAGAAGGAAAGCAATGGCAAAGTAGCTCACTTGGTCTTATTTTTTCTCAGGGAGTGGTTTATCGGTAGTCATCTTATTTGAGACTCCATCTATCTCTCCGGTTTCTTGGTCTTTCGTTGAATCTTAGTGGTCTATCACTTCTTTCAAACCTTGTGCCTTGGACTCTGATCTTGGTGGAGTGTAGTCTCTTCTCCTGGTCACCGTGCATCCTTAATCACTTTTGTTTTCACTTACTGTTTCTTTCTTCTCTTCTGTTACTTCCTCTTCTGTCTGTCTTGGTGTCATTTGTTTGTGATAGTTCATTCTTTGTCTGTTTCATGAGCCGTTCAATCTGTGTCCTTTCTTCTTGAATTTGTGTCTGTGACTCCTCCGTCTCCGCCTTTATTGCAGCCATTCGAGCCACATTCCGCTTGATTTTCTGTTGAACAAGCTTAAATTCAATCAGGATGCACTGAATGGCTGTTATCTGTGTTTCTTGTGCCTGGTCGCTTCTCTCCTCCATGTTAATAACTTTTGACTTTAGGCCCTTCATTTTCTGGCCCTCCAATTGTGCTTTGTCTGTTTTTGTTAGACATGTAGTCACCTTATACTGCCTCCTGCCCGCTTTATAAGGTAGGTTCAATTCTATAGCTAGCCTCATTGCTTCCTTGCTGTGTTGGTGGCAGGGACAGCTGTAGGGCTGTACCGGATTCAAATTTTTGAAATCCGGCCGGAGCCGGATTTGGCCGGATTTATGAAGTGAGATCCGGCCGGAGCCGGAGCCGGATTTATAAATAAAAAAATAAAAATAAAATAACATACTACATCACTTGACTTAGGTGAGTGGAGTCACTCGACTGTTCATTACTGCAGTTCATTACTATAGACATGACAATGATGACATATACTCATATTAAATCATTTAAATGTAAAATAATTACATTCACGGTAGAATAAGTAATTAAGTAATATTAAGTTCCATAAGTTCAAGATGAAACATAATACATAAGCACATAATGCTAATTTAGTAATTTTAATTGTTAGTTTTCAGTTTCAGTTTTTAGTTTTCACATTGTTTTCAGTTGGCAAATTATCAGCTCAGTTACAACTCACAACAACAGTACACTGAACAGATTGAATTTATTGAAATACATTCATTTAGTAATTTCACTATTTCAGTCAGTCTTCATTATGGCTGTGAAGTTGAACTCTCAGAGTCAAGAAGAGACGAGTTGTATTTCAGGAAAATCAACGTCTCCGCATTTTCTGGTAAAAGGCTACTACGGTGGTCAGTGATAATGTCTCCTGCAGTACTGAACAGCCTTTCCGATGGCACACTTGTAGGTGGTGGTGCAAGAAATACCTGCGCCAGTCTAGCCATGCTTGGAAATCTTTGCTTATTGGCATGCCACCATGAAACTGGATCTGACTGTCGAGTTTGAAGTGGCTCTGACAGGTACTGTGTCACCTCAGTGTTAATGCTGTTGCCTTCGGCACTTGCAGAACGATCTGCGGTGGGATTTTCCTCAACAATTGTGTCAAAACAGCTCCATAGGCTGGACTCGTACTGTGTGGCAGTGCTCACAGAAGTCAAAACACTAGTACTACTACTACTAATAGTAGCTGATGGATCCTGTGGACTGACTGTGTTTGCTGAATCAATAATGGAGTTAGCTGCTAACAGCAGATGGGCTCGTGCATCACTTCTACCACGTTCGGAGAAGAAGCACAGCTTGAATCGAGGATCCAGTAGTGTGGCACAGGTGTAAATACTGTTGGATTCAATGTCCGCAAATCTGCTGCTAACAGCTTCAAGCAGGGCTGCTTTCATAGTTTTGATCCCAGCATCACTACCTTCTTTCTGGAGGAAAGCCATGAGTGTTTTCACTAATGGGATCACAACTGATATTGATGTCTGAGCTGCACTTATTTCACGTGTGATTTCTTCAAATGGTGCCAAAGTAGCTACCACATTCTCCGTGACTGCCCACTGTTGTGCTGTTAGCCCAGTTACCGAATCAATTTCAAAATTTTCAACACAGTACAGGCTGATGCTGCGCCGTTGTTCTAACAGACGTCGTAACATATAGAACGTTGAGTTCCATCGTGTTGTCACGTCCTGGATAAGCTGATGTTGTGGTAGGTTTAATTCATTTTGAAGTTCATGCAAACGACTGGTTGCTGAAGAAGAGTGTTTGAAATGTCCTACCAATTTTCTTCCAGTACTGATGATGCCAGCAACATACTTTTGACTCAAAAGACCATCACGCACACACAGCTGCAGTGTGTGTGCAAAACATCCAACACTTGAATAGCTGCCATCACGAAAGCATTTGGCAATGTTGAATGCATTGTCTCTCACAACAACATGGCACTTCTCACGTGCAATTGACCACTCATCCAGCATCATTTCAAAATGTGCAAGCAAGTTTGTGGCCGTGTGATGTTCATCACATGCAGTACAATGGAAGACTACACTGCGGAGAACGAAGGAGTCTGTTAACCAATGGCCAGTGAGGCCCATAAATGACTGAGTGGTGTGTTCAGCTGTCCACGTATCTGTTGTGAATGATATGTAATCAGTGTCAGATATCATTGCTGCAATTTTTACCTTCAGACGTTTACACATGTCAGGAATGATATGTTCAGCAAAGTACTTTCTTGAAGGCAATTCATACCTTTTTTCCATTGTATGCATCAACTCTCTGAAACCTGGTCATTCCACTACTTGAAAAGGCTCCATATCTATGGCTATCATTCGGGCTACGGCAGCATGAATGCGTTTAGCATTGGGACTGTTGATGTCCCAAATTTTGGCCCGGTCCCATGCCTGCACAATTGACTTCTGGGTACTGCTGCTTGCTTTGTGCAAACACGGTCCCAGATTCATCATAGATGTGGTCGCCAATACACTGGCCTTCAGTGATGCTTTCTTTTCCATCATTTCGTCATAGCTTTTCTTGTGCATCGATCGCAAATGGGTCTGCATTGATGATGTTGAGAAGTCTTTGGGGCGATCTGATCGTCCACGCGATAACTGTTTGTCACACAACTTACATATTACCTTCCCTGAATCATCGTCTTTAACCTTGAAGTAATCCCAAACGGCGCTGTATGACTTAGATTTTGATGCCATTTTATTTTATGGGCAAGACCAAAGAAATTTACGAAAATAAATATTCAAGTCCCACAAACTCATGAAGTAATGCTCCATTAAAATTCAAAATGAGTGTTTTTTTCTTAAAATTCTTATTTACATCAGCGAGAAATAGTAAACCGGAAGTGCTACTGTGCTATTGCCTAAAATTCGACGTGGCCTCATGAAACATGTACAGAAAATTCACGTGACGGCAACACAAATCCGGCCTAAATCCGGCAAAACTGGACCGGAGCCGGAGCAGAAGCCGGATTTGTAAAAATGGCCGGATTCCGGATTTGCCAGAGCCGGAGCCGAAATCCGGTACACCCCTAGACAGCTGAGATATCTAGTGCCGGGATTGTAGAGGCACACTTTCTGTTAGCATTCGGCTTCCTGCACTTAGTGTCAATCTTGGCATGAGGTTACTGGCTATACCAGAGCAGCTATGGTCTGGTGTGGTCCAGAGCAGTATCTGCAGACCTCCACCTCACTATTAGTTGGGACGGCGGGTGTGCCAAAACTTCTGACACCTGGAACACTGCAACACTTTTGGAATGTAGTGCTCCTGGTCTTGTTCTTTCTTGTCCCATTTAATGATCTGTGTCATGGTCCTGTCCTCTGATGTGATGATGAAAACCTTGGAGGGTGAGCTGCTTTCCCGATGAATCTTTCAGCACCAGTGATCTTGAGGGTCGAGTTTTCTCAATGTAGCATCTCCCTGATTTGCTCATTGGTGAGATGGGTCTTGACTCTTTGTATGACCCATCATTTAATGATGCAGAGCCAGGTGGCTTCCAATGTAATACTGTGGGATAGCCTGATGTCAGCTTTCTTGTCTTGATGGATCTTTCGGAATAGTGCTGTGGTTTTCTCTGTCTTGTTGGTGGAAACCACGATTCCATCCAGTGTCTTGCGCAGCTGGGCTAGGCTGTGTCTTGCCAACTCTATCTCCAGCAGGTTGAGCATTTTGTCTGTAGGTAGCCCCGACAGCTTTGCCTCTCCACCGCTGGTCTGTTTCAGCAGGATTTTTCCAGCAACTCCCCCAGTTGTGTTGTCCTCCTGTGAGAGGAACTTTGGTGAGCTGCTTGGCTGCTTCTCAGTGATACTTTGTCTGGCTTCTCCGCTGCTGCTGGCTTCAGTTGTAGTTTCTGGTGTCAGGAACAGCTTCGTTTGGTGTAGATGCTACTGGACTGCTGTGTGTTGCCACAGGATCAGCAGTCCTACTAGTCTTCCATGCCTCTGCTATTTTCTTCCAGGCTTCATAGATAGTGTGTCACTTTTCAGTGGTTTTAGTGTCAGCCATCCTCTGCAGTGTTACTTGGTGATATGCTTCTTGTTGAGTTGTTACTTTACTTGTTTTTATATAACTATGGCATGGTTATTGAATTTCTTGTACAAATTTAATTAAGGCTTAATTTTTTAAGCTTGCTCGCTTTGAACTCAAGCGTAGTCCATCCACACTACTTCTGATGTCCTTCATGCAATCAGGAATATAACGAACAGCCAAAATCATTACTAGGGTTCCAGATTGATTTTTTGGCAGGAGCCTGAGCATCAAGAGGTTTTGAATACCACTGCCCTGTGCAGACCCGCCTGGTTGCCCAACTGTGGATGTGAGAGAAGGAACTGAAAAGAACTCGAAAGGAAGTCATCCACCATATCTGACATAAGTGGCATAAAACAGTCAACACAAACAGCCAATATAATAAAACTACTAGTTAAAAGTCCAATGATTATTCAATCGATTTTGTATACATTTTTGTGAAATTCATTTATATTCTATATTGTAGTAATACGTTGTAGTAAAGTACAGTAAATGTAGTTATTTAAGTAACACAAATTAGTATTAAATACACCAGAAGTCAGAAGTCATGCAGTCACTGAGCACCTTTAACCAGTCTGTTGGGAAGCTAAGTATTTTAGGGGGAGGTTCACCGAGTGTGATTCCCTGGTTATACTGTCTGTTAAGAAGTCTCTTTTTCTTTGCCATAGGAAGTCTTAATATAGCTGTATTTTATTAGTTTTCCAGTCTGTGTCTTTCTTTAGCTGGGAAACTTAAGGGAACTCTTTATTCTACCTTTCCTCGTTCACTAGATACAGTGATTCTACTTGTCTGCGGATCTTGCAGGTAAAACTCACACTTTTCCTGTTGATCTACAACCAACCAAACAACTACCATTTAAGGGCATGTACACCCCCCCCTCCCCCACACATGAACACAGGCACAGAGCTTTTTTTTTCTGGCAGGCCCTCAAAATATAAATACACTACAATCTGAATACGCATAAGCAATAATCTTACCAATCAAATGCAGAACTTCCAGTGAGGACAGACAGCTGTAAATTCTCCGCATAAAGCCCTCAAGAAAAATGACCTCTGATAAGCAGATACATAAACTACGTAGGTTGCAGGGAAAAGCATTCAGATCATTGAAATCATGCAACTGCATAGCATTGGAGAAGTCTAATGTCATGTACCTATGACAAAAACAGAGTAATGTTACATGTTACCACTGCACTGTTTACAATGCACATACATAGAAAAGACATTAACTATTAAACATATTTCAGCAATTTATCTGTGCCAGATAGAAAATAACTGGTGGATATAAATGGCACAGCTGGTAAAACTACCATATCAGGTACAAAGCAGGGGCATCCCAGAGGAAGTCCTTTTGCCTGGCACCTCCACACTCACCTACCAAACATCTCCCCAGCAGCGATTAAATTTTTTTTTTTTTTTAGAACATTGGTTCACCTTATTCGGGGCCATTGTGTAAAGTTCCAAATGAACAGATGTGGTATGAAAGAGTACCAAGTAGAGACAGTTCTCTCTTTCAAGGACTTACCAAGAAAATACTATCTAGGTCATGCTGGAGTATGTGGCAATGATCAAGCAGATCTGCTGGTCAAGGCCATTTATCGGAAAACTCACAATGAGTATGGGATATATTTTGAAGACTACCAATGAATGACAGCTAAATGAAGACACAGTAATAGATTAAACAACCTATTTAAGGATGCCTGAGTTTAGATATAACTGTGGTTCCAGCAAGGAGAGACATTTGAAAGGACGAATGTGAGGTGTTTATACCCAGCATTTACTGGTACAATCATTATCTACAATTTATAATATCTGATGAAGGAGATGGAGCACCTATCTATTTTCTTTGAGTGCTATGATGTCAATTCCGCATTAACCAGATTTGAGGTCATATAACCCATGACTGAAAGTGGACTAATGAGTTTCAGAGTACTTATCACTTGACAATGGGTTCTACACACCACATTTCTGAAGCTCCATTTGCTCTGAGATCCTCTGCCAGTTTAATCCAAAATGCAACATGAAAAAATATGGTAGGATTCTTGAATATGATTCTGTAAAAACTACCAAGGGTGATCATTTCACCTTGCAGCTCACTGGTGCTCACACAGACAAGCACAAGATGGTCCTCATGGTGCCAAAGATAATTTAGGACAAGTGGTTGACCTCTAAGAAATTGAAAATGCAACAAACTTTGAATATGGTGGCTCCAAAATCATCAACAAACTATTCAAAAATAAGTCAGACATAGGCTGACCATAAAAATACATATGTTGAACAGAATTAAGAACCTATGGTACAACACCAGCAAACAAGTTAAAGTTTTTAAGAACATGCATCTTTTCTGTGGCAATGTATGGATGTGAGTCATGGATCATTTCACAATAACTTTTTAAAATAAAAGAAAATTGGGGCTTTTGAGCTTAAACATTACAAAAAAGTTCTTAGAATATTGTGGACCAAGAAAAAGAAAACTACTGACATTCTTCAAGATCTGAACATGAAATAAAACTGATTCACAAATTGTATCATGTCTTGGAAACTCACAGTGGCTTGGAAAGAACAGTGATGGAGAGCAAGGTTCTGGACAGAAGAGGCAGGGGTCGACCAGCATGAAGATGGACACAGGACATTGCTGATGCCTTGGGCATGAGGGTGCATGAGACAAGAGAGATAGCAAAAGATCTAGAGACTTTTCGGCGGGCCATGCTGAAAGCAACATTTCACAAAGGACATGATGGTAAGATGGTGATGATGTAGCGGTGTCTTGTTCAGAGGGTGCAATTTATTATTTTTTCTGGGGAGGATGTGCTGTTATTTTGTATTCTTTTTCGGAAGTTGTTCACAGGAAACCATGGAAGGCAGGTTGTGGATTAAATTTTGAGGGCGGCCGACAGATAGTTGGTTATGGTCTCAAGTTTCGCGACAGCAGGCAGAAGATCTCGTTATCGAGACAATGGCTGCGGTCACCAGCCAATATGGCCACTGCTAGGAAGGAAAGCAACAGCAAACTACCTTCTTTGAAGTTGCCTAGTTTATCATGATTCACCTAATTACAGATCATCCCAAGAAAAGGATAGTGAAATTAGCAATGCGCGGACATTAAGCGACGACGGAAAATTAGATAACAACAAACAAGAAATGGAAAGAGAGAAGATTAATATACTAAGAATGTGCGAGACGAGATGGACAGGGGCAGGGATTAAGACAGAGAAGGATGTTAAGATTATTTAATCTGGGGAAGAAGAATGGCAAGTAGGTGTAGCAATTATCTTGGGTCGGCAAACATCAAAACTGTTCAAGGATATCGGGCTGTGTCAGACAGGGTAAAATTAATCAGCAGCCCCTTTAACATAAATATCATTCACATATATGCCCCAACAGGAGAATGCAGTAACGATAGTATAGAGGATTTTTATAATGACATGGAGTCTGCTCTGAAGAAATGTAAAAATTCAGAAATAAATATCACAATGGATGACTTCAATACAGAGATAAGAAATCAAGGTGATGGATGCACAGCAGGCAACCTTGGTTTGGGAGAGTGAAACAAAAGAGGATACAGACTTGTAGAATGGGCAAAAGAGCAGAAATAATTGTAGGAAACACTTGGTTTAAACAACATCCCAGAAGATTATGGACATGGAGAAGCCCTGACAGCAGGACTATAAACCATATTGATTGCATTCTTATTAGCAGAAGGTTTCAAAATGCATTAACAATCGTAAAAACAGTTCCCAATGCAAACTGCTACAGTGGTCACAGATTGATTACAGGCAAACTGAGGGTAAAATTAAAGAAAGTCAAGTATACAACAGGAAACATTAAATGTGCTCTGTGTACATTGAAAAATGACAAGGAAATACAAGACAATTTTAACATAGAAGAAAAGAACAGATTTCTTCTTCTTCTTCTATGTTCGTCCGGAATGTTTTTTCAGATGTAATTGCGTTGTGCCTGTTTACAGCAGAGCTGCGATATTTGAACTTTTCGTTCGACATATTCGACTTCTTCAGACATTTGTTGGTTACCTTCCCGGGTGTTTCATAGGACGTTTGACTCTCATTGTTGTGGTGTTATCCCCATCCCAGCTGGCCCTTTTAGAACAGCTGAAGACATCCTGGTCAGCCCTCAAGGGAAGGCAGGGGCAGACCATGGGCATTCCCCACCATCCAAAGAGGCTTTCATAACTGCAGAGCTGACACATAGTGCTCTGGTACTGGGCTCACCCAAGGAATCGTCATGTTCTGCACATGGCTGCTTAGCCTCACTTCCATATATTGGGCCTTCTGTTCACCACAGGCTGTTCCTCTGGAAACTAGAAGAGTGCAGTCTGCAGATGACATCCACACAGTGAGCTTTCGATTTGGACTTTCAATGTAATGGATTAGCTATCCAAGCAATATCTGGGACACTTTTTCCACCTTTGGTGATGCCCACACAATGAGCTTTTGATTCAGACTTTCCAAGTAATAGATTTCGTAGCTAAACACTATACCATTTCGTTCAACTGTGACGCTTTTGCCACCGACATATCTGTGGTATGAATTGTGGCAGGCTAAGAACTTCTTGGATCGCGCTGCGCTGGTAACTTATGGGGGTATGTGAGCCGGTCGTTCAGAAAGCAACGGCAAACTACTGAACGTAACAACTTGCCTAGTATATCAACAGCAGCTGAAGAATGCTGGTTTTGACTGCAACGTCCTGTAAGGGATATGTAACATTTAAAAAAAAAAAAAAACTTCTTCATGCACCTTTAGATGCCAACCTGAATGTAGTTAAAGTAAACTGCAGTCAACTTGAGTTTGTTGATATCTCCATAGAGCTTGTCCTCAAATGAAGCAGGTGTGTTTCTGCATATACTGGGCACTCCTGCAGCAAATGTCTAGCTGTCATTTTACCAGTTCCACAATTATATTCATCGGTATCTCCTATCTTTAGTTTATTGAATAAGTGGTATTTCAGCCTGTTATGTCCTGTGTGGAGTCTGAAGATTGCTATTTGTTCACTTCGATCAAGTTTGTAATATGCATCATCTTTCTGGTAGCCTGAATGCTCTGACTCGCATTTGGTACTATAAGTGCTTTTTATAAGCCTCTTTGTCTCATTATAGGTTATGTCTGTCAGGCTGAGGTAGTTGTCCACCCTCCTTTGCCAGTCTGTCAGCCTCTTCATTTCCAGGTATACTGCAATGTGATGGATCCACTGCATTACAACTTTTTTGGATTTCTGACATAGACCACGGAGTGCTTCTCTTAGGTCGGCTAGTTCTGTGCTGTTTTTGCTCTTTGGTATTGAGACAGCTGACTTTGCATCTGTGAAGACAGCTATTTGCTTCTCTTTATTTTCCTCCATCAAGAGCATCTCAGCTGCAGTTTTCAGAGCCTCTACCTCTGCTTTGAAGTTCCTTGAGAATTTTCCAGTTGCCACTGACTTTTTTTTTTTTCACAGCATTTTTTGTAAATTTAGGATAATTCCTCCTCCTCCATTTTATATTGAATTTTTGGCTGATCCATCTGTATATGCATGGGTCCAATTGCTACTTGAGTAATGTTCTTTTATGTAGTTGAGAGCTATTTTTTTTCTTTCTGTTTCATTCTGAGTGTTCTTTTTCTCAATACCAGGAATATTTTCTATCATCTCAGGCAGTTGCTGCTGTCTCCATGCTGGGAACTTGTGTGCATTGTAAATGGGTTTGACTGTTGATATGTTAAGTATAGGATCTGCCCTAATCTTTCGTTTTGCATTTTTTGCAAAGTTGCTACGCTTCAGTCTTCCCGTTCCAAACCCATTAAACCTTTTACACATGGGGTGGTCTGTCGATCTTCTAAATATTTCTGCTTGTTGCTGAGCTCTACTATCTCTTTTATCCTGCATTGTTTGTGAACAAATGATGCCTTTTAGTTCGTTAATAATAAACCAATATTTAATCCACAACAAAGACTAGCAAGGTGGGCAGAATACTTTCAAGTACTACTTAACCCCACAGATAACATAGAAAACCTCACTTTTGTGCCTAAATGCCAGGGACAGCAGGAACCAAATTTCATACCTGCAATGCAGAAGTCAAAGCAGTTATACAGAAAAGTCCTACAAACAAATCACCTGGTCCAGATGGAATAACCACAGAAGCTATTCAGGCCTGTGGGGAAACAGGAGTTAAATGGCTAACAAGACTTTTTAATATAGCATGGGAAGAAAGAAAAGTCCCAGATGATTGGCATCATTCATTGGCACCTTTCCGTCTTGACAGACGATAGTTTGATACATTGTGCTTCAAAAAGGCTTAATAACTACGATCCATGGCGGTGGCGAGTGTGGCTGGTAAGGCCAATTCTTGCTGCAAATGTTTGCCCACAGAAGGTGCATGTGAAAACATGGTCATTTCCACAATTTTGCACCATCTTACATCTCTCACGCTCTGTGTGTGCTTT
The DNA here is from genome assembly GCA_963921405.1 of Cepaea hortensis. Taxonomy (NCBI): domain Eukaryota; kingdom Metazoa; phylum Mollusca; class Gastropoda; order Stylommatophora; family Helicidae; genus Cepaea; species Cepaea hortensis. The sequence continues at coordinate 116,888,517 of OY992877.1, read as the reverse complement.
ATCTGCAATCATTTTCTCCTTTGTCTTTATTCCATTTCTGATAGTTGCCCTCCAAGCAACACGTTCAGCGGCGACGTGTTCCCAATGTGCATTATCAATGCCTGTATCAATCATGTCCCGCTTACACACATCTTTGTATCGTAGTAGAGGCCGACCCTGAGATCTCCTACCCGTCTGTAATTCACCAAAAAAGATGTCCTTTGGTATTCTACCATCATCCATCCTCCTAACATGTCCTATCCATCTAAGTCTACGAAGACTGAGCATGGAATACACCGTCACACAACCTGATCTTTCCAATACTTCAGTATTTGTGATTTTGTCTTGCCACTTAATACCAAGTATTCTTCGCATACACCGCATATGAAAGCTGTTTAAACGTTTCTCTTGGCGTGAGTAAGTTGTCCAGGTTTCACTGCCATAAAGAAGAGTACTAAGGACACAGGCTTGGTAGACGAGGACTTTTGTTTTGGCAGTAAGCTTCCTGTTCTCCCAGACTCTTTGTGCTGACATGTTCATTGTTGTTGCTGCCTTGCCAATCCTGATGTTGATTTCCTGATCTAGGGATAATTTGCTATTTACCTCTGATCCTAGATATGTAAAATGGTCTACTATCTCCAGTTCGGCGCCGTCAATAAAGATTGATGGTACACCATGTGCACCTTGTGACATAATCTGTGTCTTCTTTTTGTTAATTGTTAAACCAAATTCAGAACAAGCATTGGAGAATGCAGATAGTAGATGTAATTCTTCCTCAGAGTGGGTCGTAATCGCAGCATCATCCGCAAAAAGCAACTCTCTGATTAGTACCCTGCTAATTTTGGTCTTGGCCTTCAATCTCTGAGCATTATAGAGGCCACCATCTGAGCGTGAGTGAATGTATATACCTTCATCCTGATCACGAAAGGCATATTTCAGTAAAAGTGAAAAGTATATCCCAAAGAGGGTGGGGGTTAGTACACAACCTTGCTTAACTCCACTCTATATTTCAAACTCTTCTGAAGTTGAGCCATCAAACTTGATTATACCCTTCATGCCTGTGTGAAACGATTCCACAATGGACAGAAGAGTTGGTGGGCAGCCAATCTTCTTTAGTGCTTTGAACAGACCCTCACGACTGACCAAATCGAATGCCTTTGTGAGGTCGATGAAGGCAATAAACAGTGGCTGATTTTGTTCCCGGCATTTTTCTTGCATCTGTCGCAATGAGAATATCATATCAATGGTAGACCGGTTCTGACGGAAGCCGCACTGTGATTGGGGGTAGACTTGATCTCCCAGGACTTGAAGTCTGCGCAGGACAATTCTGGCAAATACTTTCCCAACAATACACAGAAGTGAGATACCCCTATAGTTGTTACAGTCGCTCCGATCTCCCTTGTTCTTGTACAGCGTTATGATGTTTGAATCTTTGAAATCCTGTGGGACTTGTCCTTCTCGCCAGCATAGCTCTATTAGCTGGTGGATCTGTAGAGCGAGTGTGTCTTGCCCACTCCTGATTACCTCTATTGGAATCCCATCCTTACCTGGAGCCTTGCCAGATGCAAGCTCATTTATAGCACACTTAACTCCTGTTATAGTGGGAAGTGTGTCCATGTGGTCAAGAGTTGGCAGGGCCTCTATGGCGTTGAGGGCATCATCCGCTAGCTTGATCTCACTTGAGTAAAGCTCTAAATAGTGCTCGACCCATCTATCCATCTGCTGTTTCTTATCAGTGATGATTTCTCCAGTCAAGGTTTTCAGCGGTGCACTTCTTTTGATCATTGGACCACAGGCTTTCTTTATCCCTTCATACATGCTTCTGATGTTTCCCTTATCACTTGCGATTTGAATGGACTCACATAACTCGATCCAATAGTCATTCGCACACTGCCTGGCAGCCTTTTGTACATCCTTCCTCGCTTGCTTCAGCTCACTCAGATTGTTACGCGTTGGTCTTTCCTTGTTTCTTAAGAGAGCTATCTTCTTTTTATCAATCAAGGGCTGCAGTATCTGGCTGTTTGCCGCAAACCAGTCCTGCCTCTTATGATCCACAGTGCCGTAAACCCCTATCGCTGTTTTATAAATAGTTTCCTTAAGTTTACTCCATTTATCATTTACTATACAATTTTCTGATGTATCATTGAAAGCATCTTCAAGTTGCTGTTGAAATTCAAAGCACTTTCCAGGATCGTGAGTGTTAGTAATATTAATCCTGGGGCTAGACTTGTGTTTAGCTGTGTAGATTCTCTTTGGTCTCAGTCTAACCCTTGCAACAACCAAAGAATGATCTGTATCACAGTCAGCACTGTGGTAACTTCGAGTTAATGATGTATGGTTCAGATGTTGTCTCTGTGTGATAATGAAGTCCAGCTGATGCCAATGGCTGGATCTTGGATGTTTCCATGTGACCTTATGCATCTCTTTTGTTTTAAAAAAGGAGTTTGTAATACATAGGTCATTTCTAGTGCAATGCTCCAGCAGCCTTTGCCCATTATCATTCATGCGACCGATGTTGTATTTTCCAAGGCACACTGGCCATGAACTCGAGTCCTTGCCCACACGAGCATTGAAATCACTGAGCATATAAATGTAGTCGGATTTTGGAACTGCCTTGATCGCAGAGTCTAGCTGCTCATAGAATGTATCCTTCACATCATCAGAGGAAGCGTGTGTCAGTGCATATGCAGTGAGAATGGTGGCAAATCCACAAGAGGTTGCCAAGCGCAGTGATAATAATCTTTCATTACCTCCAGCTGGGATATCAATCATTCCCAGTAGCGAATTCTTCACTGCAAAGCCCATACCATGTTGCCTTTTTTCTGCCTGCCCTCTTCCCTTCCAAAAAAAGGTGTAATTGTTTTCCCTGAGTGACCCTTCCTCAGCGAGGGGAGTCTCCTGCAGGCCAGCAATATCAATGTTAAGATGATTGAGTTCAGCATCAATCACAGCCGTTTTTCTCACATCGTCAATATTTGTCAAGTCAGTGGAAAATCCTGGACACATGGTTCTCACATTCCAGGTTGCAAGCCGTAGCTTGAGGTTTCTATTCTTTTTATTAGTACCTGGTGCATTGGTTTTACAGCCTGCGATTCAGATTTTGTCCTAGCCCCAAGCACCCATTGAAGCAGGCAGGCTGTGGCGGATCAGCACCCAATTGGCCGGGGGCTGCCCAGCTTGAGGCGGGCGGTAGCTGATCAGTGACACCTGTAGGTGTCTCCCACCGTCAGAGGCAACGCGTGGCGCCCCATGTCTATGCCAACTGACAAGGACTTATACCCGTAACAGTTGCCTCTCGCTTTGATTCCGAGACCGTTTAAGACCAGGGATGGAGTTATTGCCTCTCCATAGCACAAAGCCTGGGCTAAAATAAAGAAACCATGTGTTGCCCATGCAGCATGATCCCTCTCTCGGCCTGCCTAGTTCACACCAGAGGAAAGTTAACACCTATACATCTGGAACAAGACAAGCTGCAGAAGCTGCCAGATCAGCAAAGCAATGCTCTAACTGTCCGCCTGTCGGAGCTTCGATCCTAGACCAGCTGCCAACCAAGGCTTAGGGCCTGGTCTGCCCTGCCATGACTTATTTTGTCTTTGGATTGCATTTCCTCGCACCAGGATAAGGCTAGTACCCTCCCAATTGCGCTCTTCCGCCCGAAGCCGTGGGCACAATGTGGGGTGTTGGGTTTGGTAAGCGCCGCCCAACATTCGGCGCTGACAGAAAGCAGGTAGTACCATCTACTGTCATACGGTAGCTCAGTCATATCTGACTAAGACCCGACTTAGATATGATGATTGGCAATAGGCAATATCATAGATGATTGGCAATAGGCAATAATAGTACCAATATGGAAAAAGAAAGGCAATATGAGAGAGTGCGAAACATACAGAGGTATATCACTCCTGAACCATATAGGGAAAATATATGTAAAACTATTGGAACAATGAGCTAGACCAATAGTTGAACAACAATTAAGCAAAGCACAATTCGGTTTTCGGAAAGGTAAAAGTTGCACTGATGCATTATTTACACTTAGACAAATATGTGAAAAAACTATTGAATACAGTGACCAGCAGAATATTGTGTTTGTATATCAGGAAAAGGCTTTCAATAGAGTAGACAGATACAAATTATGGACCATCCTTGAAGACTAAGGGATACAAGGGCAACTGCTAGAAAACATCATAGCCATGTACCACTCGAGCCGAAGTGCAGTAAGAACACAAAAAGGTATATCAGATATGTTCACAGTTAATACAGGAGTGAGGCAGGGATGTGTGCTCTCTCCCCTGCTATTAAATATCCATATTTGACAGAATCTCCAAAGAAGCAAGTCTCGACAGAACAAATTCAGAAAATTTAGAACTCTTTACTCCAGATGAAACAACTGACCCACAGGGAATAAATGAACTTCTATTTGCAGACGATCAGTGCCTGTTTTACAGCGATGAGGGCAGACTACAAAATCATATTACTAATCTGAGTTCAACCTGCAGCAGATACAATATGAGAATAAACCGAAGTAATGCAAGTTAGCAGATCGCCAGGCCCACTAAATATACAGATAAATAACACAACTCTGAAATAAGTTAAAGAATTCAAATACCTTGGAAGTATGATCACAGAAGATGGCAGATTGGACAGAGAAATTGAAATCAGATGTCAAAAAGCTAGTGCACTTACATATCAACTTTCACCCTTACTGAAACATCCAAACATACGCATGCCCGCAAAACGACAGATAATAAACAGCATATTCACACCAACCCTATGCTACCAATCTCAAACCTGGACTTCATCCAAATTACACCTTTGCAAAATCAACACCTGCGAAATGGGATGCCTGAGGAGAGCTGCCAACTTAACAATCCGAGACCGAGTAAGAAATGCTTTTATCAGACAGACTGTGGGATCAACACCTTGTGCCACATTTATTGAAAGACAGAAGATCAAGTGGCTTGGCCATGTCGTTAGAATGCAACATCAGCAACTACCATCACTGGCCTTACATCAAAGATCATCTGCAACAAGACCACGAGGACGCCCAAGAAGAAAATGGATTGACGACATCAGAGACATTGTACAACCACATGGAATGACACTATCCAGTGCCGCCCACCGGGCGCTGGAACGCAAATTATTCCTCCCCACGACGCTTGACGGCAGAAGTGGAAGATGATGATGATGATGATGAATAGGTGTTGTCTTCAGGCTTCCAGTTATGATCCGCACTGCTTGATTTTGGACTCTACTTATTTTGTTAAAGATTGACTTGGCTGCTCTTGCCCAACCTGCGATGCCTCGCCCGTCCAGTATATAACTTCTTTATAACTTTCTCATCTGCTCATCTGTTGTACCAGCAAGATTTTTCATGATTGCCATTCTTTGCCTTGCTCTTGTTCGATTTTTCTCAACCTGTGTCTTTAATGTCAGGCGACGATCAAAGGTGACTCCTAGATAGTTTGGATTTTCTTCATGGCGCAATATTTTTTCCATTCAATACCAGCTTCGAGTGCTGAGTTTTACTGGAGAGGGAGAACACTGTGCATGTTGTTTTCTCCTCACGTATCTTCAATAGCCATGATTTTGACCAGTCCTCTAGCGCTAATAAGGCTTGCTGTATTTTGCTGTTAGCTGTACTAATATATTCTTCAGATGTCCATATGGCTAGGTCATCTCCAAAAGAGGATGTGTGTACTCTGGTTGGAAAATTTTCTGTGATGTCATTTATATATGCTAGGAATAGTGTTGGTGAAAGAACTCCTCCTTGGGGGACACCTTGCTCCAACAGCATCTTTTTGCTGGTCTGTCCTTGTACTTTTGTCCTGGCAGTTCTATTCTCAAAGTAGTGACTGATTCATTTGTACATTTTCCCACAAACATGCATTTTTTGCAGTTTTACTTTCAGTCCTTCCTTCCATACTTTATCAAATGCTTTTTCTAAATCTATCCGGACCACTAGTTTGAGCTTTTTTTTCTCTTGGAAAGCATCCTCTATTTCCTGAGCTATATAGTATATTTGATCTTCAGTGGATCTGTACTTTCTTAATCCTGCTTGGTGTGGTGTTAAGAGTTGATAATCTTCCAGATGCCATGTTAGCCTGCCATTGATAATGCGTTCCATTAATTTTCCTAGCTACCTAAGTAGACTGATAAGTCAATAGCCATTTGGTTCTTCCAAAACTGTTCCTTTCTTGGTATTAGTATAGCTTCCTTCCATGCCTGTGGGACTATTCCTGTCTTCCAGGTGTAATTTAGGACTGCTAGTAGTTTCTAGTTTAGTTTAGTCGATGGATCAACATCACGGCACACTGGTGTAACTCATAAGTGCTCCATTCTACTCCTAACTCAAGCCTGAGTCCTGAGAATCTCAGCTCAGTGCACGAACTCCATAGCACCAGCGAGGATCCTGAAATACTTTTGGTAGATTTTTAACTCAAAATTTCGCCCGGGCAGTGCCGTTAGGCTACTCTTTTTCAATTTCCAGATGCCAAGGGATTTTTTATGTGCACAACAATACACACGGGCGTCCGATCTCACTACCCAGAGACCAGGGTAAATTTTGTTACTAGAAGTCCACGAGGAAAACTCTCGGCCCTCACTGGGGCTTGAACCCGGGACCTCCAGCACTCAAGGCGGACACCATGATTCCATCCTTTCGTGGTGATTTCTCCTTTTCTAGGATATTCATTGTCTGTTCCATTTCTTCCATTTTTAGATTTGCCATCATATATTCTGCTGCTGTCTCTGTATTACTATGATATATCTGTTTATCTTTGATTGCTTTCTTCTGTTTGGTTGTAATATCAAAGTGGTTTGCACTAGCATAGTGTTCCATTAGTGCATTTGCAACCTTTTTTCCTGTAAGCAAAGCATTTCCTTGTTTAATTGTCATTTGTTTGTTTCTGGGTCCTTCATTGTTCATAGCTTTAACTAGTTTCCATAGTTTGTTTCCATTCCTGTCAAAGTTCAGGTTTCCTGTTTTTTCCCTCCAACAATCTCTTACCGTTTGAACTACTGTTCTTTTATATTTTGCTGGGATGGCTTTGGGAGAGATGTTTGCTTCAGTTGTTTGTTCTCTCTCTGCTGTCTTCCTGGCATCTTCAACTATGTCCTCCAAAATTTGTAGTTCTTCAGTCCAGTATGGTTTGTAATTTTTCCCCACTCCTCTGGGAATGGACTTAGTGGCCGCCTGTATTATTCCTTTGTTTAGATTTTCCACCATTTGCTTCAAGTTGCCATATCGTGTATTTATGTTTTCACATTATTTGTCTGTTAGTATGGCAAATCTATCCCAACCAGCTCATTTGTAATTCCAGCGAGGCAAGGGTTTTTGCTCCTGTGGAACATAATTCATATTCATTACAAGCTTGATTGGTCTGTGGTCACTGTCTGGTAATTGGTCAAGCCATGGCGATCGATTTTGTGGAGTGTATCTCCTGTACAGAAAGCTAGGTCTGGAGTAGATGTGGTAAACTATCTTCTAGAGTAGAAGCTCGGTGTGTCATCCGCTTTGTTGGGTAGATGGAGATTGGAGTCTATTTCCCAGTCCTCCACTTCATCTCCTCTGTTGTCAGTATCTGGGTATCCCCATCTTTCTGAACAGCTGTTGAAGTCTCCGACAATAATGCAGTTTGTGTAAGCTATTTTCATGTTTGAAAGTATAAGGTCCTTCCTTTTCTGCTGGGCTATATAGATTGTAAATTCTTATTTTCACGTCCTTTATCATTATATCAACACCTATAATTTCCGTTTGGTTGTCAGAGGTCACAGATACTTCACTGCAAGGTATCGTGTTTCATGAATTAGAACTCCTTCTTTGTGTCCTTCACGGTCAAAACGTGTGGCCTTATATCCTCTGACTATGGGTTTGTAGAAGGCAAGAGTACAGTATGTTGAGAACTGTAATTGAACATTCTATAGAAGTGAAGAAAGATCTACATCTTTGCTTTATTGACTACACAAAGGCTTTCAATAAAGTAAGACATGTCAACATGATAGAGATGCTTGCAGATCTACAAATTGATGGGCCAGACATTAGACTTATATTTTCAGAAATGTACAAAATATGAAAGGAATCATCACTGGAGGAAGAAACATCAAATAACATTAGATATGCAGATGATACAATATTGATTGCAGACAGTGAGCAGGATCTGCATGTTGCATACAGTGAACAACTAGGGTTAGAATTAAATTGTAAGAAGACACAGATTATGGTCATCACCTGGAAGAACGAAATACTCCATTAGCACCTTTCCGTCTTGACAGACAATAGTTTTGTACATTGTGCTTCAAAAAGGCTTAATAACTACGACCCATGGCGGTGGCGAGTGTGGCTGATAAGGCCAATTGGTGCTGTAAATGTTTGTCCACAGTGGATGCATGTGAAAACATTGTCATTTCCACCATCATGCACCATCTTACGTCTCTCACGCTCTGTGTGTGCTTTATCTGCAATGATTTTCTCCTTAGTCTTTATTCCATTTCTGATAGTTGCCTTCCATGCAACACGTTCAGCGGTGACTTGCTCCCAATGTACATTATCAATGCCTGTATCAATCATGTCCCGCTTACACACATCTTTGTATCGTAGTAGAGGCCGACCCTGAGATCTCCTACCCATCTGTAACTCACCAAAAAAGAAGTCCTTTGGTATTCTACCATCATCCATCCTCCTAACGTATCCTATCCATCTAAGTCTATGAAGACTGAGCATGGAACACACTGTCACACAACCTGATCTTTCCAATACTTCAATATTTGTGATTTTGTCTTGCCACTTAATACCAAGTATCCTTTGCAGACACCGCATATGAGAGCTGTTTAAACGTTTCCCTTGGTGTGAGTAAGTTGACCAGGTTTCACTGCCATAAAGAAGAGTACCAAGGACACAGGCTTGGTAGACGAGGACTTTTGTTTTGGCAGTAAGCTTCTTGTTCTCCCAGACTCTTTTTGCTAACATGTTCATTGTTTTTGCTGCCTTACCAATCCTGATGTTGATTTCCTGATCTAGGGATAATTTGCTATTTACCTCTGATACTAGATAGGTAAAATGGTCTACTATCTCCAGTTCGGTGTCGTCAATAAAGATTGATGGTACCCCATGTGCACCTTGTGACATAATCTGTGTCTTCTTTTTGTTAATTGTTAAACCAAATTCAGAACAAGCATTGAAGAATGCAGATAGTAGATGTTGTAATTCTTCCTCAGAGTGGGTCGTAATTGCAGCATCATCCGCAAAAAGCAACACTCTGATCAGTACCCTCCTAATTTTGGTCTTGGCCTTCAATCTCTGAGCATTATAAAGGCTGCCATCTGAACGTGAGTGAATGTATATACCGGCATCCTGATCACGAAAAGCATATTTCAGTAGAAGTGAAAAGTATATTCCAAAGAGAATGGGGGGATAGTACACAACCTTGCTTAACTTCACTCTTGATTTCAAACTCTTCTGAAGTTGCACCATCAAACTTGATTATACCCTTCATGCCTGTGTGGAACAATTCCACAATGGACAGAAGAATTGGTGGGCAACCAATCTTCTTTAGTGCCTTGAACAGACCCTCACGACTGACCAAATCAAATGCCTTTGTGAGGTCGATGAAGGCAATAAATAGTGGTTGATTTTGTTACCGGCATTTGTCCCAATGAGGATATATCAATGGTAAACCGGTTCTGTCGGAAGCCGCACTGTGATTCGGGGTAGACTTGATCTCCTAGGACTTGAAGTCTGCGCAGAACAATTCTGGCACATACTTTCCCAACAGTACACAGAAGTGACATACCCCTTATAGTTGTTGCAGTCGCTTTTATCGCCCTTGTCCTTGTACAGCGTTATGATGTTTGAATCTTTTAAATCCTGTGGGACTTGTCCTTCTCGCCAGCATAGCTCTATTAGCTGGTGGATCTGTACAGTGAGTGTTTCTTGCCATCTCCTGATTACCTCTATTGGAATCCCATCCTTACATGCAGCCTTGCTAGATGCAAGTTCATTTATAGCACACTTAACTTCTGTTATGGTAGGAAGTGTGTCCAGGTGGTGAAGAGTTGGCAGGGCCTCTATGGCGTTGAGGGCATCATCCGCTAGTTTGGTCTCACTTGAGTACAGCTCTAAATAGTGCTCTACCCATAGATCCATCTGTTGTTTCTTATCAGTGATGATTTCTCCAGTCAAGGTTTTCAGTGGTGCACGTCTTTTGATCATTGGACCACAGGCTTTCTTTATCCCTTCATACATGCTTCTGATGTTTCCCTTATTACTTGCGATTTGAATGGACTCACATAACTTGATCCAATAGTTATTTGCTCACTGCCTGGCAGCCTTTTGCACATCCTTCCTAACTTGCTTCAGCAGTGTTATTCGTTGTTCTTTCCTTGTTTCTTAAGAGGGCTATCTTCTTTTAATCAATCAAGGGCTGCAGTGTCAGGCTGTTTGCCGCAAACCAGTCCTGCCTCTTGTGATCCACAGTGCCATAAACCCCTACCGCAGTTTTATAAGAGTTTCCTTAAGTTTACCCCACTTTTCACTTACTGTACAATTTTCTGATGTATCAGTGAAAGCCTCCCCCGATGGTGTTTCCACCTTGTCGCGGTGGGGGAGCTTGAGTTTCTCAATGACCCTGAGAGCTATGCCGGCGGTAGCGTAGCTACCAGCAGGGCCTCCCAAGCCGGACAGGTCAAAGGGTAGAGAACAGACAAAGAGAAACACCCTGGTCCTCCAGGTTGGGGGTTGAAGCGTGGGGTTAACATCCCCACCTTTGTAAAAACCTTTCTTTGTTACAAAACAGATACATGAGCCTCGATATCGGACTGACTTATCTGGACAACGACCTTGGAACGTTAAAGGACTTTTGAGATTTGGAACATGGAATGTACGGACACTATATCGAGCTGGAGCGGCCGAAGAACTAACCCGGGAGCTGGTTGAATATCAAATGGATATAACAGCAATTCAAGAAATAAGGTGGCCAGGAGAGGATACTTTAGAGCAAAATGGAATGATTATAATATATGGAGGAAACACCCAAAATAAACATGAATTAGGAACAGGATTTGTCATCAAAAAAGAGTTATGGGGGAATGTTTTAAACTTTAAAGCTTTTAATGACAGGATTAGTAAATTACGAATAAAAGGTAAATGGAAAAATATAACGATGATTAATGTACATGCACCTACTGAAGAGAAAGAAGATGATATTAAAGAAGACTTTTATAATGATCTGGAAGATGTCATAGAAGAAACCCCCAAACAGGACATCCTGATTGTGCTGGGAGACTTCAATGCAAAAATAGGTAGAGAGCAAACTAATAAAAAAGTGGCCAGTATGGAAAGCCTACATACAACTTCAAATGATAATGGATGGAGAGTCATCAACCTGGCAGAAGCCAAAGGACTACAGATTAGCAGTACCAGACTACAAAGAAAGGATATACACAAACAAACTTGGAAATCATGTGACAAGAGAACCTATAATCAAATAGATCACATTTTAATTAACAACAGAAATGCATCAAACATACAACAAGTCAGAAGTTATAGAGGAGCTGAGTGCCACAGTGACAACTTCCTCGTTGGAGCAAAATTTAAAATAAAACTTAAGAGAGGTTTCTATACTAAATTACAAAGATTACACCCAACATTTAACAGAGAAAAACTACAAGACATTAGAGTCAAAGAGAAATTTACAGATGAAATAAGATGTAAACTTGAAACTCTGCAAAACCCTTTGGAGGAAAGCGTTGACCAAACTTGGTTGAACATCAAGAATACAATTCAATCTACCGGAGAAGAATGTCTCGGTGTGTTAACCACGCATAGAAAGAACAGATGGTTCAATCAAAAATGTGAAGAAGCAGTCATTAGGAAGAAGAATGCCAGACATGTATGGTTAAATGACATCAATAACATCCAAAAGGAAGAGCATTATAGAAATGAATGTAAAGAGGCTACAAAAATAGTCAGACAGCAGAAGCGAGAATATATGAGTAATATAATCAAAGATATGGAAACTAATCACCAGAAAAATGAATCCAGAAAATTTTTTAAAGAGCTGAAGTCAATGAAACGAGGGCACCAACAAAACACATATGGTTTAAAAGATAAACATGGGAATATGATAAATACCAATGAGGAAATGTGCAACACATGGAAAGAATATTTTATTGAATTACTAAATTGTGAAGCTCCAAGTAACATTTTCCCACAGGAAGAGGTTCTAACATGCGAACCACAAATTGAAGAACCTACATTTCAAGAAATCCTATATGTAATCACACGACTTAAAAACAATAAGGCAACTGGGACTGATGGAATTGCTGCTGAATTTATAAAGGCAGGTGGCCATGCATTACATCTAAAGCTATACGAACTAATAATAAAAATCTGGAGGATAGAAGAATTACCCCATGACTGGAAAGAGTCATTATTGATACCTATCTTTAAGAAAGGAGACAAGTTCCAATGTGGAAATTATAGAGGAATATCACTACTGTCCACAAGCTATAAGATACTATCCGCAGTATTACTAAATAGACTAAAACCATATTCAGAAGACATATTAGGTGACTACCAGGCGGGTTTTAGACAAAACAGATCAACAATAGATCAGATATTTATCTTACGACAAATAGCCGAGAAACATTGGGAATATAAAAGAGATCTCCATAACATTTTTGTGGATTTTAAAAAGGCTTATGATAGTGTCCATAGGAATAGTCTATGGAATGCTGTGCAGGAATTTGGAATACCAAGGAAGTTAATCAACATGACCAGACTATGCATGGAAGATACTTATAATATAGTAACATATAAAGGCAGGAAATCAGACCCCTTCCAAATAACATCTGGCTTGAAACAGGGTGATGCACTATCGCCGCTTCTCTTCAATCTGGCTCTAGAGAAAGTTGTAAGGAAGGTAAAGGAGGAATGTGATATTGGAGGAACATCCAAGCTGCTTGGTTATGCAGATGATATAGATATTATAGGGCAAAGTGAACAAAAGACATTGGAAATATTGACTCACTTAAAGGAAAAAGCCCAACAGATGGGGCTGGTTATCAACCAAGATAAGACAGAATATATGGTAATTTCAAGAGACGGAATGGCTAAAAACTCTGGCCACATACAAATAGATAATATGACCATTAAAAGAACGGAAACATACAAATACCTGGGTACAATCTTCAACTGCTTCAACATCATAAGGGAAGAAATACAAACTAGAATCAACTCTGGAAATAAGATATACTATGCACTACAACATCTACTAAAATCAAAGGCACTATCTCGTAACACCAAAATCACAATATACAAAACACTGATCAGACCAGTTGTGCTGTATGGCTCTGAAACCTGGAGTACAACGAAAGGAGACAAAATTTTAAGACGCATCTTTGGACCCATTAGGGATACACAAAGTGGAGAGTGGAAAAGAAGAAGTAACAAAGACATTTATGATCTGTTTAAGTCCCCGCTAATCACTGGTATAATGAAGGCTAATAGACTACAATGGCTGGGGCATATAGAAAGAATGGAAGATAATAGGGAAACAAAACTCGCTTACACTCAGGAAATAAATGACCGTAGACCCCGAGGTAGACCAAGAAGGCGGTGGAGAGATAATACATGCACAGACCTACAAGCACTTGGAATCAACGACTGGCAAGAGAAGGTCCACCAGAGAGACGAATGGAGACGGATTGTATCTGCAGCAAAGAACCTCAATGGCTCGGAACGCTGAAGAAGAAGAAGAAGAAGAAGAAGAAGAAGAAGAAGAAGAAGAAGAAGAAGAAGAAGAAGAAGAAGAAGAAGAAGAAGAAGAAGAAGAAGAAGAAGGAGAAGGAGGAGAAGAAGAAGAAGAAGAAGAAGAAGAAGAAGAAGAAGAAGAAGAAGAAGAAGAAGAAGAAGAAGAAGAAGAAGAAGAAGAAGAAGAAGAAGAAGAAGAAGAAGAAGAAGAAGAAGAAGAAGAAGAATCAGTGAAAGCGTCTTCAAGTTGTTGTTGAAACTCAAAGGACCTTTCAGGATCATGAGTGTTAACAATATGAATCCTGGGGCTAGATTTATGTTTAGCTGTGTAGATTTTCTTTGGTCTCAGCCTAACTCTTGCAACTACCAAAGAATGATCTGTATCACACTCAGCACTGTGGTAACTTCGATTTAATTATGTATGGTTCAGATGTTGTTTCCGTGTGATGATGAAGTCCAGCTGGTGCCAATGGCCGGATCTTGGATGTTTCCATGTGACCTTATGCAGCTCTTTTGTTTTAAAAAAGGAGTTTGTAATACACAGGTCATTTCTGGTGCAATGCTCCAGCAGCCTTTGTCCATTTTCATTCATGCGACCAATGTTGTATTTTCCAAGGCACACTGGCCATGAACTCGAGTCCTTGCCCACACAAGCATTGAAATCACTGAGTATATAAATGTAGTCAGATTTTGGAACTGCCATGATCACGGAGTCTAACTCCTCATAGAACGAATCCTTCACATCATCAGAGTAATCGCTTGTCGGTGCATATGCAGTAATAATGGTGGCAAAACACAAGAGGTTGCCAAGCGCAGGGATAATAGTCTTTCATTTCCTCCTGCTGGAATTTCAATCATTCCCAGTAGCGAATTCTTCACTGCAAAGCCCACAACGTGTTGCCTTTTTTCTGCCTGCCCTCTACCTTCCAAAATAGGTGTAATTGTTTTCCCTGAGTGACCCTTCCTAAGCGAGGCGAGTCTCCTGCAGGCTAGCAATATCAATGTTAAGACGATTGAGTTCGGCATCAATCACAGCCATTTTTCTCACATCGTTAATATTCGTCAAGTCCGTGGAAGATCCTTGACTCTTACATTCCAGGTTGCAAGCCGTAGCTTGAGGTTTCTATGTTTCTTTTTATTAGTTCCTGGTGCACTGGTTTTACATTCTGCGATTAAGATTTTGTCCTAGCTCCAAGCACCCATTGAAGCAGGCAGGCTGTGGCGGATCAGCACCCAATTGGCCGGGGGCTGCCCAGCTTGTTTCTTGTAGGACTTGAAATACGACAATGTAATATACAAGTAAATGGGAATATTCTAAAACAGCTGAATCTGTACAATTATCTCAGAAGTCATAACATCTGATGGGAGATGCTTTGAAGAGATTAGAACAAGAATCGCCATGGCAAAGGTAGCCTTTTGCAAGGTGAAAACATACTGAACAATAAAAAGATGTCAATTGCTACGAGAAAAAGAGTGTTGAGGTGCTACATAGAGCCTGTACTTTTGTATGCATGTGAAGCGTGGACAATGAGCAGTCAAGCCGAAAAACATCTGATGGCTGTGGAAATGTGGTTTTTGAGGAGAATGCAAAGAATACCATGGACAGACTGAAAACCCAACGACCAAGTCCAACAAGAAACAAATGAAAATCGTAAATTGATTAGAGAAATTAGACGTAGACAGTCACAATTTGTTGGACATGTTATGAGAAGAAATAAATTAGAGAACTTGATGACAACTGGCAAGATCAAGGGGAAGATAACAAGGGGAAGACAGAGAAGTAAATGCCTGGATGGCTTGACCACATAGCATGGTTGAGACAAGAGCACTGAGCTGATTGATCCACGACTCTGGTGATCGAGTGAAATGGTGAACCATGACCATCCATGCTTACCGGCGTGGCACATGATGGATGGATGATGATGATGGCTGATTGCTGAATTTATTTGGAAAAATCAAATACTCACACCCCCACCTTATCTCCAAATCCATCCCAGAGTTTTTATAAGACAAGGACACTTTCAAAACATGCTATGAAAATGAAGTGGAGAAAACTGAATGAACAATCAATCAATCATGTGCCATGCCGGAAAGCGTGGGCGGTCATGACTCGCCATTTAACTCGGTCACCAGTGTCGTGGATCAGCTCAGTGTTCCTGTCCATGCCATGTGGCCAAGCCATCCAGGCATTTTCCTCTCGGTCTTCCTCTTGATCTGTTCCTTTCGATCTTGCCAGTTGTCATTAAGTTCTCCAGTCCATTTCTTCTCATAACATGTCCAAAATATTTTGACTGTCTACGTCTAATTTCTCTAATCAATTTACGATTTTCATTTGTCTCATGTAGTACTTGGTCATTGGTTTTTCTATCTGTCCATGGTATTCTTTGCATTTTCCTCAGAAACCACATTTCTGCAGCCATCAGATGTTATTCAGCTTGACTGCAAATTGTCCAAGTTTCACATCCATACAAAAGAACAGGCTCTATGTATCCCCTCAAGACTCTTTTTCTTGTTTCAATTGACATCTTTTTATTGGTCAGAATGTTTTTCATCTTGCTAAAGGCTACTTTCGCCATGGCGATTCTTGTTCTAATCTCTTCAAGGCATCTCCCATCAGATGTTATGACTGTTCCAAGATAATTGTACCGATTCACTTGTTGAAGAATATTCCCATTTACAGACCAGATTACAGACCAGAATACAACAGAATTAACATGTTTGGCACAAACCAGCATATTAAGATCTCCAGGTCAGAACAGGACACAGAGACTCTGATACATGCTGCAGTGGAACACTAATGTAAACTATAGACAACCCAGAATATACCAAAGAGTTGAAAATCTAGCCTAGAGTAACCCTAGAAGACAAATTGTGGGGGGCTGGTAAAGTCCTCAAGTGCACCGTCCTAGTTTATGACCCATGCCTGAATAGACCATGATTGCTGAGGAATAAGAAGATTTGACCGTCTCCATCACCCTTTTAATTAATTAATTTGTTATATTTTTGATATTATTTTAAATGTGTCATTCCTTTTATGTTTCACTACTTTGTAATTTGCCCGCTCCATGGCGAAGGGATTATGGACGCAGTTTGTAATCCCGCATACCATGTTCGAAACACAGCTGCGGGCGATTTGGCAGCAAACTTCATTGCGTTGGTTTATTAATAAAATGGTAAGGGTCCCAGTCATTCAGAAAGCAAACTACTGAACATAAACTTGCCAAGAGATCGCAAACAGCCAAAAAATGCTGGAGCTGACTGTGGCGTCCTGTAAATGATATGCAACTAACTTTTTTTAAACTTTGTAATTTGCCAGCTCCGTAGTGATATAAAGGATATGCAACTAACTCTGTAATTTCCTTTTATAGTAACAATTTATGTGATAAGTATAAGAAAATACGATGAATTTCACCATTTAATAGATAAATTTAACAGCTTAGTAGGCTCCTAAAGAACTTTTAACAATAATAACCAAAGTCACATACCGAAGGGCAGGACATTTGTTGGCAAGCTCATGAAGAACAGGGGCTGTAATAAGATCACTTGGTATCTCTATGTAACGAAGGGCAGAACTGAAGCGAATTCCAATGAGGGCCTGCAAAATTTCAGGGGTATAAATGTGCAGGCCAGAAAACTCAGGTCGTAAAGAAACATGAGTCCAAAGGCGATTATCATAAGCAAGAAGTCGCCACTTTCTGCAGACACGAGCAACTCTACCCAGCTCACAATGTCGTAAAAAACTGAAGATGTGCAGTAGTACTTTGTCTGGTATCTTGTCAATGGTCACACTCTGAAAAAAAAAAGAAATAAAAATTGTTTACATGAAAAATATGCAGAAATCTTCATGGTGGGTGTGTATGTGCATGTGTGCATGCATGCATTTAAATCAGGGGTGGGGAACCTTTTTTTTCTGACAAGCGCCATTTGGATATTTATAATGGCCACACAAAATTATCAACTTAAAAATTATACTGCTATTTTTCATCAGACAAATTAATTAACCCCTAATGTGAAGGCTGGAACTGCTTCTCTTTGGTGAGGCGCTGGTATACAGACAGGAAAGAGAAAGGGAACAAATGGCTGAATACTACAGTCAGCAGTAAACAGCGTGGCGGAGTGGTGCATGGACTCAAGGGTCGTAATAAACCCATCTTGTGGTATTCCCTGGATAACCGAATCGTGAAGGCAGATGTCCCACATATTACACTGAAAGGACGTCCTCTCAGTAGAGAGTAAATTGAAGCACTTGGGAATTACCTTTGACAGGTGTATGTCTTTTAAGGATAATGTGGAGCCTTTGGTGGTGAAAGTTGGAAAGGGACTTAATGCAATTAGGGCGATGGCAGCAACAGGGGTAGAGCAGTGGATGCTTTACATGATTTTACATCTACCAAAAATTGCATACAGGCACAGGGTCCTTCAAGCCAAATGGTACCTGAGATGGTGTGATATTTTTTTTCATCATTCGCCACAATATTTCTGAAATTTTGTGCAGAGTAGAGTAAAATTGAGCACCATAAATAGAATATTACATCAGCTTCCAAAATAGATGTGTCAAATGTAATTAGCACTAGCGCGGCTTGCCAAATGCACTGCGTTCATTGGTTGACCTTTAGAAAGGTTAGCGTTCCAAAGTTTGACAGTTACCGGCAGCATGGCATTTTGTCACCATGGACTGAAGTATTAACACCGTTTCAGGAATTCTCCCGTACATTTTGGATATTCTTTTATTTTAGTAGTGTTATATGGGGTATTTATGATCTGTTTAAGTCCCCGCTAATCACTGGTATCATGAAGGCTAATAGACTACAATGGCTGGGGCATATAGAAAGAATGGAAGATAATAGGGAAACAAAACTCGCTTACACTCAGGAAATAAATGACCGTAGACCCCGAGGTAGACCAAGAAGGCGGTGGAGAGATAATATATATACAGACCTACAAGCACTTGCAATCAACGACTGGCAAGAGAAGGTCCACCAGAGAGACGAATGGAGACGGATTGTATCTGCAGCAAAGAACCTCAATGGCTCGGAACGCTGAAGAAGAAGAAGATATGGGGTCCAGGTAAGACCAGCCTTTCAAACATTATATGACTGCCAGCTGAAGTGTAATCTAAGGTAACCTGTGTCTAGATGTAAAATTGTGACGCTGTGAATGTATCGTTTTGCGAAGAGGAGATAACATGTTTGCTCGCTTTTCTGAAAAGACTCCAAACGCTGTCCTGTTGATGATTTCCATGCTAACTTTTATCTCTTATGAACGTTTATTTCTATATGCTATAGGAATGTTTCACTATCAATGCACATCATTGAATATTCTTCCTTGAAGCTATATAAATTATTCTCTATAGGTGCTCATCATGTGCTGTGAAAACAGTTCTCGATAAATGCATTTCATAAGAAGTCTTCTTCATGTTGTAGAGAATGTGAGAGGAATGCTGTGTTCTTTTCATGGGATTTATTACTCATGCAGATAAAAGAATGATAGAAAGATGGCGCATCATTTTGCAGGACGTTGCACTCAAGGCCAGCATTGTTTCATTGCTGCTAATGACCTGATGGAATTTTACGTTCAGTGTTCTGCCTAATGCTTTCTGAGTGAACGCCATACTGGTGTTTGTTACTGAATTTCTGGTGCAACTGTTGTACATGCAAAAGGGACAGGAGTTCGAATCATGTCTGTAAACCCTGGTCGACGGAGACAGGCGGGTAAGGAAATTATGTTCGGGTGTTTGAATCTTTGTTGATATTATGAGATAGATACATATCTAGCTGCTGCCTCTCTCACTATTTCTTATAATCATTATTTTTTGAAAACATCTGTCTTTTCGTTTGTGAATGTCTCATATGTGGATGTTGGTATTGTTTTTTTCCATGACTGTTTGTGGATAAGTGTTCGAATCTAACCCCAGTATACTGGGCAGTGGCTTAATGATTAAGACAGTGGTTCTCAACCGGTGGGGAATTCCCCCCCCCCCCCAAGGGGGAATTTTAGGGTTTCCGGGAGGGGGGGAGGAATTAAAATTATTTCAACATCGCGTTAATACAAGAATCGATTACTTGATATTGTTTTTCCCTTCATGCTGTACGGTTCTGTACATTTCACCCTTTTAAAATTCATTTTATAAAGTAGACCCACAAATCACGTTTTATGTGGACGTCTAGACTTGTTTTAGTATGTGCTATTTAATTTAGCTTCCATTATTACGTATACTGTGTGTGTGTGTGGGGGGGGGGGGGGGGATTTTTAGGTAGGAAATACGAAAGGGGGGGGAATGATGTTCTGAAAATATGGTGGGGGGGGGGGGGCACGGGTAAAATATTTAGGTAGTAAATACAAAAGGGGGGAATGACATTCTGAAAATATGGTGAAGGGGGGCACGGGCCAGAAAAGGTTGAGAGTCACTGATCTAGACGGTACCCATAGTAGCACAAAATTAGTACCAGGAAATCTCCTTGAAAGTGTAGATACGTGATACTAACCACATATTATATTTAATACGTTGTTGAGTTGAGTTGAGCCAAGAAATGACACACATGCTCTGTCTCCTCGTTCAACAGCCAGCAAAAAGTTATACTGCTCATCGTTCCAGCTGCCATCTACTGTTCTACTGGTCTTCCATCTCAGTTTTGAGGTTCGCATAGAATCCCTGCCGATCTCCCACCATATCATAAAAACGTCGCTTAAAAGTTGACAGGGTCAACTTCATTGCACCGGGTTTATCCCATATGGCTCGGTCTCTTTCCGCAGCGCAGAAAGCGTCGCACAAAGCACGAACTCCGTAGCTCTAGCGATGACCCACAGGAGTCTCAGAAAAATTTCAATCGTGAACCGAAGGGTGAGGCCCGGAATTGAACCCACAACCTTCGGAGCCCAAGTCAAACGGCTTGACCACTGTGTTACGGAGACTCCAAATATAATAGTGCTCAGTCTGTTTCACCGCTTTCTCCACCTGATCCCACAAGTGCCCACCCACCTCTCCCTTGTCCATAGGTAATCTATCACTGAGAGGTGCATCCGCTGCTGGCCTATCAATTCACCCGCACTCCCACATGACCAGGGCAGAAAATCCATACAACTCACACAATCTGTGACCTCTGAAGCGAGGCAAGCAATTCTACACAAAATATTCCTTTCTCCACCTTACTGAGCATATTCCGTGAGTCCGTAATGAATACAGTGTGTGTTGCAGTGGTCTTCGCCAACCTTCGGAGGGCTGCTGTCTCTGCTTCCACTTCGATTCTCATGCTGGACGTTGTAGTCTCATATACCAGATTCTCCTTTTTCAAGCATTGTTCATTAACCTTTGCAATAAAACCTCAGCCACTACATCTTTTTTTCACCACTGACCCATCGCTGTAGATTGCTATGTTACCTTGATGTGTGTTGCCCTGGATAAGTTGTTGCATCTCAAACTGTGCAGCCTGTTGCCCATTCTCTGCAATCATGACCCAATGTGACTATTATCTTGTGCCAGTCCGACATGTCTTCCAGTATTTTTACCAACTCTTTTTCACGATTAATGTTCTCTATTTCACACACGTGGCTGATAGATATTTCTGCCTGTGCCATCCAGGATCAGTGATATCTCAATCTATGTCACTTGACCATATCCATGGCTTTATGCAGGGGGCGATCCCTGTCTGTGAACCAAGCCATCTGTGATGTCTTAAGAAAGATATTAATGATATAACTAGGGGTATCCCGGATGAGATGGGATATCATCCTAAATCAGCCCTCATAAAGAAACCTTGAAATGGCTCACGAACCCCCAAAGTGTTGAACTAGACAAAAAAGGGTACAAGTCCAACACTAAAAATAGAAAAATAGGTTTCATCGAAGGCGTATGCAGATCCTGGAAGTTCACCACTGACAACGGAGCTCTCTCTATAAGGAAAGGTTGTCTGTGTGTTGTTAACCAGCCTCATTATGATCTCTCACTAAATTTATAAGCAGTGACATATATCAACTGAAATAAGCAACTGCTGACCAAACGTCAACAATGATTCAACTCAAACACTGTGAGTAAACTCAACTATATATTGGGACAAATTGTGGGATATGGGAAGATCAGTGATCTGTGTATTATATGCATAAAATTCCACATGTTGCCATAAAAACTGATACAAAACCAATTCTCAGAAAAATTTGCTGAAACCACAATAGTTAGATGACTCTTTCTACCGTTACCAAATAAATGAATGTCAAATCTATTATTCAGTTCACTAATGTAATAGTTCATGATAAGAATCTCTTTCAGCTGGCACAGGGGAAGAAGTTCTCTTCTTTTGGGTACAAAATAAGTCCGTACACACTGCTCTGTTTCAATAATATCTCACACAGAAATGAAGAAATCAGGACTAAAGTGGGGGTTATAACTGCACTAGATTTTATTAGAAGGCAGAAAGTCAAATGGTTTGGCCATGCAAGTAGGTTACCAACTAACAGTATACCACAACAAGCAAAGAGGCCGACCATGCAAACGATGGAAGCAGGGAATAACAGAGTCCATGGGAATATTGATACATGAAGCCCATAAGCGGGCACTCTCCTGCTGTTTATACTTCACTTTGACACTGCAAGGTACAAGAGGAACATGCTAAGATGAGATGAGATGAGTTGAGCTACTGATAAGCTGGGTTAGGTAAAGTTTCAATGTGGCAGCCTTCTTCATGATACACCAACATCTAGTCACTCTCCCTCCGTTATAGAATTCTGAAGGATAAAAATTACAATGAATACTTAGCAGTGTCGAGACTGCCTGGTGAAGTTGAAGCTGGGGAGTCATTCATTAAAGTTGAGCATCCTCTCTTCATGATAGCAGGAAGGTAAATTCTCATGTTCATTGAAACAATGAAGTAATGAAGACCGCCCTGTGGTTCCTAGACATAGGTCAGAACATCTCAACAGCATTCAACAAAGCAAGTTCAGCCCGACCAAGTTTCAGGATGGGAATAAAAGCCAAAGACACATCATCCAGCCCTGGTAATAAAAATACAAATACCGACCGCTTTACATTTGAACTACTGAGCATAATCTTGCCTAGTACATCAACAGCAGCTGAAAAATGCTGGTGTTGACTGCAACGTCCTGTAAGGGATATGCAAAAAAAAAATACATTTGAAATACCCAAACATTTTGATGAAATGATGATGTCATGATAGGATGAAACATCAGGATGAGATAGGGTCCTGTTGAGAAAAAGACATCATAAGAAGATAAAGGCATCAGGATGAAATAAAGATGTCAAAATGAGGTAAATGTCATTATGTTGAGACAAAATGTCATGTTGAGATAATGGCATTATGGTGAGAAAAAGACTCAATGATGAGACAAAATGTCATGTTGAGACAAAACGTCCTGTTGAGATGAAGACGTCAAGGATGAGTCAAAACGTAAGGATTAGATAACGATATTATGGTGCAATAAAACGTCATTCTGGGAGGACTGGTCGTCATGATAAAATAATGATGTCATAAGAAGACCAAATGCCAGGGTAAAATATCCATCCATCCATCATGTGCCATGCCGATACGCATGGGAAGTCAAGTTCTGCCATCTCACTCGATCGCCAGAGTCGTGGATCAGGTCCATGTTCCTGTCTCGACCATGCCACGTGGCCAAGCCATCCAGGCATTCACTTCTCTGTCTTCCTCTTGGTCTCTTCCCTTTAATCTTGCCAGTTGTCACCAAGTTCTCCAAGTCATTTCTTCTCATAACATGCCCAACAAATTTTGACTGTCTATGTCTAATAACTCTAATCAGTTTACGATCTTCATTTGTTTCTTGAAGGACTTGTTCATTAGTTTTTCTGTCTGTCCATGGTATTCTTTGCATTGTCCTCAGAAACCACATTTCCACAGCCATCAGATGTTTTTCAGCTTGACTGCTCATGGTTCACGCTTCACATCCATACAAAAGTACAGGTTCTATGTAGCACTTCAACACTCTTTTTCTCGTTTGAATTGATATCTTTTTATTGGTCAGTATGTTTTTCATCTTCCAAAAGGCTACCTTCGAAATGGCAATTCTTGTTCTAATCTCTTCAAGGCCTCTCCCATCAGATGTTATGATTACTCCGAGATAACTGTATCGATTAACTTGCTTAAGAATATGCCCATTTACTCGTATATCACATTGTGTTATATCCTTCTTCCCAGTGACGACCATAATCTGTCTTCTTACTATTCAGTTCTAACCCTAGTTGTTCACTGTGTGCAATAACCGCATCTACTAAATGTTGCAGGTCCTGTTCATTGTCTGCAATCAAGACTGTATCATCTGCATATCTAATGTTGTTGATGTATCGTCCCCCAATGTTGATTCCTTCCATATCATCTATATTTCTGAAAATATTTTCACTGTACAGGGAAAAAAGATCTGGAAACATTACACATCCCTGTCTCACACCTCTTTTAATAGGCTGATATTGACCTACATTGTTATCAATTCTGATGGCAGCTTGTTGTTTCCAATATATGATTTTTACAAGTCTAAGGTCTTTTCCATCAATTTGTAGATCTTCAAGCAACCTTATCATGTCGACATGTCTCACTTTATTGAAAGCCTTTGTGTAGTCAATAAAACAATGATAAATCTATAGTTCCGATCTATAGCACCGATTCAGAGGTCGTGGGTTGTGAGCATTCGCTGGATTTTTTCTTCAAGACACTGGTGTGGCTGGAAATGGACAGGCAGACAGATTGGCTGGTGCCGCATCATTAAGGTGTGATTTGATGTATGATAAGGCAGATGTGGTGAAGGCCCTGTGGAAGCATGTGAATAATGCAGAAGAACAGATAGACTATCATGGTTTAGAGAGAATGCAGCAGCAAGGGGTGGTCAGAGGATCTAGTCGACAGTCGTCAATCAGAGGAAAAGCAAGATGGACATTCTCATCTTATAAGCACAAAACATGTTTGCCAAGAAAAGTAATAAGAAGCAGTAATATATCCCACAGGAAACTCTCAGGTTAGTAGAAGAAAGGAGACAATTAAGGTAAACAGGTATAAGACCAAGTAACCTCACCTAAAAGACTACGTGAGAAAAATCAGAAGTGCTTTCAGGGAAGACAAGAAGCAGTTTGTAATAAGTACTTGTAATAAAATAGAACATCTCCAGTTGCAAAGCAAAGATAGAGACTTGTTTAATGAAATCAGAGCATTAACAGATGAATTCAGATCATCATTACATGTAATATTGGAATGGTAATACTTTAACAGAATGCAAAGATATACTAGAAATATGGAAGGAGTACTGTAGAGAAATGTATGAAGACATGACAAAGAGCCCAGATAATATACATGAAGGTTTAGAGAAAGAACCAGAACCTTTATTAGAGTAAGTACGATCAGCAATACAAAATCTGAAGAAAAATAAATCACCAGGATGTAACGACATACCAGCAGAACTAATCCAGCAGTAGAAGAAGCAAGCGTTCATATCTACCATGCACTGTGTGTGGAGATCTGGAATAGCACAAGTTTGCTCAAAGCATGGAATAGAACAATCTACATTCCTTTACCAAAGAAAGGAAATTTTAATCTGTGCACCAATTATTCAGCCCTACAAAAAATTATTTATTTTGGTGCCCAGCATTTTACACCTGATTTTGCATAAATGATTCCAGCTAAATCCAAATATCACATTTACTTGTCAGTAGCAGCTCTAGTTTTTGAGATACAGGCATTTGTGTATTTAATTAATATTATTACAGTATTTTATTTAAAAGGCTCTGCAAAAAAAAAAAAAACTATTGCTATCTAGTCCCTTACAAAATGAAACCGCTTGTTTACTTAACTGATTCGCTGCCGACCGCCAACCGATTGCCGAACAGTCTCAACTGTTTTGTCCCTTCGTTAATATATTGCCAAGATTTGTGCGGTCCGTTTGTTTCTTTCGTTTGCGATCCCTTGCTCAATTTTAATACCCTGAAACGAATTTTTACGCCGAAAGAAGGTTTTTCATTTACACACGAGCCACGTGTGATCGGCATTTGGTGACTAAATCCTGTGGATGCGTTTAAAAGTTGTGTTTAAAAAGCTGTAGTTACTCGTGGTTTTAGGAATTGCATGGGTCCTTGATTTTCGGCCTCATTTACATCAGATAAAAGTTGTAAACAATGTTAGATTGTAGTTATTCTTATTTAAAGGAAATTTGTGAACGATTCTAAACTGATAGCACACGTTAAATGTGTTTTTTTCCCGGTTAAAATGTATTATTTATGAATGTAAACAAACTAACTCTTAGCCGCTAACCGTGAAGGTTTGTCATCATGTCGAATTAGCTGATGGGCCACACTTGTGCCCCTAAAGTTTGCTTTGCCTATCACAAAGTATTTAAGAAGTATTTAAATAATTAAATTAAAAGAATAATAATTATAACTAACTAAAAAATAGCGTACATTTTGTGTTTATCGGCAGAAAACAGTCAAAACATGTCTAGTGATTTTCCGACATTTTCCATTTTATGTGACAATGATATGCTTCAAAATAGGATGTTTTTATTGTAATTTATTGGTGTTATGGAGCCGTTCTAGTGATTTTTGTGTAGCAAAGTGGTGTAGTTATCATAATTGAGAAAGTTTCATTGGATTTTAAACACCGTCGGACCAGTAGCGCCTTGGTAAGTGGAAATTTCACGTACTTGTCACCTCTGTCACCAATTTATTTTTTACAATATCTGCTAATATTATTATTATATTTCTAACTTTTAGCAACAGTAGCAATACCAATGTGTTCCTTGTGCAATGTCCTTTAATTTGATATATAATACAATATATTTACTACAATTTTAACAATGTTTAGATCAATATTGTGGCATACCCCTACTTCCCATTTTCTGCCATCAATTTCTGCTTGGGCAAAACCCATGTTTTGTTTGGCACTCAATACTTTTCCAAGAATCTTCCAAGAATTGCCTTTTTAAAAATATATATAAGGTAAAGGAGGAATGTGATATTGGAGGAACATCCAAGCTGCTTGGTTATGCAGATGATATAGATATTATAGGGCAAAGTGAACAAAAGACATTGGAAATATTGACTCACTTAAAGGAAAAAGCCCAACAGATGGGGCTGGTTATCAACCAAGATAAGACAGAATATATGGTAATTTCAAGAGACGGAATGGCTAGAAACTCTGGCCACATACAAATAGATAATATGACCATTAAAAGAACGGAAACATACAAATACCTGGGTACGATCTTCAACTGCTCCAACATCATAAGGGAAGAAATACAAACTAGAATCAACTCTGGAAATAAGATATACTATGCACTACAACATCTACTAAAATCAAAGGCGCTATCTCGTAACACCAAAATCACAATATACAAAACACTGATCAGACCAGTTGTGCTGTATGGCTCTGAAACCTGGAGTACAACGAAAGGAGACGAAGCCTTGTTACAAACCTTTGAGAACAAAATTTTAAGACGCATCTTTGGACCCATTAGGGATACACAAAGTGGAGAGTGGAAAAGAAGAAGTAACAAAGACATTTATGATCTGTTTAAGTCCCCGCTAATCACTGGTATCATGAAGGCTAATAGACTACAATGGCTGGGGCATATAGAAAGAATGGAAGATAATAGGGAAACAAAACTCGCTTACACTCAGGAAATAAATGGCCGTAGACCCCGAGGTAGACCAAGAAGACGGTGGAGAGATAATACATGTACAGACCTACAAGCACTTGGAATCAACGACTGGCAAGAGAAGGTCCACCAGAGAGACGAATGGAGACGGATTGTATTTGCAGCAAAGAACCTCAATGGCTCGGAACGCTGAAGAAGAAGAAGAATATATTAACCCACTGCATGCATGTTAGTATGCTAGTTATTTTCTTATACTTCTAACACAGAATGACATTATCTACAAGAAGAGCATGTTTTCTTTCACCGGATTTGTTACATTTGTGGAGAGTAGACCTTGAAGAATACATTGGAGGCATGTTACTGTTTTTGTGAAAGAGGCATACTTTGCTTACTTTAAAGTAAAACTAGGTGACCAGGGCAAGTCTTGGGCTCCTAATATTGTTTGCAGAACAGTGGACTTGTGGGAAAAGAAAGTGTTTAAAATTTGGAATTCCAATGGTTTGGAGAGAGCCCAAGAACCAGCATGATGTTTTAAGTGTGCACTTCAGTGAATGAATAAAATCTAACTAATCAGGGATCTTACAGGTGGCTATCTTATTAATTATTGTGTGTCCATGTTTAACATCTGCTAATATGACATTCTGTGGATAGTTTCACCATTGCTATGCATTGTGGATCTTAGAAGACTTATCTTGTGTTTAACTGCTGCAGGTCCATATTTAGATTTCTTTGGTGTTTCTGCAAACTGCACAAGAATTATTCACACATTCATTCATTCATTCATTCATTCATTCAGTAGCATGTCCTTTGCAGAACCTCGCTCCCATAACAACCTTCCGGAAAACCTCTTGATCATAAGCAAGATGTCTTGCATCCGATACACCCATCTGGAGATCATCCGCCACATACTGCACCCATCTTCTCTTTGGCCTTCCTCTTCCTCTCTTCCCAGGCATATACCCCTCCATTATTCTTCTCTCCAAACTTTTGTGACGTTTCAAGTGACCAAAATATTTCAATTTTCTTTGTTTTATCGTCTTTAATAGCCAACCTTCTTCAATATTCAGCTCTTGAAGTATGGATGCATTTGTTCTTTTCTTTACCCAAGATATTCTTAGAACTCGTCTATAACATTTATATTCAAAGGCATTTATGCGCTTTTTAGCTTGTTTAGTAAGTGTCCAGGTCTCACATGCGTATGTTGCAATGGGAAAAATGCATGCTCTTAAAAATCGAATTTTTGTAATTTTATCTGTCCCACTCCATAATTTATTCAGTTGTTTTAGTCTTTGAAGAGCAATTCTTCTTCTTCTTCTTCTTCGTTCATCCGGAGTTTTTTTTCGGACGTGATTGCGTTGTGCCTGTCCACAGCAGAGCTGCGTTCTTGCGCCGTTAGGCCGACACATCCGACTTCTGCGGGCATTTGTTGACCGGGTTAACCTTCCCGGGGGTTTCTTAGGACGTTTGGCTCTCACTGTTGTGGTGTTATCCCCCATCACAGCTGGCCCATATATAACAGCCAAAGACATCCTGGTCAGCCCTCAAGGGAAGGCAGGGGCAGACCATGGGCATTCCCCGCCATCCAAGGAGGCTTCCATACTTGCAGAGCCAACACACAGCGCTCTGGTACTGGTCTCATCCAAGGAATCGTCACGTCCTGCACATGGCTGCTTAGCCTCACTTCCGTATATTGGGCCTTCCATTCATCATAGGCTGTTCTTCCGGAAACCAGAAGTATGCAGTCTGCAGATGACATCCACACAGTGAGCTTTCGATTCGGACTTTCCACATAATGGATTTGCTATCCAAGCAATATTCCATTTCGTGCCACTAGGACACTTTTTCCACCTTTTATGAAGCCCACAGAGTGTGCTTTCGATTCGGACTTTCCACATAATGGATTTGCTATCCAAGCAATATTCCATTTCGTGCCACTGGGACACTTTTTCCACCTTTTATGAAGCCCACGCAGTGAGCTTTTGGTTCGGACTTTCCACGTAATGGATTTGCTATCCAAGCAATATTCCATTTCATGCCTCTGGGGCGCTTTTGTAACCGACATACCTGTGGTATGAAGTGCGGCAGTCTAAATACTTCTTCATGCACCTTTAAATGTCAACCTGAATGTAGTTAAAGTAAGCTGCAGTCAACTTGAGCTTGTTGATATCTCCATAGAGCTTGTCCTCAAATGAAGCAGGTGTGGGCCAAAATATCTTTCTCTGTTCTGCATATATTGGGCACTCCTGCAGCAAATGTTTAGCTGTCATTTTACCAGTTCCACAATTGCATTCATCGGTATCTCCTATCTTTAGTTTATTGAACAAGTGGTATTTCAGCCTGTTATGTCCTGTGCGGAGTCTGAAGATTGCTACTTGTTCTCTTCGGTCGAGTTTGTAATATGCATCATCCTTCTGGTGACCTGGATGCTCTGATTCCCATTTGGTTCTATAAGTACTTTTTATCAACCTCTTTGCCTCATTATAGGTTATGTCTATGTCAGGCTGTGGTAGTCGTCCGCCCTCTTTTGCCAGTCTGTCAGCCTCTTCATTTCCAGGTATACTGCAATGTGATGGTATCCACTGTATTACAACTTTTTTGGATTTCTGGCATAGACCATGGAGTGCTGCTCTTAGGTCAGCTATTTCTGTGCTGTAATTGCTCTTCAGTATTGAGACAGCTGACTTTGCATCTGTAAAGATAGCTATTTGCGTCTCTTTGTTTTCCTCCATCAAGAGCATTTCTGCTGCAATTTTCAGAGCCTCTACCTCCGCTTTGAAGTTACTTGAAAACTTTCCAGTTGCCACTGAATGTGTTTTTTTCACTCCATTTTTTAAATTTAGGAGAATTCCTCCTCCTCCATTCTCTACTGAATTTTTGGCTGATCCATCTGTATATGCATGGGTCCAATTGCTGCTTGGGTAATGTTCTTTTATGTAGTTTAGGGTTATTTCTCTTCTTTCGGTTTCATGCTGAGTGTTCTTTTTCTCAATACCAGGAATGTTTTCTATCATCTCAGGCAGTAGCTGCTGTCTCCAAGCTGGGAACTTGTCTGCATTGTAAATGGGTTTGACTGTTGATATGTTAAGTATGGGATCTGCCCTAATCTTTCGTTTTGCAGTTTCTACAAAGTTGCTACGCTTCAGTCTTCCCTTTCCAAAACCACTAAACCTTTTATACATAGGGTGGTCTGTCAATCTTCTAAATTTTTCAGCTTGTTGCTGGGCTCTGCTATCTCTTCTATCCTGCATTGGTTGTAAACAAGTGATCTTTTCTAGTTCATTAATAGGCGTTGTCTTCAGGCTTCCAGTTATGATTCGCATTCCTTGATTTTGGACTCTGCTTATTTTGTTAAAGTTTGACTTAGCTGCTGTTTCCCAAGCTGCAATGCCATATTCCAGTACTGGCCTCACCCGTCCAGTATATAACTTCTTGAGAACTTTCTCATCTGCTCCCCACGTTGTACCAGCAAGCTTTTTCATGATTGCCATTCTTTGCCTTGCTCTTGTTCGATTTTTCTCAACCTGTGTCTTCCATGTCAGGCGACGATCAAAGGTGACTCCTAGATAGTTTGGATTTTCTTCATGGCGCAATATTTTTCCATTCAATACCAGCTTAGGTTGCTGAGTTTTAGTTGAGAGGGAGAACACTGTGCATGTTGTTTTCTCCTCACTTATCTTCACTAGCCATGATTTTGACCAGTCCTCTAGCGCTAATAGGGCTTGCTGTATTCTGCTGTTAGCTGTACTAATATATTCTTCAGATGTCCATATGGCTAGGTCATCTGCAAAGGATGATGTGTGTACTCTGGCTGGAAAATTGTCTGTGATGTCATTTATATATGCTAGGAATAATGTTGGTGAAAGAACTCCTCCTTGGGGGACACCTTGCTCCAACAGCATCATTTTGCTGGTTTGTCCTTGTACTTTTGTCCTGGCAGTTCTGTTCTCAAGGTAGTGGCTGATCCAATTGTACATTTTCCCACAAACATGCATTTTGTGCAGTTTTACTTTCAGTCCTTCCTTCCATACTTTATCAAATGCTTTTTCTAAATCTATCCAGACCGCTAGTGTGTGCTTTTTCTCTTGGAAGGCATCCTCTATTTCCTGAGCTATATAGGTTATTTGATCTTCAGTGGATCTGTACTTTCTGAATCCTGCTTGGTGAGGTGTTAAGAGTTGGTTTTCTTCCAGATGCCATGTTAGCCTGCCATTGATAATGCGTTCCATTAATTTTCCTACACAGCTAAGAAGACTGATAGGTCGATAGCCATTTGGTTCTTCCAGGTCTTTTCCTTTCTTTGGGACTGGTATTAGTATAGCTTCCTTCCATGCCTGTGGGACTATTCCCCTCTTCCAGCTGTAATTTAGGACTGCTAGTAGTTTCTTTTTTGCCTTAGTGCCTAGTCCTATTAGCATTTCATTTGTGATTCCATCCTTTCCTGGTGATGTCTTCTTTTTTAGGGTATTCATTGCCTGTTCCATTTCTTCCATTGTTAGATTTGCCATCATATATTCTGCTGCTGTCTCTGTATATCTATGATGTATCTGTTTATCTTTGATTGCTTTCTTCTGTTCGGCTGTAATATCAATGTGGTTTGCACTGGCATAGTGTTCCATTAGTGCATTTGCAGCCTTTTTTCCTGTAAGCAAGGCATTTCCTTGTTTAATTGTTATTTGTTTGTTTCTAGGTCCTTCATTGTTCATGGCTTTCACTAGTTTCCATAGTTTGTTTCCATCCCTGTCAAAATTCAGGTTTTCTGTTTTTTTCCTCCAACAATCTCTTGTTGTTTGATTTACTGTTCTTTTATATTTTGCTGAGATGGCTTTGAGAGAGATGTTCGCTTCAGTTGTTTGTTCTCTCTCTGCGGTCTTCCTAGCATCTTCAACTTTGTCCTCCAAAATTTGTAGTTCCTCAGTCCAGTATGGTTTGTAATTTTTCCTTGCTCCTCTTGGAATAGACTCAGTGGCCGCCTGTATTATTGCTCTGTTTAGACTTTCCACCATTTGCTTCATGTTGCCATATCGTGTATTTATGTTTTCACAATATTTGTCTGTTAATATGGAAAATCTGTCCCAATCTGCTCGTTTGTAATTCCAGCGAGGCAAAGGCTTTTGCTCCTGTGGAACATACTCCATATTTATTACAAGCTTGATTGGTCTGTGGTCACTACCTGCTAATTGGTCAAGCACATGGCGATCGATTTTGTGGAGGATGTCTCCTGTGCAGAAAGCTAAGTCTGGAGTAGAAGTGGTAATCCATCTTCTGGAGTAGAAGCTCGGTGTGTCATCCGCTTTGTTGAGTAGATGGAGATTTGAGTCTATTTCCCAGTCCTCCACTTCATCTCCTCTTTTGTCAGTATCTGGGTATCCCCATCTTTCTGAGCGGCTATTAAAGTCTCCGACAACAATGCAATTTGTGTCAGTTATTTCCATGTTTGAGAGTGTAAGATCCTTATCTGCCGGGCTATACAGATTGTAAATTCTTATTTTCATGTCCTTTATCATTATATCAACACCTATAATTTCCGTTTGGTTGTCAGAGATCACAGATACTTCGCTGCAAGGTATTGTATTTCGTGTAAGTATTACAACTCCTCCTTTGTGTCCTTCGCGGTCAAAACGTGTGGCCTGATATCCCTCGACTGAAAATGTGCGATTGGCGTTGAGGTGTGTCTCTTGAATGCATGCTACATCTATTCTATCTTTATGAAGACGCTGTGTTAGGGAGGCTTTCTTGTTATAAACTCCTTCGGCATTCCATTGTAGTATGTTGAGAGTCCGGGGTGTTTGGTCAATAGCTCTTAACCTACTCCTCTGTGCCTTGACTCCACAGCACAGGGGAAGGTGACCACCAGTAGTCATGGGTGGACCCCCTCGAGGCAGGGGGCCCGGCACTATCACCGCCTGATGGGACTTCACGGGATTAGCACCATAACGATTAATTTTCATCTGTGGCATCATGAAATGATAAAGTTACGTTGCACTGCTTTGTCAAGCCTGTGGCTCAGTACATCCGATTTCGACAAGCATATTTTGGGGTGCTTTCCCAAGCCTTTGACTGTCCCCAGTCTACCTACAAGGCAGCAGGTTTGTGCGTCACTTCGTCTGGTCCCTCTCCCTTGACCTGTCCGACATGGGTGACCCTACCAGTAGCTGTGCTACCGTCTGCATAGCTCTTGGGGTCATTGGAACGCGGAAGCCCCTCTACCTCGTCAAGGTGGACGCACGGCAGAGGGGTGAAGAGCAATTGATAGTCGTCGTTTAATTTCTTTCATTGTGTCACCGTTGTTGGTAATCAATGAACCAAGATATTCAAAATTTTCCACCACCTCCAAGTTTTCCTCATCTTATATATAAATTAGGATCTCCGTCTGTCTGTCTGTATGTCTGTATGTCCGTCTGTCCTTTGTGCGCTCGCGAACGGCCCATCCGATTGAGATGAAATTTTCTACACGCCTTTCTTTCATTCCAGTGCAGCCCACTGTCATATTTTTTTAGTGTGAAATCGCATGCTTACCCAGTATTATTTCATTTTTCACTTTTCATCATAATTTAATATATCTCAGGGGACCTAACTCTATAAAAGTTATTTCAAGGGGCATAACTTTTCTGTATAACTTATAGTCATATTGTGGCATCGTTTTCAAAGATTTATAAACTCTTTGTCCATAGTTATGTACCGGCATATGAGTTATAATAAATAATGATACAATCTGTAAGGCATTTTCAAAGTTTTCATAAAAATAATGCACAATGCATAACATTGTAACTCATCTTTTTTTGCTTAAGAAGTTACTGTAGTCATGCAGGTGATTAGAAAGCGTTTTCATTAAAAATAATGGATGGTGTGTAGAAGGGCATTTTTTTAAGTTACTTTTTTTGTTGTATGAATTTAATGAGACGCTACACTCCAGGAGCTGGGCGAAGTCACGCCGGGTCAGATAGATAGACAGACCCACCTTTTCGCTGCAGTTGTCTACTCCTCCTTTTCCTTCTTCTGCTGATGCTGCTGCCGCCGCTCCATTTACCCAAGTTAATTGTTGGGGGAAGATGTAAAGATCTTTCAAGTGCTCTTTCAAATGCTTTTTGTAAGTTGGTCTTCGTTTATCTAAGGTTGTTCTAACTGCAACCAATAAATGATTAGACAGACAGGCAGACAGACAGACAGAGAGGGAGGGACGGACAGACAGACAGACAGACAGACAGACAGACAGACAGACAAACAGACAGACAGACAGATAGTCGGTAACGGGAACGGGAACTTATATGACTACTTATATGAATTAAATGAGATGCTCCCCACCAAGGACTGGGCGATGCCGGGTCAGACAGACAGACAGACAGACAGACAGACAGATAGACAGACAGACAGACAGTCGGTAACGGGAACGGAAGCTTATATGACTAATTATATGAATTAAATGAGATGCTCCCCACCAAGGACTGGGCGAAGCCGGGCCGGGTCAGCTAGTTAACATATATTTCTTTCTCCATAATAGTTTTATCTGTACGCATTATCTTTGTTTTTGTTATGTTAAGATATAAGTTGTGATTTTCACTATTCAATTGGGTTGAGGCTATTAGGTTTTCTATACCATTCTGTGTTGTGGATAGGAATACTGTAACATCAGCATACCGAATCTCTGGTATGTCATGACCACCGATATTATGGGCGTCATATAGCTCCCTGTTTATATCATCTCTGACATTTCTCATTATATTTTTGGAGTCTAGGTTAAACAAATAGGGGGACAGCACACATCCCTGACGGACTCCTTGCTTGATGTCCAACCAATCTGATGTCTCGCCATCTATTCTAACCGCTGCTTGTTGGTCTAGATAGAGCATTTTTATTAGTTGTATTACATGTGATGGAAAGCCCATATTCCTCATGATTACCCAAAGTTACTGATGTTGTACACAGTCAAATGCCTTTGATTAATCCACAAAACACTGAGAATAGGTTTACATTAAATTCTCTGCACTTCTCTATTTATTAAACGCATGTTGAGAATGTGATCTCTTGTTCCTCTTCCTTGTCTAAGTCCAGCTTGAACCACGTTAATTTCTTCTTC
Source organism: Cepaea hortensis (assembly GCA_963921405.1). Taxonomy (NCBI): domain Eukaryota; kingdom Metazoa; phylum Mollusca; class Gastropoda; order Stylommatophora; family Helicidae; genus Cepaea; species Cepaea hortensis. The sequence continues at coordinate 116,853,115 of OY992877.1, read as the reverse complement.
CATTTTCTTACGAAGTCTTCCCATTATGATTTTTAGTAGACATTTTACTTGCATGACTGTGCAGGGCAACAGTTCTATAGTTGGTACATAATTTCAGGTTGCCCTTATTTGGTATTGGAATGAAGATAGTTCTCTTCCAATGTTTTGGCCATATACCATATTTCCATTCATTGGCACCTTTCCGTCTTGACAGATGATAGTTTGGTACATTGTGCTTCAAAAAGGCTTAATAACTACGATCCATGGCAGTGGCGAGTGTGGCTGGTAAGGCCAATTCTTGCTGCAAATGTTTGCCCATAGTAGGTGCATGTGAAAACATGGTCACTTCCACCATTTTGCACCATCTTACGTCTCTCACGCTATGTGTGTGCTTTATCTGCAATCATTTTCTCCTTTGTCTTTATTCCATTTCTGATAGTTGCCCTCCATGCATCACGTTCAGCGGCGACGTGCTCCCAATGTGCATTATCAATGCCTGTATCAATCATGTCCCGCTTACACACATCTTTGTATCGTAGTAGAGGCCGACCCTGAGATCTCCTACCCGTCTGTAATTCACCAAAAAAGATGTCCTTTGGTATTCTACCATCATCCATCCTCCTAACATGTCCTATCCATCTAAGTCTACGAAGACTGAGCATGGAATACACCGTCACACAACCTGATCTTTCCAATACTTCAGTATTTGTGATTTTGTCTTGCCACTTAATACCAAGTATTCTTCGCAGACACCGCATATGAAAGCTGTTTAAACGTTTCTCTTGGCGTGAGTAAGTTGTCCAGGTTTCACTGCCATAAAGAAGAGTACTAAGGACACAGGCTTGGTAGACGAGGACTTTTGTTTTGGCAGTAAGCTTCCTGTTCTCCCAGACTCTTTTTGCTAACATGTTCATTGTTGCTGCTGCCTTGCCACTCCTGATGTTGATTTCCTGATCGAGGGATAATTTGCTATTTACCTCTGATCTTAGATATGTAAAATGGTCTACTATCTTCAGTTTGGCGTCGTAAATAAAGATTGATGGTACATTATGTGCACCTTGTGACATAATCTGTGTCTTCTTTTTGTTAATTGTTAAACCAAATTCAGAACAAGCATTGGAGAATGATGATAGTAGATGTTGTAATTCTTCCTCAGAGTGAGTCGTAATCGCAGCATCATCCGCAAAAAGCAACTCTCTGATTAGTACCCTGCTAATTTTGGTCTTGGCCTTCAATCTCTGAGCATTATAGAGGCCACCATCTGAGCTTGAGTGAATGTATATACCGTCATCTTGATCACGAAAGGCATATTTCAGTAGAAGTGAAAAGTATATCCCAAAGAGGGTGGGGGATAGTACACAACCTTGCTTAACTCCACTCTTGATTTCAAACTCTTCTGAAGTTGAGCCATCAAACTTGATTATACCCTTCATGCCTGTGTGGAACGATTCCACAATGGACAGAAGAGTTGGTAGGCAGCCAATCTTCTTTAGTGCTTTGAACAGACCCTCACGACTGACCAAATCGAATGCCTTTGTGAGGTCGATGAAAGCAATAAACAGTGGCTGATTTTGTTCCCGGCATTTTTCTTGCATCTGTCGCAATGAGAATATCATATCAGTGGTAGACCGGTTCTGACGGAAGACGCACTGTGATTCGGGGTAGACTTGATCTCCCAGGACTTGAAGTCTGTGCAGGACAACTCTGGCAAATACTTTCCCAACAATACACAGAAGTGAGATACCCCTATAGTTGTTACAGTTGCTCCGATCTCCCTTGTTCTTGTACAGCGTTATGATGTTTGAATCTTTGAAATCCTGTGGGACTTGTCCTTCTCGCCAGCATAGCTCTATTAGCTGGTGGATCTGTAGAGCGAGTGTGTCTTGCTCACTCCTGATTACCTCTATTGGAATCCCATCCTTACCTGGAGCCTTGCCAGATGCAAGCTCATTTATAGCACACTTAACTTCTGTTATAGTAGGAAGTGTGTCCAGGTAGTCAAGAGTTGGCAGGGCCTCTATGGCGTTGAGGGCATCATCCGCTAGCTTGGTCTCACTTGAGTAAAGCTCTAAATAGTGCTCGACCCATCTATCCATCTGCTGTTTCTTATCAGTGATGATTTCTCCAGTCAAGGTTTTCAGCGGTGCACTTCTTTTGATCATTGGACCACAGGCTTTCTTTATCCCTTCATACATGCTTCTGATGTTTCCCTTATCACTTGCGATTTGAATGGACTCACATAACTTGATCCAATAGTCATTCGCACACTGCCTGGCAGCCTTTTGTACATCCTTCCTCGCTTGCTTCAGCTCACTCAGAGTGTTACGCGTTGGTCTTTCCTTGTTTCTTAAGAGAGCTATCTTCTTTTTATCAATCAAGGGCTGCAGTATCTGGCTGTTTACCGCAAACCAGTCCTGCCTCTTATGATCCACAGTGCCGTAAACCCCTACCGCTGTTTTATAAATAGTTTCCTTACAATTAATAGTTTACTCCATTTATCATTTACTATACAATTTTCTGATGTATCATTGAAAGCGTCTTCAAGTTGCTGTTGAAATTCAAAGCACTTTCCAGGATCGTGAGTGTTAGTAATATTAATCCTGGGGCTAGACTTGTGTTTAGCTGTGTAGATTCTCTTTGGTCTCAGTCTAACCCTTGCAACAACCAAAGAATGATCTGTATCACAGTCAGCACTGTGGTAACTTCGAGTTAATGATGTATGGTTCAGATGTTGTCTCCGTGTGATAATGAAGTCCAGCTGATGCCAATGGATGGATCTTGGATGTTTCCATTTGACCTTATGCATCTCTTTTGTTTTAAAAAAGGAGTTTGTAATACATAGGTCATTTCTAGTGCAGTTCTTTTTCTTCTTCTTTTGTTCGCTTGAAATATGTCTATAACTGCAGTGCTGTCTCTTGTATGAATTGAACTGTCTTTTTCAGTTCACACAGCGGTCCATAGAGTTTATCTTCCACTGTCGTCTCTCTAGGCCAAAAGGTTTGCCTAGATATGTTGTATTTTGGGCAGTCTTGGAGTATGTGCTCTGCTGTCTGCGACGCCAATCCACATGTACACATGGCTGTTCCACCAATCTTGAATTATGTATACATGTGGTTGCGTAATCTATTGTGCCCTGTTCTGAGGCGCAGAATAATGACTTGTTCTGGTCTATCCATAACGTGGTAGTCATCTTGAGCAGGTTTTGGTAACTTTCTGACTGATTTGATCATTCTTTTCTTTTGGTGGTATGTTACAGGCACATCAGGCTGTTCTTCTTTGGCTCCTTCCTTAGCCAATTGATCAGCTCTGTCGTTCCCGGGTACTCCACAGTGGGATGGTATCCACTGTATGGTGACCTTATGCTGACTGCTAAGTTCAGAAAGTAGTGTCCTTAGTACTGGCAATTTCCCAGACAGGAGCGCCTCGAGTACTGATTTTGCATCTGTCAATAGCACCACAGGTTGTGTACCATTGCTGGTATTTAGTAATTTCTCTGTTGCTATCTTGATTGCCTCAATTTCAGCATCGTAGTTATGGCAGTACTTTCCTGTCGGTACTCTAGCTGTGTCCCTGGTATTATTTGAGTATTCTATGGACACTCCCGCTCCTCCATTTCGAACAGCATTTTGTGCTGACCCATCTGTGTAGACTCGGATCCAAAGGTCCTGTGGGTATTCTTTATCAAGGAAGCTGAGAGTGGCTGTTCTGCGCTGCACACTGTTCTGATCTTCCTTGTCAAATATTCCTCTCACTTTTGTCTGGATTTGTAATGATAGTCTATGCTCATCTTTCCATGGAGTTCGCTCTGGAATAGTTGTCAGGGGGATACCAACTGTGGGCAGATCGGTGGTTTCTCTGCAGAGTCGTTTGGCCTGGTGGATAAAACTACTTCTTTTCAACCGCCCCATAGCTAGGTTTTCAAATCTGTTCTTCATAGGGTGGCCTGGCAAGCTGAGGAACTTTTCTGCTTGTATTAGTGTTTTTGTATCTCTGCGTTCTCTTAAAGCTTGTGTCCTCCCCATTTTCTCCATTGCTACTATAGGGGTTGATCTCATCCCTCCTGTGATGACTCTAAGAGCGTGATTTTGCACCTTGTCCAGCTCCTGCAATGTAGTTTTTGATGCTGAACACCACGCAGTTGACCCGTATTCCAAGTGTGGTCGTATGCTCTGTTGATAAACTTTGCTAAGTATTTTCCCACTAGCTCCCCACGTGGTTCCAGTTAGCTTTCTCAGGATGGCAATTTTCCTTCTGGCTTTTGCTACTGCTTTTTTGATGTGTTTTCTCCATGTCAGCTTGTCGTCGAATGTTACACCAAGGTATGTTGGTTCTTTATCTTCTCTTAGGGGTGTTCCATTTATCTGAATGCTCCCTGCCTTTTGTTTCGGAGAAAGGGTAAATAGAGTGGTGCTGCACTTGTCAGTGTTTATGCTGATACACCATCTATCCGCCCATGCAACAAATGTATCTACAGCTCTGTAGCAATATGGTGGCCACTGATGCATGTTCATTTGCGCTCCACAAAACCAGGTCACCAGCGTACATTGCCGCTTTAATTCCATCGGGTAGATTAGCAACAAGATCATTGATGAAGATTAGAAAGTGTTGGGGAACTAATAATAAAAATCTGGAGGACAGAAGAATTACCCCATGACTGGAAAGAGTCATTATTGATACCTATCTTTAAGAAAGGAGACAAGTTCCAATGTGAAAATTATAGAGGAATATCACTACTGTCCACAAGCTATAAGATACTATCCGCAGTATTACTAAATAGACTAAAACCATATTCAGAAGACATATTAGGTGACTACCAGGCGGGTTTTAGACAAAACAGATCAACGATATATCAGATATCTATCTTACGACAAATAGCCGAGAAAAATTGGGAATATAAAAGAGATCTCCATAACATTTTTGTGGATTTTAAAAAGGCTTATGATAGTGTCCATAAGAATAGTCTATGGAATGCTATGCAGGAATTTGGAATACCAAGGAAGTTAATCAACATGACCAGACTATGCATGGAAGATACTTATAATATAGTAACATATAAAGGCAGGAAATCAGACCCTTTCCAAATAACATCTGGCTTGAAACAGGGTGATGCACTATCACCGCTACTCTTCAATCTGGCTCTAGAGAAAGTTGTAAGGAAGGTAAAGGAGGATTGTGATATAGGAGGAACATCCAAGCTGCTTGGTTATGCAGATGATATAGATATTATAGGGCAAAGTGAACAAAAGACATTGGAAATATTGACTCACTTAAAGGAAAAAGCCCAACAGATGGGGCTGGTTATCAACCAAGATAAGACAGAATATATGGACATTTCAAGAGACGGAATGGCTAAAAACTCTAGCCACATACAAATAGATAATATGACCATTAAAAGAACGGAAACATACAAATACCTGAGTACAATCTTCAACTGCTCCAACATCATAAGGGAAGAAATACAAACTAGAATCAACTCTGGAAATAAGATATACTATGCACTACAACATCTACTAAAATCAAATGCGCTATCTCGTAACACCAAAATCACAATATACAAAACACTGATCAGACCAGTTGTGCTGTATGGCTCTGAAACCTGGAGTACAACGAAAGGAGACGAAGCCTTGTTACAAACCTTTGAGAACAAAATTTTAAGACGCATCTTTGGACCCATTAGGGATACACAAAGTGGAGAGTGGAAAAGAAGAAGTAACAAAGACATTTATGATCTGTTTAAGTCCCCGCTAATCACTGATATCATGAAGGGTAATAGACTACAATGGCTGGGGCATATAGAAAGAATAGAAGATAATAGGGAAACAAAACTCGCTTACACTCAGGAAATAAATGACCGTAGACCCCGAGGTAGACTAAGAAGACGGTGGAGAGATAATACATATACAGACTTACAAGCACTTGGAATCAACGACTGGCAAGAGAGGGTCCACCAGAGAGACGAATGGAGACGGATTGTATCTGCAGCAAAGAACCTCAATGGCTCGGAACGCTGAAGAAGAAGAAGAAGATGAATCCCCAGGCACTTTTGTTGCCTCTTAACACGGAGCCATCGCTACAGAATCACATCACCAAGACGAGAGTAATCATGAATTAATTGCTGAATTTCTACTTCCGTAGTGCCTGCTGGCCACTCCCTACACTCACAGCCCAATATGATTATAACCCCACACAAGTCTGGTCTATTCGGCACTCTGACCCACTCATGCAAGGATGTATCGCATACACGCTACTGGGGTGTCCCTTGTACATCCCAGAATCACCTCCATGGCTTTATTCTGTATGTGCTCTAGTTTCACTAGTTGACTCTTTGAGACAGTGAGCATTACCAGTCCATACTCTACCACTGAAATGATCAAGTGCTGAAAAAGTGTGAAAAGCATTTTCTGCTCCATGTCCCTTGCTGTTATACTCTTCAGTGCATTTAGCCCCTTCTGACATTTTGTAACCACTTTAAACATGATTCCCTAAAGGTCAGGCTTCTATGAATAGTGATTCCCAGGTACTTCAGTCTGCTTTCTCTATTCACATTTCTACCATTTATTGTGTGAAGCTTAGGAGGTCAGCTTTAACAATCCTACTTTTCAGAGAGCACTACAAGACAGATGCCTTTTCTGGGTTAATGACAGATTCATCTCCGTACATAAATCCATCACTTTGTCCATTGTCGCCTGAAGCTCCTGATCTGTTTGATTTTTGTCCCTCCTCTGCAAAAATATCATCTGCAAATGTTAGTATCCTTCCAGCTCCTGGTGCTTTGAGGCTTGCAATCTTGCTCGTATACACATTGAAAAGCACAAGTGAATTTGATCCCCGTGGTAGTCCGGGGGCATAGATACATAGCTCAGGGGTCCACATACCGAACCGTAGAACCACTCTAAGAGAATACAGAACAGCTGCAATCCAGTTCACCAACCAAGGACAGACTCTCTTCTCCATAAGAGCGTACATCAACATATCATATTTGACTCTGATGTATGCATCCTCAAGCTCGAGTGCTGTTGATAACACCATTCTTTTTGGAGTGCAAAGAAGTAATCCAGCAGACGACAGGCCATTTGTTGCATATTGCTTCATGATGGTGAGGGCTGATCTGGTTCACAAGATCACTCCCACGTCTAGCAATTGTTGTCTCGGATGGCTGTGTGAGGTGCACCCAATCGGGATCCTATCTGTTTTGGAACCCTTCATAAACATCATAGCCACATGTGACTGCATTTTACTAAGTATCTTTCCCTGGCCGTTAACTTCCAAGACCTTCGGGAGGAGCTTTTCCTTTTCTAAATATTCCTGAAGCTTAACAGCAACAATCTTCTCCAACACCTTGCCAAAAGTAATATGTAGGGTGATAATCCTAAACCCATTTAGCTTTGAATGATCTTTGTCTGGTTTAAGAAGTGGTGTTAAATGACTGTGCACCCAATCCAGGGGTACTGGTGACGTCCTGATGCTCAGGTTAAAGCTAGCAGCCATTTCCGTAAGTTCTCCATCACTCATTTTCTTATGTGGGTATACTTAACCCAATCGGGCCCTGGTGTGGTGTCTTTTGCTTCTTTTTTTTTTTTCAATACAATATTTCAATGTTATAACCAGATGGTATATCACACAAATCAAACTCTAATGATCATTTCCTTTTATCACTTTCTTCAACTTTATCTTGAAATTTACCATAAGTAGTTCATAATCTATGTTGCAGTTAGCTCCCAGCAGTGTCTTTGCGGTTGTTACACATGTCCTCCATCTTTGCTTACTCAGATGTAATCAATCTGGTTCCTGTAGTTACCATCAGGTGCAGTCCAAGTGAAGAGCCTTCTTAGATGTTGTTTAAATAGTGTTTGTAATTGACAGGCTATTATCAAGGATATGTTTCTCTCCTATCTTACTTCTATCTTCTATACCAAATCTGGTTCATACCCTATCTTCTTCTTCTGATTTGTTTTTTTTAATTCCAACTTTCGCATTTAAATCCATCATGATTATCGAACTGAATCTTTTTTTTTTGGTGCTTTTTCTAATATTTCTTGTAGACTGCAGTAAAATTCCCAGATTTTGTTCTCTTTTGTTGCTGTTGTTGGTGCATAGACTTGTATAATTGTGATGTTTCTTTTCTTTGTTTTCAGTTTGATTGCAAGAAGTCAACCATTGGCTGGGTTTTATCAAAAACATGCAGAAGAAACTTTTTTGTCAACAGGAAACCAACCTTGCTCAGTCCACCTTTTCCTTTCCTTGAATATACGAATGTTTCCCAGTTGTGTCTCTCCAAAACAATCATTTAAAATCAATCATTTTTGCCTATCTCATCTCATCTCATCATGTTCCTCTTGTACCTTGTGGTGTCGAGGTGAAGTATAAACAACGGGAGCGTGCTCGCTTATGGGCTTCATGTATCAATATTCCCATGGGCTCTGTTATTCCCTGCATCCATCGTTTACGTGGTCGGCCTCTTCTTCTGCTTCCATCTGATCTGTACATCACTGCTTGTTGTGGTATACTGTTAATTGGTAACCTACTTGCATGGCCAAACCATTTGACTTGCTGCCCTCTAATAAAATCTAGCGCTGCTATAACCCCCACTTTAGTCCAGATTTCTTCATTTCTGATCTTATCTCTTCTTGATACATTGAGTATTCTTCTCAGGAATCTCATTTCTGTTATGATTTTTCTTTTCTCTTTTTCTGGCATTGTCCAGATTTGGCTTTGGTAGCATAGAGTTGGTAGGAATATTGTGTTGTAAAGTGCTTTCTTAGTAGTTATTGATACATGTTTGTTCTCTAGTATTGGTGCCATTTGTCCAATGAGTTGGTTTGCCTTATTGCATCTATTTTCGATCTCGTCTTCTGATTTGTCATTTGATGATATTATACTTCCTAGGTACTTGAAACTCTTTACTCGTTTTAAGATTGGGTGAAACTGCGGTAAAGCTGTGAAAATGTAAATCGGCTTTATTCTGAGTTACACAGAGATCGGAATTGTGAGGTAAGTATGAACATTTTTTCCAATTCTCATTTTCTCTTCATTGCTTTCATTTTTTCATCCTTTTGCTCTTCTCGTCCTGTCGTCACCTTTTGATGTAGTCACAGGAGATCTCCTTGACTATATGTTGTGTTTGTTAATGTGTTTGTTTGCTGATGAAGGCTAATTACCGCAACATCCTGTATGTGTCGTAAATCTGTTATGTAAAGCTGCACTACTTTGTGTCATTTTATATTGTTTACTTGTTTTAAGGCGCATCGCCTAAACCCTAAAAAACGCCTTAACCCTAAAAAATCAAATTCTATAATATTTAATTTCTATGTTCTGTTATGGTATAGGATTTGATTCTGAAGACTGATGATTGATAAAATACTAACAAATTGACTTTGTATGTAACGGTTTCCATGGAAACCAAGATAAACAGCGGCCATATCGGATTTCTTAAATGTGATCTAAAACAGTTACTTATTAATTTACAAGCTTCATATTTTGTATGTGGGTACAGAAATAGAATATGTACATTTTGTCAGAAGCTTTTACTGATATCACTTGGACATTTATTTCTACATAATTAAAAATAAATTTCAACATTTTCATTGACAATATTTTTGATTATTTTTACTATTGCACAAAAACTAAATCTTAGTTTTAAAAAAGCTCTTGACAAAATGTACATACTACAATGAAGAATATGTCTGCCATGTTTCATTGTAATATGACTAGCCGTTTTTGAAAAAAATTGAAAAAAAGTAAAGAAATATGGCAAAATGAGAAAACGGGGAAAAAGAAATTATTTTCATGTTTTTTATACTAAAAAAGCTATATTAGGGTCAAATTCGGACTTTTCTGCAATTTTTTAGTTCTGGTAGGCTTTTTGGTGCTTACGAGCATTTGCCAGTTATTGACTTCGTGATTTCTTACGTTGAGCATATGATTGTATGTTAATTTTCTTGGAACAAGGCATTTTTCAATTCGCGTGTGGATCGGTTGCCAAGCGAAAACACAACAAAACAGCCATCTTGGAAACCCACGTGATCAGTTTCCGCCAACGAGCGTTGCGCATTCAGCGCGGTGTTCCATATATGGAATTTTACGGAAAATTATTGATTCGACAGAAACTGTCGTACACAGAAGAGCTCTCAATTAAACGAACCCGAAGTTTAACGAACAATTAGGAGAGTTCATGACCTTTACAGTGATGTATGAAACACGCGGATCGCGCGTCGGCAACATATCGTTGCTATGGCTTGAAAAAACGTCAATTTCGTTGCAATTTTCAATAATTAGACAATTCTACACCTAGCGTGGGTTCAGTAACATATGAATATTGCATTAAAATAACAGTTTTTAAAGAAAAACAAGTACCGAATCTGATAGAAGACATGCTAAGGTGTTTAAAAATGAACCATTCCAAAAATAGCCAAGCTGACCAAAAATCGATATTTTTTGAGGTTAGCATCGCCTTAAGGGATGTTCATTTAGGTGAATCGTTGTTGCTTTTTCTTTTTTAGTTATAGTCAGTACCTCTGTTTTATTTGTGCTAATTTTCATGTTATGTTCCCTACACATTTTTAGACTATTCATGTGGTCTTGTAATTCAGCTTCTGATTTTGCTATTAGTGCTTGGTCGTCCGCAAACAGGAGTTCTCTAATTATTAGATTTGCAGATGGTTTTTCTTCTGTGTTCTCGTCATGCAGTGTTCCTGCGGTTTCGTTTGGCTGGTTTCTTTACATATGTTGTCTATATATGTTATAAACAAGAGAGGGGACAGGACACAACCTTGTCGTACTCTGGATCTTATGGTGAAGGGTTCTGAGTGTCCTCCAGTTGCTCTCACTATGCATTCACTGTTGTTGTATAAGCTATGTGCGGTCTCTTTTGCTGCCTTTGTTTTTCCAAACTGGTATAATTATGGCATTTCCCCAGTCTCATGATGACTGTTGTTCTACCCCAACATGGTTGAATAGTCTATGTAGCCATGCTGTTCCTACTTCTCTTGCTGCTTTAATGAGTTCATTTGGTATTTCATCTTGTCCTGGTGATTTGTTCAATGAGGCTAATCTGATGGCTTCTATAATTTCTTCTTCAGTATGTCTGTTCTAGTTCTTTGATGGCATCTGTGCCGGTTTCTTGAATTCCTGTGACATCTAATCGGATGTTGAGAAATTATTCGAAGTACTGTTTCCATCTTATTAGGATTTGTTTTTGTTCACTTATTGGTTCTCCATTTTCGATGTTAATTATTTCAGTTGGGTCAAAGGGTTCTCCTCTGGTTCTCATTGCACTTATCTTTTTATAGAAGTTTCTAGTTGCCTCCTTGTAGTTTTTATTTAGAGTTTCTCCATACTCCTCCCAGTCATTTTGTTTTTCTCCCTTTACTATTCTACTCACATGTCTTCTCGCTATTCTATATTCTATGTAATCGCATTCCTGTTTGCTTTTCGACCACTTTTTATATTTTTCCTTTTTGTCTTTTACAGCTTTCTTTACTTCTGCATTCCACCAACTTGTTATTTTCTTTATCCGTGTTTTGCATTTTTTTCGTAGTTCCACATGTTATCTTTGCAGTATTTAAAATGCTTGATTTGAACATCTCCCATTCTTTTCCACTGTCTTTCTTTCTATAGCTAATTTTACAAAGATTTCAGTTAGCTCTTTTTCATAATTTTCCCTCACGGCCTCGTCTTTGAGATTTTTTAAGTTTACTGATTCACATGGGATGTATTTTCCTGGTCTTTGCTTCCTTCTACTGATGGTTCTTATTGTGGCAACGACAGCTTTGTGGTCTGTGTTTATACCTAAGTTGGGCACTGCCCTTGCATCTAATATATTTCTCTTCCTTCAGGCTTAGATATTAACATCCAAAACACAAAAACTATGATAATTAGCAGTGGAAAGGAAAGTTCATCAATGAACACAGTAAATGGGGAGATACTAGAACAAGTAACAAGTTTCTCCTATCTTGGACATACAATAATAGATGATGGATTGAATTTTATGCAAACGAGAGCAGTCATCAACCTACTGGAATCGTCCGACACAGATTAAGGTCTGGGCAGATCGCAGATCTTAATCCACGTGCACACTTACTGAGATATTTTGCCCCAACTATTCAGACGAATTGCAGGCCCTAAACATTACAGCATCAGCACAATGTCAATGGCAACAGTTTGTCACAGTGATGAATTTTCAATTCTGCAAGCCCTCAGCGGTGACAAACAACCGGTATTGAAAAATAAAAACACTAAACGCTTTGAATAACAACAGAAGAGTAATATTGCGGTGGAAACTGACATGTTGTGGCATAACAAGAAACGTGAGAGCAAACATGTCAAATTAGGGGACAACACACGTACATACGAATCAATCTATAAACTTCAATGAAAAGAGGACCAACATCTTGGTCGTTAAGAAGAAAGCCCACTACAGAGACACTGACAACTATTTTCATAGTGCAAAACAGGTAATCATGTTCCGTCTCTGAACGGTAAACAGCAGAGTAGACAATCTTTCACGAAGACTCAAAGCGGGTCTGTCACCCATGTTTACGTGTGAACAAACTACACAGACAGCTGAACAGATCCTTAAAAATTTACACATGATGACTAAATTGCGGTATCATTTCTGGTCACTCCATACGCACATTAACGCACAGCTGTTTAGAAGCTTTCACAAACTCGATATAAAAAGCTAAATGCATCCTGGTAAGATGACTCCTTGTGTACACATTATTAACCAGCAGCTGAAGAAACAAGAAGGAAGTGAAAAATAAGGTAAGAAATATATTCCTTCTACTTTCCTGTCAATTTACACATTATTTATCCCATGCCTCTGTAAATTCTCTGTCTTTACTAATATTACACATTGCACCCCTCTCGGGAGTCTCCGTGGTGAAGTGGTCAAGCCATCTGACTCGGGCTCCGACGGTTGTGTGTTCAATTCCGGGCTGCATCCTTCATTTCACGAGTGCATTTTTTCGGAGACTCCCGAGGGTCGTTGCTGGAGCTACGGAGTTCGTGCTTTGTGCGACGCTTTCCGTGCTGTGGAAAGAGACTGAGCCATATGGGATAAAAACCCTGTGCAATGCAGTCGATCCTGTCAACTTTTAAGCGACTTTTTTTTTATTGCACCCACTCCCATACGAATCTGGCTAAGCCTTGTACTTGTGTTGTTACCCGAAATGATGTGCTTTATTGTAAGACTAGTTTGTTAGCATGAATTCACTACATTTTCGCCAAAACATCAAAGAAATTATGCCGCTTTCAATGATTTAAGTTCCCTTTGCCCCGGGAAGGTTAACCCGGTCAACAATTGCCCGCAGAAGTCGGATGTGGCGGCCTAACGGCGCAAGAGCGCAGCTCTGCTGTAAACAGGCACAACGCAATCACGTCCGGGGAAAAAACTCCGGATGAACGCAGAAGAAGTTGCCTTTGGACCTATCAAGGACATATTCCTTGGGTGGGGGTAAACATAAGACGGCAGGAAAACTTTCATAATGATGCAGCAGACAGTTTTCATAAAAATTTATCGTGAATAAAGGCATTCATTTCTGAACAGACTATAGTTAAATTGCCTGGTACAAATAACATAAGAATGGGTAAGCAGTAAGCCTTAATGAGTAAGGTAAGGTGAGTCATGATTGGAAATATTAATATTATTATTATTAAATATTGACATTGAACAGTGTAAATATGCTACATAGTAATACTATAGTCTGTTTACTTATATACTAATACAGTAATAGTAGTATTAACTATTAAACTATTAACTATTACAGTATTACTTACTATTAATAATAACGAGTTCCAGTAACTAGGATAAACAAACATAGCCGCAAAATGTATTTTGCGCATGCACAGAAGGACAACACCGGATCCTCAAAAATAATATTTAAAAAGTTACTTTTCATGTCTATGGTTGGATACCTTCAAATAACACGTGACAATCACGAACGCCATCTTAGCTTCCTGTCAAAAGGTCTCACTTTCACTGTGCATGCGCAGCGTGGTTGAGATTTGCTTTGTCATTTAACAATCGGTTTTTGTTTGTGAGAAGGTCAGTAATTTTATGTTTTAGAGATTGATCGGTTAATATTAAAATGTTTTTATATGGATTTTCTAATTCTGCATCCAACTATATACATATTCGGAGAGTTTCATCGCTTAGATCACTGTCGCTTTGATAGAAACAACAAATGCGCTGACATGTGTTGCGTCAACTTTGCCCATTGCAAATCAATGGCCGCAGTGAGTCAATCTCGCACGTTCGTACAAAATTTATTTTAAAATTGATGGATTTATATTAAGATGTTTTAGTGTGGATTTTCGAATTCTGAATCCACCTTCTAATGTTTTCTTGTCTGTAAAGGTAAAAGAGATGCTGTGAAGACCTTGCCTGTCGAGACCGTGATCTGCTTCCGTCGGCAGCATAGGTATTAGTATGACAACTTTCAACGGTGAGTTGAGTTTATATATGTTTATGGTTTTAAAATCTATTGATGATACTGTTTTAAACATATACGTTAACCTCAATTTCTATTCCATTCTTCAGAGATGTAAATTATTAATGTACTAGTTATTCATGTTAATATACAGCATTTTATTAATATTTTTTTCTTTTTCTTTTCAGGTTTTTTTTCTTTTCAGGTTTTGGTCAGAAAAATGTCTTAGAGCTGATTGCAAATGATGATAATCATAGCTATCTTGCTAATACTATCTGATGCTATCGTTAACAAATATATGTGTGTTAATTTATGTATTTAACTAGTATGGTTTAATGCTTAGAAAGTTAGAAATAATACTTTATCAAATATTAGTTTAATTATACAGCAATTGCTAGCTTATGCTTATATTTCAGGAATTTCAATTTGCTCAATAGAGCTGGCCCAAAAGAGTACACAGTACACAGTGAGTACAAGAGGTGCAGCAAGAAACTGTGAGTACAACTGTGGTCGAACATGCTGTCTTTATGTATTTCTTTCTGCAAATCTTTTTCATATAGTGGCCAGTCTGTAAAAGAAAATTTAAAAAAAAAAATCTAATAGCAACCATACAATAATAATTAATTGGCGGCCATTTTTATATGCTAATTAGATAACGTTGCATCATATGTAAACATGATTTAACCCATTATGTGTGTAGCATCATTCCGCTCCGCATAATACAAGATATTACTTGCCAGGGTTTAAAGCTAATATAAAGAATGCAATTGGTAATTAATTAGTATAATAACTATTTGTGGTCATTTTTATATGCTAATTAACCCTTAGACCCCGGCCAGGCCGATTTAGTGGCCCTCCAGCGGCCATCTTGCTCTTTTGAAAAAGACGAAGTGTCCAGAAATCGGCCCTGTTTGTAAGAACTGCTGTGATTGGTGTGCTTTTAATAGTACAGACCAATCAAATGCCTCCTTGCAATCGTCAGCCATTTTAGCCGCCACATTTCCGTTTCTAGCGTGATTCAGACAAGTGTTCATTACTTTGTGCAGTTTTTTCCGAAGTAACCCATTTTTTCGTGGATTTGTGATTTCTAAAATGGCTAGCTTTGAACCCGAAGATGTACTAGCATTGACTAGCTCTGATAGTAGCGATTTTGACAGTTCAGGACTTTCAGATAACGACTGTAGTGATACGGAAAGTGCCGATGAAGGACCAGACCTCGTGTTTCCATGGATTAAGTGTATGGGGACTGAAGAAGATCGTGATGATCCATACCCATTCATGGAAATGTCCGGACCAAAACACATGCCGCCAGATGATAGCCCACCTATTTTGTATTTTGAGTTGTTTCTCACACTCAATCTTATTACATTGTTTGTGAAAGAAACAAACAGATATGCCAGGCAGTTTCTTGATAGTGAAGTCCTCAAGAGAAGGTCTCTAGCTCACAGTTGGGTTGAGGTTACTGTGAATGAAATGAGGGCCTTCATAGCCATAATTCTCAACATGGGTTTGGTTCAAAAGCCTACAATGAAGTCGTACTGGTCAACTGAACCATCCCAAAGAACACCTTGGTTCGCAGAGCTAATGAGTAGGGATAGATTTGAACTTATTCACAAATTTTTTCACATGGTGAATAATATTAGTTTAGCCAAACCTGGTGAGCCCGGTTATGATCCTTGTGGAAAGTTTATTCCTCTCGTTGAACATGCGAATAACACGTTCCGACATTATTACACCCCTCATAGAGAGATCTGCATAGATGAGACTTTGATTGGTACTAAAAACAGAACACAGCTAATACAGTATCTCCCAAATAAGCACCATCATAAATGGGGAATAAAGCTTTATATGTTATGTGATTCTCATTCTGCATACGTTCTCGGTTTCTTCGTTTATAAAGGCAAGCGTGATAATATTACCAATGATCAACAAGCAGCTGATAGTGGATTAGCCCATAGAGTTGTGATGAGACTGCTCAGAATGGGCAACTATCTGAATAAAGGATACCATCTGTTTGTTGATAATTTTTTTTCAAGCATGCCCCTTGTCAAAGAGCTGGGAGAAAACCTGACACACCTCACTGGGACGCTGAGACGCAATAGGAAAGGAATACCAAAAGGACTGAAAGTGAAGATGAACCCTGGAGACATAATTAACTTCAGACAAGGAGAAACTCTTGCCACTGCCTTTAGGGAAAAGAAGTCCCAAAAGAATCCTGTCCTACTGCTGTCCACTTTGAACAAGGCAGAGACTGGAGAAGTGCCACTGCGGAGACGTGGTCAACATGAAGGTGGAGATGCTCCTCAAACTGTTCGGAAGCCAAGAAGTGTTCTGGATTACAACAAACATATGGGTGGGATAGATCAGAATGACATGATGTTGTACTGTTATCTGGATGAGAGGAGGACTGTGAAGTATTGGAAGAAAGTAACTTTCAACATTCTCGCAAGAATGATGCTGAATGCGTACATTTTGTATAAAGCTCATTCGACTGTAAATGTGATGGCTAGATACAAATTCACTACATTGGCCATTGAAGCACTTTGTAAGGAATACCGTACCCCACAAGTAAGCGATGAAGTCCCTGAAGCTAAAGGGGTATGTTCCGTTCCAGATGGAAAAGAGAAAGACTGTTGTGTGTGCAGTGACAGAAAAATTCCTGGAGGGCAGAAGCGAGCCCGGTCAATGTGCAACAAATGTCAAAAGGGACTTCATGGTTGTTGCTTTTCTAAACATAAGTGTTCAAAGTTATTCTAAAGTGGTGTAGGCATTCAGTGAGGAAATATTAGGTGAGTACCATTTTTTTTAAATGTAGTTTATTACAAAATATTATGATGTTATTAAATATTTTATTTTTCACAAAATGCAAATGAGGTCACCAAATTTGCATAAACATGAACAAAATAACTTCAATCATACACAGAAATAAACTTTAGTTTATCCTCTTTAAGAATATATATACTTGTATATACCTATATAGGGTTCTAATATTTTTTTTTGAATTTATAAAATTGTCACCTCAGTCATTTCTGTACTCCAAAAAAATGGCTCCGTCTTCTTCAGAGGGAAACCTAAATTTGGCCCAATGTTGTTCCGTCTTAAAAGGGTTAATTAGATAACGTTGCATAATATGTAAACAGGATTTAACCCATTATGTGCGTAGAATCATTCCGCATAATACAAAATATTACTTGCCAGGGTTTAAAGCTAATATAAAGAATGCACTTGGTAATTAAAATAACAAATTATTCCTCCCCACGACGCTTGACGGCAGAAGTGGAAGATGATGATGATGATGATGATGAATTAAAATAACAACTAATTGGCGGCCATTTTTGTATGCTAATTAGATAACGTTACATCATATGTAAAAATAGATGACATGAGCAGTTAGGCTTCGATACACCGATTGCAATGATATATGGTTGCTAGGATGTTCGTTCAAAAAATAAACAAGCTACACTAGTAAGAACATAAATTTTGATAACTTCTGCTATGACCTTGAGCTGGACACGAAAAAAAGATGCCCAGAGAGATCTTTTGTTTCAATTTCTGCGTTTAGAATCACGACACTCAAAGTTGCATATCTTCGCTTCTAATTGACATACATGCATCATCTTGGTACCGTTAGATTCGGTTTCTCAAGGCCTATCTTTCGGTGGTGGTCTCATTAGTAAATACTCAAATTTAAAATCTGATGGTTCGTACTATAATATAATAATATTAACTAACTACTAACCACTCGTTTCATATAGGCTTCGTTGTCATTATGCGCCGCTGCAGCTTGTGATGCATCTTGTGCAATGTCAAAAATAGTTGTTCGAAATGCTGCGTCCATTTTTAACTTGAAATCTTCTGAAACGACGAAATAATGGCCGGTTTTCGGTTTGTGTGCCTGTGGTGCTGGCGGAAAATGGCAGTCGGAGCCGGAGTCTGCCGGAGCCTCACACCTCTCCCTATAAACGGGCTATTTTTAGTGTGGGGAATGCATGCTCTGTGTTCAGGTCGTGTGCTTTCCTGGTACCAGAGAATGTGTGTGGGTGAGGGAGCTGGATACGCGTACACAGTTCCACTACAAAAACATAGACAGGAAAACGCACCTATCTAGAATGTTTGACACGTCCGTGTGTTCTATCTCTGTAGGTGGTAATGGGAACAGCCTTATGTTAACTCATTCTATTCCAAGTACCTCACTATTCGTGCATTGGTTACTTCATACAACACACACTGTTTGTAACTATTTCAGTCTCCAGCCAGTTAATATGTTAAAAGTAAACTGGTAAAATAAATGAAGAACGATAAAAAAAAATTGTAGGAAGTCGAAACGGTCACATTAATAACTAGGACCTAGTAGTTAGCTGGAGGAAAATAAATGTGCTGGTGGAGCTCATCTACCCTGGATAGAAATCCATCTATATGAAGAACACAGAATGGCAAACAACCACTGCCTTGTGGAAATTCTCTCTCTCTCTCTCTCTCTCTCTCTCTCTCTCTCTCTCTCTCTCTCATCCTCTCTCCCTCCCTCACAAACATACCATACACACACGCACACATACACACACACACACACACACACACATGTTCGGACGCGCTGACACATGGAGAATTCATTCATTCAGTAGCATGTCCTTTGCAGAACCTCGCTCAGTAACAACCTTCCGGAAAACCTCTCGATCGTACACTCATAAGCAAGATGTCCAGCGTCCGATACACCCATCTAGAGATCATCCGGCACGCATCTTCTCTTTGGTCTTCCCCGTCATCTCTTCCCATGCATATTTTTTTTTTTTTTTTGGTTTGCATATCCTTTACAGGACATCGCTGTCAACATAAGCATCTTTCAGCTGATTGTTAATTTCTTGGCAAGATTACGCTCAGTAGTTTGCCATTGCTTTCTGAGCGACCGGCCCACATACCCCTAAGTTACCGACGCGGAGAGAACCGCTACCAATTCTCGCGCACGTCACGCTACTCACGAGAGTATACGGGATTAAGGAGAAAGTCGTGTGACACCTAGACCAGGGAGACGGCTCCCAGGCATATACCCCTCCATTATTGTTCTCTCCAAACTTTCGTGACGTTTCAAGTGACCAAACTATTTCAATTGTTCAATTGTCTTTGTTTTATCGTCTTTAATAGCCAACCTTCTTCAATATTCAGCTCTTGAAGTATGGATGTATTATTTGTTCTTTTCTTTATCCAAGATATTCTTAGAACTTGTCTATTTTATATTCAAAGGCATTTATGCGCTGTTCAGCTTGTTTAGTAAATGTTCAGGTCTCACAGGTGTATGTTGCAATCTGTCCCACTCCATAATTTTTTAATTGAATAGAGAACTCAGGCATTGAAAATGACCGGGTTAATTACTAAGGAAGAGTGGGGACTGTCTGGGGAACAACCACATTCCTCAGTGAGGGAGTGGGGGGGGGGGCGAATCTCAATGAGGTACAGGTACTGTGGGCCATGAGAACGCATTATCATCATGTGACATGTCGTGGGTCAGATTCGTGTTCTTGTCTCGACCGTGTCACGTGCATGGTTGCCATTCTAGATGTTTTAGATCTAGATCTAGTTGTTGTTTTTTTCCTGCGTCTAGATGTAGTTTTTTTTTTTTTTGACGTTCAGGTGTTAGATGTAATTATAGATGTTTTTCATTTGGAGTTAGATAATTTATAGATTTTTCTTTTCTTTAAATCAATCAATCATGTGCCATGCCGGAAAGCGTGGGCGGTCATGATTCGCCATTTCACTCGATCACCAGAGTCGTGGATCAGCTCAGTGTTCCTATCTCGTCCATGCCATGTGGCCAAGCCATCCAGGTATTTTCCTCTCGGTCTTCCTCTTGGTCTGTTCCCTTCGATCTTGCCAGCTGTCACTAAGTTCTCCAGTCCATTTCTTCTCATAACATGTCCAAAAAAATTTTGACTGTCTACGTCTAATTTCTCTAATCAATCTACGATTTTCATTTGTCTCTTGTAGTACTTGGTCATTGGTTTTTCTATCTGTCCATGGTATTCTTTGCATTTTCCTCAGAAACCACATTTCTGCAGCCATCAGATGTTTTTCAGCTTAACTGCACATTGTCCAAGTTTCACATCCATACAAAATAACAAGCTTTTTTTTCGGTGTCATTTAATTATCTTATATATAAAAAAGGATGTGTGTGGATATGTAGGCCTATGTCCTTTATGTGCTCGCGAACGGCCCATCCGATTGAGATGAAATTTTCTGCACGCCTTCCTTTCATTCCAGCGCAACCAACTGTGATATTTTTTTAGTGTGAAATCGGCTGCTTACTTAATATTATTTAATATTTCATTTTTTATTATAATTTTTATATTGCGAGGGGAATTAACTCTAGAAAAGTTATTTCAAGGGGCATAACTTTTAATAACATTGCTGTATAGCTTATAGTCATATTGTTGCATCGTTTTCAAAGATTTATAAACTCTTTTTCTGTAGTTATGTACCGGCGTATGAGTTGTAATAAATAATGATATAATCTTTAAGGCATTTCCAAAGTTTTCATAAAAATAATGCACAATGCATAACATTGTAACTCATCTTTTATTGCTTAAAGAGTTACCTACAGTCATGTCGGTGATTAACAACATAATAAATAAATAATAGTTACCTTATCTCTATCAAGTTTGAAGATTTTATGTTTCTTTACACTGTCGTCAACTCTACGAAGACATGGAACAACTTCAGCCATTATTAAATCTACAGGCATATGCGTTATAATCCTCCTCCTCCTACTACCCTCTTCCTCTTCCCCTCCTCCTCCCTCTTCCTCCTCCTTCCTCCTCCTCCCTCTTCCTCCTCCTAATCCCTCCTCTTCCTTCCTCCCTCTTCCTCCTCCCTCCTCCTCCTCCACCTCCTCCCTCCTCCTCCTTCTCCTCCCTCTTCCCCCTCCCTTCTCCCTCCTCCTCATCCCGCCCCCTCCTCCCTCTTCCTCCTGCCTCTTCTTCCTCTTCCTCATCCCTCCTCCTCCCTCCTCCTCCTCCTCGTCCTCCTCGTCCTTCTCCTTTTGCCCCCCTCCTCCTAATCCCTCCTCCTCCCTCCTATTCCTCCCTACTCCTCCTCCTCCCTCCTCCTCCTCTCTCCGCCTATCTCTTCCTCCCTCCTCCTCCCTCCTCCATGCTCTTCCTCCTCCCTCTTCCTCCCTCTTCCTCCTCCTCCCTCCTCCTACCTCCTCGCCCTCCTCCCTCCTCCTAATCACTCCTCTTCCTTCCTCCTCCTCCCTTCTCCTCCTCCTCCTCCCCTCCCCCTCCTCCTCCTTCTCCTCCCTCCTTCCTTCTCCCCTCCTCCCTCCTCCTCCCTTCTCCTCCTCCTCCCTCTAACTCCTTCCTCCTCCCTCCACATTCCTCCTCCCTCTTCCTCCACCTCCCTCCTCATCCTCCCTCCTCATCCTTCTCCCCCTCCTTCTCCCTCTTCCTCCTCCCTCCTCCTCCTCCTCCCTCCTCCTCCCTCTCCCTCCTCCTCCCTCTACTCCTCCTCCTCCCCCTCCTCCTGCGTTCTCCTCCTCCCTCCCTCTCCCTCCTCATCCTCCTCCTTCTCCCTCCTCCTCCCCCTCCCTCCTACTCCTCCCTCCTCCTCCTAATCCCTCCTCCTCCCTCCTATTTCTCCCTACTCCCCCTGTCTCCTCCTCCCTCCTCCTCCCTCCTCTTCCCTCCTCCACCTCCCTCTTCCTCCTCCCTCCTCCATTTACCCAAGACAGACAGACAGACAGATAGTCGGGAACGGGAGCTTATATGACTACTTATATGATTTAAATGAGATGCTCTCCACCAAGGGCTGGGCCAGGTCAGACAGACAGACAGACAGACAGACAGACAGACAGACAGTCGGGAACGTGAACTTATATGACTACTTATATGAATTAAATGAGATGCTCACACCATGGGCTGGGCGAAGCCGGGCCGGGTCAGACAGACAGACAGATAGATAGTCGGGAAAGGGAACGGGAACGGGAGCTTATATGACTACTTATATGAATTAAATGAGATGCTCCACACCAGGAGCTGGGCGATGCCGGGTCAGACAGACAGACAGACAGACAGACAGTCGGGAACGGGAACTTATATGACTACTTATATGATTTAAATGAGATGCTCTCCACCAAGGGCTGGGCCAGGTCAGACAGACAGACAGACAGACAGACAGACAGACAGACAGACAGACAGTCGGGAACGGGAAATTATATGACTACTTATAAGAATTAAATGAGATGCTCACACCATGGGCTGGGCGAAGCCGGGCCGGGTCAGACAGACAGACAGATAGATAGTCGGGAACGGGAACGGGAGCTTATATGACTACTTATATGAATTAAATGAGATGCTCCACACCAGGAGCTGGGCGATGCCGGGTCAGACAGACAGACAGACAGACAGACAGTCGGGAACGGGAGCTTATATGACTACTTATATGAATTAAATGAGATTCTCCCCACCAGGGACTGGGCGAAGCCGGGCCGGGTCAGCTAGTCTTATATATAAAATAGGATCTCCGTATGTATGTATGTCCTTTAAGCGTTCGCGAACGGCCCATCCGATTGAGATGAAATTTTCTACACGCCTTCCTTTCATTCCAGCGCAGCCAACTGTTATATTTTTTTAGTGTGAAAGCGGCTGCTTACTTAATATTATTTAATATTTCATTTTTTATTTTAATTTCTATATTTCGAAGGGACTTAACTCTATAAAAGTTATTTCAAGGGGCATAACTTTTAATAACTTTTCTGTATAGCTTATTGTCATATTGTTGCATCGTTTTCAAAGATTTATAAACTCTTTGTCTATAGTTATATACCGGCATATGAGTTGTAATAAATCATGATATAATCTTTAAGGCATTTTCAAAGTTTTCATAAAAATAATGCATAATGCATAACATTGTAACTCATCCTTTTATGCTTAAAGAGTTACCTACAGTCATGTGGAGGGCGGACGCGCCATGGACCAGGCCGACATTCTGAATGCTCTACGAGAAGTAAGACTTTTGCGAGAACCAAGTGATGACTGTGAATCTACAACAATGGCCAGACTGCGAGAGCAGCAAATTAAAAGAGGGGTGGCCAAACAAGAACACTACGCAGGAAGCCAAAGAAGATTGATAAACCAACACAGAACTGGCTTCGTTAGCCGCTACACGTTGCGGGATTTGCTGAGGAGGGGATCCGAGCACTTATGGACTGATTGGTTCGATGTGCAATGAGGATGATCTGTCGACTAACTAACTAACTAACTAACTACAGTCATGTCGGTGATTAACAACATAATAAATAAATAATAGTTACCTTATCTCTATCAAGTTTGAAGATTTTATATTTCTTTACACTGTCGCCAGCTCTACAAAGACATGGAACAACTTCAGCCATTATTAAATCTACAGGCATATGCGTTATAATCCTCCTCCTCCTCCTCCTCCTACCCTCTTCCTCTTCCCCTCCTCCTCCTCCCTCCTCCTCCCTCCTCCTCCCTCTTCCTCCTCCTTCCTCCTCCTCCCTACTCCTCCCTCTTCCTCCTCCTAATCCCTCCTCTTCCTTCCTCCCTCTTCATCCTCCCTCCTCCTCTTCCCTCCTCCTCCTCCACCTCCTCCCTCCTCCTCCTTCTCCTCCCTCTTCCTCCCTCCTCCCCCTCCCTTCTCCCTCCTCCTCCCTCCTCCTCATCCCGCCTCCTCATCCCTCCTCCTCTCTCCTCCTCCCTTTTCCTCCCTCCTCCTCCCTCTACCTCCTCCCTCCTCCACATCCCTCTTCCTCCTCCTCCCTCCTCATCATTCCTCCTCCTCCTCTCCTCCTCCCTCCACCTCCTCTCTTCTCCTCCTCTTTCCTCCTCCCTGTCCGTCATCCTCCCCCTACTCATCCTGCGTTCTCCTCCTCCCTCCTTCTCCCTCCTCCTCCTCCCTCTTCCTCCTGCCTCTTCTTCCTCCCCCTTCCTCCTCCCTCCTCCTCCCTCTTCCTCCTCCTCCTCCTTCTCCTCTTTCCCCCCTCCTCCTCCCTCCTATTCCTCCCTACTCCTCCTCCTCCTCTCTCCGCATATCTCTTCCTCCCTCCTCCTCCCTCTTCCTCCTCCCTCCTCCTCCCTCTTCCTCATCCTCCCTCCTCCTACCTCCTCGCCCTCCTCCCTCCTCCTAATCACTCCTCTTCCTTCCTCCTCCTTCCTCCTCCTCCCTTCTCCTCCTCCCCTCCCCTCCCCCTCCTCCTCCTTCTTTCTCCCTCCTCCTCCCTCCTCCCTTCTCCACCTCCTCCTCCCTCCTCCCTCCTCCTCCCTTCTCCTCCTCCTCCCTCTACCTCCTCCCTCCTCCTCCCTCCACATTCCTCCTCCTCCCTCTTCCTCCACCTCCCTCCTCATCCTCCCTCCTCATCCTTCCCCCCCCTCTCCCTCTTCCTCCTCCCTCCTCCTTCTCCCTCCGCCTCCTCCTCCTCCCTCCTCCTCCCTCTACTCCTCCTCCTCCCCCTCCTCCTGCGTTCTCCTCCTCCCTCCCTCTCCCTCCTCATCCTCCTCCTTCTCCCTCCTCCTCCCCCTCCCTCCTACTCCTCCCTCCTCCTCCTAATCCCTCCTCCTCCCTCCTATTTCTCCCTACTCCCCCTGTCTCCTCCTCCCTCCTCTTCCCTCCTCCACCTCCCTCTTCCTCCTCCCTCCTCCATTTACCCAAGACAGACAGACAGACAGATAGTCGGGAACGGGAGCTTATATGACTACTTATATGATTTAAATGAGATGCTCTCCACCAAGGGCTGGGCCAGGTCAGACAGACAGACAGACAGACAGACAGACAGACAGACAGACAGACAGACAGGCAGACAGTCGGGAACGGGAACTTATATGACTACTTATATGAATTAAATGAGATGCTCACACCATGGGCTGGGCGAAGCCGGGCCGGGTCAGACAGACAGACAGATAGATAGTCGGGAAAGGGAACGGGAACGGGAGCTTATATGACTACTTATATGAATTAAATGAGATGCTCCACACCAGGAGCTGGGCGATGCCGGGTCAGACAGACAGACAGACAGACAGACAGTCGGGAACGGGAACTTATATGACTACTTATATGATTTAAATGAGATGCTCTCCACCAAGGGCTGGGCCAGGTCAGACAGACAGACAGACAGACAGACAGACAGACAGACAGACAGACAGACAGACAGTCGGGAACGGGAAATTATATGACTACTTATAAGAATTAAATGAGATGCTCACACCATGGGCTGGGCGAAGCCGGGCCGGGTCAGACAGACAGACAGATAGATAGTCGGGAACGGGAACGGGAGCTTATATGACTACTTATATGAACTAAATGAGATGCTCCACACCAGGAGCTGGGCGATGCCGGGTCAGACAGACAGACAGACAGACAGACAGTCGGGAACGGGAACTTATATGACTACTTATATGAATTAAATGAGATGCTCCCACCAGGTGCTGGGCGAAGCCGGGCCGGGTCAGACAGACAGACAGACAGATAGACAGACAGACAGATAGATAGTCGGGAACGGGAACGGGAGCTTATATGACTACTTATATGAATTAAATGAGATGCTCCACACCAGGAGCTGGGCGATGCCGGGTCAGACAGACAGACAGACAGACAGACAGTCGGGAACGGGAGCTTATATGACTACTTATATGAATTAAATGAGATTCTCCCCACCAGGGACTGGGCGAAGCCGGGCCGGGTCAGCTAGTCTTATATATAAAATAGGATCTCCGTATGTATGTATGTCCTTTAAGCGTTCGCGAACGGCCCATCCGATTGAGATGAAATTTTCTACACGCCTTCCTTTCATTCCAGCGCAGCCAACTGTTATATTTTTTTAGTGTGAAAGCGGCTGCTTACTTAATATTATTTAATATTTCATTTTTTATTTTAATTTCTATATTTCGAAGGGACTTAACTCTATAAAAGTTATTTCAAGGGGCATAACTTTTAATAACTTTTCTGTATAGCTTATTGTCATATTGTTGCATCGTTTTCAAAGATTTATAAACTCTTTGTCTATAGTTATATACCGGCATATGAGTTGTAATAAATCATGATATAATCTTTAAGGCATTTTCAAAGTTTTCATAAAAATAATGCATAATGCATAACATTGTAACTCATCCTTTTATGCTTAAAGAGTTACCTACAGTCATGTGGAGGGCGGACGCGCCATGGACCAGGCCGACATTCTGAATGCTCTACGAGAAGTAAGACTTTTGCGAGAACCAAGTGATGACTGTGAATCTACAACAATGGCCAGACTGCGAGAGCAGCAAATTAAAAGAGGGGTGGCCAAACAAGAACACTACGCAGGAAGCCAAAGAAGATTGATAAACCAACACAGAACTGGCTTCGTTAGCCGCTACACGTTGCGGGATTTGCTGAGGAGGGGATCCGAGCACTTATGGACTGATTGGTTCGATGTGCAATGAGGATGATCTGTCGACTAACTAACTAACTAACTAACTACAGTCATGTCGGTGATTAACAACATAATAAATAAATAATAGTTACCTTATCTCTATCAAGTTTGAAGATTTTATATTTCTTTACACTGTCGCCAGCTCTACGAAGACATGGAACAACTTCAGCCATTATTAAATCTACAGGCATATGCGTTATAATCCTCCTCCTCCTCCTCCTCCTCCTACCCTCTTCCTCTTCCCCTCCTCCTCCTCCCTCCTCCTCCATCTTCCTCCTCCTTCCTCCTCCTCCCTACTCCTCCCTCTTCCTCCTCCTAATCCCTCCTCTTCCTTCCTCCCTCTTCATCCTCCCTCCTCCTCTTCCCTCCTCCTCCTCCACCTCCTCCCTCCTCCTCCTTCTCCTCCCTCTTCCTCCCTCCTCCCCCTCCCTTCTCCCTCCTCCTCCCTCCTCCTCATCCCGCCTCCTCATCCCTCCTCCTCTCTCCTCCTCCCTTTTCCTCCCTCCTCCTCCCTCTACCTCCTCCCTCCTCCACATCCCTCTTCCTCCTCCTCCCTCCTCATCATTCCTCCTCCTCCTCTCCTCCTCCCTCCACCTCCTCTCTTCTCCTCCTCTTTCCTCCTCCCTGTCCGTCATCCTCCCCCTACTCATCCTGCGTTCTCCTCCTCCCTCCTTCTCCCTCCTCCTCCTCCCTCTTCCTCCTGCCTCTTCTTCCTCCCCCTTCCTCCTCCCTCCTCCTCCCTCTTCCTCCTCCTCCTCCTTCTCCTCTTTCCCCCCTCCTCCTCCCTCCTATTCCTCCCTACTCCTCCTCCTCCCTCCTCCTCCTCTCTCCGCATATCTCTTCCTCCCTCCTCCTCCCTCTTCCTCCTCCCTCCTCCTCCCTCTTCCTCATCCTCCCTCCTCCTACCTCCTCGCCCTCCTCCCTCCTCCTAATCACTCCTCTTCCTTCCTCCTCCTTCCTCCTCCTCCCTTCTCCTCCTCCCCTCCCCTCCCCCTCCTCCTCCTCCTTCTTTCTCCCTCCTCCTCCCTCCTCCCTTCTCCACCTCCTCCTCCCTCCTCCCTCCTCCTCCCTTCTCCTCCTCCCTCTACCTCCTCCCTCCTCCTCCCTCCACATTCCTCCTCCTCCCTCTTCCTCCACCTCCCTCCTCATCCTCCCTCCTCATCCTTCCCCCCCCCTCTCCCTCTTCCTCCTCCCTCCTCCTTCTCCCTCCGCCTCCTCCTCCTCCCTCCTCCTCCCTCTACTCCTCCTCCTCCCCCTCCTCCTGCGTTCTCCTCCTCCCTCCCTCTCCCTCCTCATCCTCCTCCTTCTCCCTCCTCCTCCCCCTCCCTCCTACTCCTCCCTCCTCCTCCCTCCTATTTCTCCCTACTCCCCCTGTCTCCTCCTCCCTCCTCTTCCCTCCTCCACCTCCCTCTTCCTCCTCCCTCCTCCATTTACCCAAGACAGACAGACAGACAGATAGTCGGGAACGGGAGCTTATATGACTACTTATATGATTTAAATGAGATGCTCTCCACCAAGGGCTGGGCCAGGTCAGACAGACAGACAGACAGACAGACAGACAGACAGACAGTCGGGAACGGGAACTTATATGACTACTTATATGAATTAAATGAGATGCTCACACCATGGGCTGGGCGAAGCCGGGCCGGGTCAGACAGACAGACAGATAGATAGTCGGGAAAGGGAACGGGAACGGGAGCTTATATGACTACTTATATGAATTAAATGAGATGCTCCACACCAGGAGCTGGGCGATGCCGGGTCAGACAGACAGACAGACAGACAGACAGTCGGGAACGGGAACTTATATGACTACTTATATGATTTAAATGAGATGCTCTCCACCAAGGGCTGGGCCAGGTCAGACAGACAGACAGACAGACAGACAGACAGACAGACAGACAGACAGTCGGGAACGGGAAATTATATGACTACTTATAAGAATTAAATGAGATGCTCACACCATGGGCTGGGCGAAGCCGGGCCGGGTCAGACAGACAGACAGATAGATAGTCGGGAACGGGAACGGGAGCTTATATGACTACTTATATTAACTAAATGAGATGCTCCACACCAGGAGCTGGGCGATGCCGGGTCAGACAGACAGACAGACAGACAGACAGTCGGGAACGGGAACTTATATGACTACTTATATGAATTAAATGAGATGCTCCCACCAGGTGCTGGGCGAAGCCGGGCCGGGTCAGACAGACAGACAGACAGATAGACAGACAGACAGATAGATAGTCGGGAACGGGAACGGGAGCTTATATGACTACTTATATGAATTAAATGAGATGCTCCACACCAGGAGCTGGGCGATGCCGGGTCAGACAGACAGACAGACAGACAGTCGGGAACGGGAGCTTATATGACTACTTATATGAATTAAATGAGATTCTCCCCACCAGGGACTGGGCGAAGCCGGGCCGGGTCAGCTAGTCTTATATATAAAATAGGATCTCCGTATGTATGTATGTCCTTTAAGCGTTCGCGAACGGCCCATCCGATTGAGATGAAATTTTCTACACGCCTTCCTTTCATTCTAGCGCAGCCAACTGTTATATTTTTTTAGTGTGAAAGTGGCTGCTTACTTAATATTATTTAATACTTCATTTTTTATTTTAATTTCTATATTTCGAAGGGACTTAACTCTATAAAAGTTATTTCAAGGGGCATAACTTTTAATAACTTTTCTGTATAGCTTATTGTCATATTGTTGCATCGTTTTCAAAGATTTATAAACTCTTTGTCTATAGTTATATACCGGCATATGAGTTGTAATAAATCATGATATAATCTTTAAGGCATTTTCAAAGTTTTCATAAAAATAATGCATAATGCATAACATTGTAACTCATCCTTTTATGCTTAAAGAGTTACCTACAGTCATGTGGAGGGCGGACGCGCCATGGACCAGGCCGACATTCTGAATGCTCTACGAGAAGTAAGACTTTTGCGAGAACCAAGTGATGACTGTGAATCTACAACAATGGCCAGACTGCGAGAGCAGCAAATTAAAAGAGGGGTGGCCAAACAAGAACACTACGCAGGAAGCCAAAGAAGATTGATAAACCAATACAGAACTGGCTTCGTTAGCCGCTACACGTTGCGGGATTTGCTGAGGAGGGGATCCGAGCACTTATGGACTGATTGGTTCGATGTGCAATGAGGATGATCTGTCGACTAACTAACTAACTAACTAACTACAGTCATGTCGGTGATTAACAACATAATAAATAAATAATAGTTACCTTATCTCTATCAAGTTTGAAGATTTTATATTTCTTTACACTGTCGCCAGCTCTACGAAGACATGGAACAACTTCAGCCATTATTAAATCTACAGGCATATGCGTTATAATCCTCCTCCTCCTCCTCCTCCTACCCTCTTCCTCTTCCCCTCCTCCTCCTCCCTCCTCCTCCCTCTTCCTCCTCCTTCCTCCTCCTCCCTACTCCTCCCTCTTCCTCCTCCTAATCCCTCCTCTTCCTTCCTCCCTCTTCATCCTCCCTCCTCCTCTTCCCTCCTCCTCCTCCACCTCCTCCCTCCTCCTCCTTCTCCTCCCTCTTCCTCCCTCCTCCCCCTCCCTTCTCCCTCCTCCTCCCTCCTCCTCATCCCGCCTCCTCATCCCTCCTCCTCTCTCCTCCTCCCTTTTCCTCCCTCCTCCTCCCTCTACCTCCTCCCTCCTCCACATCCCTCTTCCTCCTCCTCCCTCCTCATCATTCCTCCTCCTCCTCTCCTCCTCCCTCCACCTCCTCTCTTCTCCTCCTCTTTCCTCCTCCCTGTCCGTCATCCTCCCCCTACTCATCCTGCGTTCTCCTCCTCCCTCCTTCTCCCTCCTCCTCCTCCCTCTTCCTCCTGCCTCTTCTTCCTCCCCCTTCCTCCTCCTTCCTCCTCCCTCCTCCTCCCTCTTCCTCCTCCTCCTCCTCCTCCTCTTTCCCCCCTCCTCCTCCCTCCTATTCCTCCCTACTCCTCCTCCTCCCTCCTCCTCCTCTCTCCGCATATCTCTTCCTCCCACCTCCTCCCTCTTCCTCCTCCCTCCTCCTCCCTCTTCCTCATCCTCCCTCCTCCTACCTCCTCGCCCTCCTCCCTCCTCCTAATCACTCCTCTTCCTTCCTCCTCTTTCCTCCTCCTCCCTTCTCCTCCTCCCCTCCCCTCCCCCCCCCTCCTCCTCCTTCTTTCTCCCTCCTCCTCCCTCCTCCCTTCTCCACCTCCTCCTCCCTCCTCCCTCCTCCTCCCTTCTCCTCCTCCTCCCTCTACCTCCTCCCTCCTCCTCCCTCCACATTCCTCCTCCTCCCTCTTCCTCCACCTCCCTCCTCATCCTCCCTCCTCATCCTTCCCCCCCCCTTCTCCCTCTTCCTCCTCCCTCCTCCTTCTCCCTCCGCCTCCTCCTCCTCCCTCCTCCTCCCTCTCCCTCCTCCTCCCTCTACTCCTCCTCCTCCCCCTCCTCCTGCGTTCTCCTCCTCCCTCCCTCTCCCTCCTCATCCTCCTCCTTCTCCCTCCTCCTCCCCCTCCCTCCTACTCCTCCCTCCTCCTCCTAATCCCTCCTCCTCCCTCCTATTCCTCCCTACTCCCCCTGTCTCCTCCTCCTCCCTCCTCCTCCCTCCTCTTCCTCCTCCACCTCCCTCTTCCTCCTCCCTCCTCCATTTACCCAAGACAGACAGACAGACATATAGTCGGGAACGGGAGCTTATATGACTACTTATATGATTTAAATGAGATGCTCTCCACCAAGGGCTGGGCCAGGTCAGACAGACAGACAGACAGACAGACAGACAGACAGACAGACAGACAGACAGTCGGGAACGGGAACTTATATGACTACTTATATGAATTAAATGAGATGCTCCACACCAGGAGCTGGACGATGCTGGGTCAGACAGACAGACAGACAGACAGATAGACAGACAGTCGGGAACGGGAACTTATATGACTACTTATATGAATTAAATGAGATGCTCCCACCAGGGGCTGGGCGAAGCCGGGCCGGGTCAGACAGACAGATAGACAGACAGACAGATAGATAGTCGGGAACGGGAACGGGAGCTTATATGACTACTTATATGAATTAAATGAGATGCTCCACACCAGGAGCTGGGCGATGCCGGGTCAGACAGACAGACAGACAGACAGACAGACAGACAGACAGACAGTCGGGAACGGGAGCTTATATGACTACTTATATGAATTAAATGAGATGCTCCACACCAGGAGCTGGACGATGCCGGGTCAGACAGACAGACAGACAGATAGATAGACAGACAGTCGGGAACGGGAACTTATATGACTACTTATATGAATTAAATGAGATGCTCCCACCAGGGGCTGGGCGAAGCCGGGCCGGGTCAGACAGACAGATAGACAGATAGACAGACAGACAGATAGATAGTCGGGAACGGGAACTTATATGACTACTTATTTGAATTAAATGAGATGCTCCACACCAGGAGCTGGGCGATGACGGGTCAGACAGACAGACAGACAGACAGACAGACAGACAGACAGACAGACAGACAGACAGAGAGACAGACAGACAGACAGAAAGTCTGGAACGGGAGCTTATATGACTACTTATATGAATTAAATGAGATGCTCCCCACCAGGATTGGGCGAAGCCGTGCCGGGTCAGCTAGTCTTATATATAAAAAAGGATGTGTGTGTGTATGTCCTTTATGCGTTCGCGAACGGTCCATCTGATTGAGATGAAATTTTCTACACGTCTTCCTTTCACGCCAGAGCAGCCAACTGTGATATTTTTTAGTGTGAAATCGGCTGCTTACGTAATATTATTTAATTTTTCATTTTATATTGTAATTTATATACAGCGAGGGGACTTAACTCTAGAAAAGTTATTTCAAGGGGCATAACTTTTAATAACATTGCTGTATAACTTATTGTCATATTGTTGCATCGTTTTCAAAGATTTATAAACTCTTTGTCTGTAGTTATGTACCGGCATATGAGTTATAATAAATAATGATACAATCTTTAAGGCATTTTCAAAGTTTTCATAAAAATAATGCATAATGCATAACATTGTAACTCATCTTTTTATGCTTACGAAGTTATCTACAGTCATGCAGGTGATTAGAAACGGTTTTCATTAGAAATAATGGATGGTGTGTGGAAGGACATTCTTTTAAGTTACTTTATTTTGTTGTATGAATTTAATGAGACGCTACCCGCCATGAGCTGGGTGTGGTGAAACGCCAATGGCTCATGTCCTCATGCCTTCTTTTATTTTGGGTAAACAGGGGGAAACGGCTTTCGGAAGCTATCAGTTCTCTTGTTCGCTCAATCTCCATGGAAGATAGTTCTTTGGGGTTACCTTCATAACACAATCTTTACATGGAGCGAGTAAATATATGTTTGGTTCTTTCGGGTAGACTCGATGGAGCGCCCTGCGACAAATGTGCACTGGTGCGGCTTCTGGAGGATTCATGTCCGTTTCTACTGATCGTTATCCACGGCCGAATGTCAAGAGTCCAAGTTAAAGAATGCGACATTCTAAAGGCAGAATACTGATGGCCTAAGAAAGGTAATCTTAGGTTGTAATTAGTTTGCACTTATAAATCTCTATTGTCTTAAAGACTGAGAGGATATGGCGAAACAGCAGTCTTGCCATATTGGGAAGGGGTGACCGTTAGCCAATCTGGCTACGCGTCTTGATCTTGGCATGGCAAGGGAACACATCTGAAGAATAAGTAGTTACCAAATGATATCGCTGGTTCTTGGCAGCTGATGGACGAGTGATATCTTTCTTCCTACGGCTTACCGTTACTTAGTAGCATCTCTCTTTTAAATATAAGCACATTAGATAGCTACGGTGTGCCGGAAGGAGGGAAGGGCTCCTTGGGGATGGGGTCCACCAATCTATGATCTATCTTCTTGAGCCGGAAGAGGCTATCCATGGTGCTATCTCTTTCGTCTTTTAGTCGATAGGATGATGTGGGGATTATAAATAAACTTCGTTATCTTATTGAGAGAACCTGCATTCCTCTGAATCTATGTGTTAGGTGAGGCACTGCCAGTACATTGCGGCGACAGCTCAGACAAGAGCAGCAGCCAGAAGAGGTAGTATCTTCTTTCATATTCTTGCTGGGAATGGGGAACTTCACTGCGTGCCATACAACCCCACTAATATACTATTAG
This sequence comes from Cepaea hortensis, assembly GCA_963921405.1. NCBI lineage: Eukaryota > Metazoa > Mollusca > Gastropoda > Stylommatophora > Helicidae > Cepaea > Cepaea hortensis. The sequence goes on along the minus strand of OY992877.1, from coordinate 116,819,139 downwards.
TTAACGGGGAGAAACACACAGATTACTAGGCGCACCACACCACAAGATCTTGGTTGTGAGAAAGGCATGGTTTGCAAGTGAGAGGGAAGCATGGACATGAATGTGCCCAATAATAATAAAGGCTTGGTATGAGTGTGGAGAGTGAGTCTTATATGCAAAAGGTTCCTAGGGTCAAACGACAAGACCTCGTCAAGCTGAAGGCCTAGTCTAGGAAAGACGCTGCCAATCCAGGACCTCTTGTCAAGTCGGGCCAATTCAATCAGGGCTCTTGATTAGTATTATTATGTATATATTTTATTATGGCAACTGATGTGCTGAGACCATTAGGAGTCTCATGTAGGCTGTACCAGAAGTTTAGACTGGAGACTCTCACAAATGTTTGTCCTTTCCAGGGTCCTTCTTTGGAAGTATGAACAGAGCTGAAGGTCTCGACAGGGCTCTACGCAGAAAGTATGTTTATGACTATGCCATGGCAAGGTTTGGGCCATGCCAGCTCTAAGGATATGATCTCTACGAGATAGAGCCACTGCTGACCTTGAAAGAATGACCATCAGCTGTACTGACACATCACCAGTCATCTCGATACGCTTGGATTGAGTCCTTTTGTATTATTGGCTGGACCCCGCCAATCACTCAGACACACCCATTATTATATGAGAACTATTCTCCAGGACATTATTTCCTACCTGACATTATGCAAGTGATTCCATGGCACTTCCCTAGAACATTTGATTACTAAAGACTGTGGTCCATGGAAACTTGGAAGTTTGGTTCTACAGAAGGCTGTTGTACGTACAACCAATTACTTGGAAGGAAGGAGATTCTTGCACACGCGGTGAGCTGTATGTGGACGGATCGGACAGTGTATGAAGCTGGGTCTGTGAAGATAGCTACCTGAGGCTCTGTGCCTGAACGTTATCCTTGTTGTGTCTGTTTAGAACTATCTGTTTTATCTGCCTTGATGTTTTCCTGTGCTGTTCTTGATTGGGTTAATAAAATTACTTTCAAGTTATTCTGACGATCGCCATGTTATTTATGCGGCGGCCAGAAATACACCTTAGAGGGTAGGTCCCGAGGTTGAAAGACAGAGTGACAGTGAGTCCAGGGAACGGAGGAGGGTTGGCAAGCAAAAAACCTGTCCCAGCCAGGGCAATAGAATAATATTGAAATATTGTTACATAGTTACTTGGGACCCTCCACGTAGCTTGTTACACTGGGCGAAGCCACGCCGGGTCAGATAGATAGACAGACCCACCTTTTCGCTGCAGTTATCTACAGGCATATGCGTTATAATCCTCCTCCTCCTCTCCCCTCCTCCTCCTACCCTCTTCCCCTCCCCTCTCCATCCTCCTCCTCCCTCTTTCTCCTCCTCCTCCCTCTTCCTCCCTCTTCCTCCTCCTTCCTCCTCCTCCTTCCTCCTCCTCCTTCCTCCTCCTCCTCCCTCTTCCTCCTCCTAACTCCTCGACCTCCTCCCTCCTCCTAATCACTCCTCTTCCTTCCTCCTCCCTTCTCCTCCTCTCTCCTCCTACTCCCTCCTCCTCCCTCCTCCTCCTACGTCCTCCCGCTCATCCCTCCTCATCCCTCCTCCTCCTCCCTTTTTCCCCCTCCTCCTCCTCCTACCGCCTCCTCCTCCCCTTACTCCTCCCTCCTCATCCCTTCTCCTCCTCCCTCCCCATCCTCTCTCCTCCACCCTCTACCTCCTCCCTCCTCCTCCTCCCTCCATATCCCTCCTCCTCCCTCTTCCTCCTCCCTCTACCTCCTCCCTCCTCCTCCTCCTCCTCCCTCCGCCTCCTCCTCCTCTCTCCTCCTCCCCCTCCTCCTCCTGCGTTCTTCTTCTCCCTCATTCTTTCTCCTCCCCCCTCCTCCCTCTTCATCCTCCTCCCTACTCCTCCTCCCCTCGTCCTCCTTCTTCCTCCCTCCTCCTCCCTTTTCCTCCTCCCTCCTCCCCCTCATCCTTGCTCTCCTCCTCCCTCCTCCTCCTCCTAATCACTCCTCCTCCCTTCTCCTCCTCTCTTCTTCCTCCTCCTCCCTCCTCCATCCTTCCCCCCTCCTCCTCCCTCCTCCTCCCTCTTCCTCCCTCCTCCTTCTCCCTCCTCCTCCCTTCTCCCCAACTCCCTCCTCCTCTTCTCTCCTCCTCCTCCTCCTCCCTCTACCTCCTCCCTCCTATTCCTCCCTACTCCTCCTCCCTCCTCCTCTCTCCGCATATCTCTTCCTCCCTCCTCCTCCCTTCTCCACCCTCTTCCTCCTCCCTCCTCCTTCCTCTTCCTCCTCCTACCTCCTCGCCCTCTTCCCTCCTCCGAATCACTCCTCTTCCTTCCTCCTCCTTCCTCCTCCTCCCTTCTCCCCTCCTCCCCTCCCCCTCCTCCTCCTCCTTCTTTCTCCCTCCTCCTCCCTCCTCCCTTCTCCACCTCCTCCTCCCTTCTCCTCCTCCTCACTCTACCTCCTCCCTCCTCCTCCTCCCTCCACATTCCTCCTCCTCCCTCTTCCTTCGCCTCCCTCCTCATCCTCCCTCCTCATCCTTCTCCCCCTCCTTCTCCCTCTTCCTCCTCCCTCCTCCTTCTCCCTCCGCCTCCTCCTCCTCCCTCCTCCTCCCTCTCCCTCCTCCCCCCTCTACTCCTCCTCCTCCCCCTCCTCCTGCGTTCTCCTCCTCCCTCCCTCTCCCTCCTCATCCTCCTCCTTCTCCCTCCTCCTCCCCCTCCCTCCTACTCCTCCCTCCTCCTCCTAATCCCTCCTCCTCCCTCCTATTCCTCCCTACTCCCCCTGTCTTCCCTCCCTCCCCTCCTCCTCCTCTTCCCTCCTCTTCCCTCCTCCACCTCCCTCTTCCTCCTCCCTCCTCCATTTACCCAAGACAGACAGACAGACAGATAGTCGGGAACGGGAGCTTATATGACTACTTATATGATTTAAATGAGATGCTCTCCACCAAGGGCTGGGCCAGGTCAGACAGACAGACAGACAGACAGACAGACAGACAGACAGACAGACAGACAGACAGTCGGGAACGGGAACTTATATGACTACTTATATGAATTAAATGAGATGCTCCACACCAGGAGCTGGACGATGCCGGGTCAGACAGACAGACAGACAGATAGATAGACAGACAGTCGGGAACGGGAACTTATATGACTACTTATATGAATTAAATGAGATGCTCCCACCAGGGGCTGGGCGAAGCCGGGCCGGGTCAGACAGACAGATAGACAGATAGACAGACAGACAGATAGATAGTCGGGAACGGGAACTTATATGACTACTTATTTGAATTAAATGAGATGCTCCACACCAGGAGCTGGGCGATGACGGGTCAGACAGACAGACAGACAGACAGACAGACAGACAGACAGACAGACAGACAGACAGAGAGACAGACAGACAGACAGAAAGTCTGGAACGGGAGCTTATATGACTACTTATATGAATTAAATGAGATGCTCCCCACCAGGATTGGGCGAAGCCGTGCCGGGTCAGCTAGTCTTATATATAAAAAAGGATGTGTGTGTGTATGTCCTTTATGCGTTCGCGAACGGTCCATCTGATTGAGATGAAATTTTCTACACGTCTTCCTTTCACGCCAGAGCAGCCAACTGTGATATTTTTTAGTGTGAAATCGGCTGCTTACGTAATATTATTTAATTTTTCATTTTATATTGTAATTTATATACAGCGAGGGGACTTAACTCTAGAAAGTTATTTCAAGGGGCATAACTTTTAATAACATTGCTGTATAACTTATTGTCATATTGTTGCATCGTTTTCAAAGATTTATAAACTCTTTGTCTGTAGTTATGTACCGGCATATGAGTTATAATAAATAATGATACAATCTTTAAGGCATTTCAAAGTTTTCATAAAAATAATGCATAATGCATAACATTGTAACTCATCTTTTTATGCTTACGAAGTTATCTACAGTCATGCAGGTGATTAGAAACGGTTTTCATTAGAAATAATGGATGGTGTGTGGAAGGACATTCTTTTAAGTTACTTTATTTTGTTGTATGAATTTAATGAGACGCTACCCGCCAGGAGCTGGGCGAAGCCACGCCGGGTCAGATAGATAGACAGACCCACCTTTTCGCTGCAGTTATCTACAGGCATATGCGTTATAATCCTCCTCCTCCTCTCCCCTCCTCCTCCTACCCTCTTCCCTCCCCTCTCCATCCTCCTCCCTCTTTCTCCTCCTCCTCCCTCTTTCTCCCTCTTCCTCCTCCTTCCTCCTCCTCCTTCCTCCTCCTCCTTCCTCCTCCCTCTTCCTCCTCCAAACTCCTCGACCTCCTCCCTCCTCCTAATCACTCCTCTTCCTTCCTCCTCCCTTCTCCTCCTCTCTCCTCCTACTCCCTCCTCTCCCTCCTCCACCTCCCTTTTTCTCCCTCCTCCTCCTCCTACCTCCTCCTCCTCCTCCCCTTACTTCTCCCTCCTCATCCCTTCTCCTCCTCCCTCCTCACCCTCTCTCCTCCTCCCTCCTCCTCCTCCCTCTACCTCCTCCTCCCTCCACATCCCTCCTCCTCCTCCCTCTTCCTCCTCCCCCTCCTTCTCCTCCCTCCTCCTCCCTCCTCCTCCTCCCTCTACCTCCTCCCTCCTCCTCCTTCCTCTGCCTCCTCCTCCTCTCTCCTCCTCCCCCTCCTCCTCCTGCGTTCTTCTCCTCCTCATACTCCTCCTCCTTCTCCTTCCTCCCTCTTCCTCCTCCCTCCTCCTCCCTCTTCATCCTCCTCCCTACTCCTCCTCCCCTCCTCCTCCTTCTTCCTCCCTCCTCCTCCCTTTTCCTCCTCCCTCCTCCTCCTCATCCTTGCTCTCCTCCTCCCTCCTCCTCCTCCTAATCACTCCTCCTCCCTTCTCCTCCTCTCTTCTTCCTCCTCCTCCCTCCTCCATCCTTCCTCCCTCCTCCACCCTCTTCCTCCCTCCTCCTTCTCCCTCCTCCTCCCTTCTCCCCATCCTCCCTCCTCCTCTTCTCTCCTCCTCCTCCTCCCTCTACCTCCTCCCTCCTCCTCCTCCTCCTACCTCCTCCTCCTCATCCTCTCTCCTCCTCTTAATCCCTCCTCCTCCCTCCTATTCCTCCCTACTCCTATTCCTCCCTCCTCTTCCCTCCTCCTCCTCTCTCCGCCTATCTCTTCCTCCCTCATCCACCTCCCTCCTCTTCCGTCCTCCACCTCCCTCTTCCTCCTCCCTCCTCCTACTCCTCCTTTTTCTTCTTCTGCTGCTGCTGCTGCCGCCGCTCCATTTACCCAAGTTAATTGTTGGGGGAAGATGTAAAGATCTTTGCAGTGCTCTTTCTAATGCTTTTTGTAAGTTGGTCTTCGTTTATCTAAGCTTGTTCTAACTGCAACCAATAAATGATTAGACAGACAGGCAGACAGACAGACAAGCAAACAGACAGAGATGGAGGGACAGACAGACAGACAGACAGACAGACAGACAGACAGACTGACTGACAGACAGACAGACAGACAGATAGATAGTCGGGAACGGAACGAGAACTTATATGACTTATATGAATTAAATGAGATGCTCCCCACCAGGGACTGGGCGAAGCCGGGCCGGGTATGCTAGTCTTATATATAAAACTAGCTGACCCTGCCCGGCTTCGCCCAGACCCTGGTGGGGAGCATCTCATTTAATTCATATAAGTAGTCATATAAGTTCTCGTTCCCGTTACCGACTGACTGTCTGTCTGTCTGTCTGTCTGACCCGGCCCGGCATTGCCCAGCTCCTGGTGTGGAGCATCTCATTTAATTCATATAAGTAGTCATATAAGTTCCCGTTCCCGACTGTCTATCTGTCTGTCTATCTGTCTGTCTGACCCTGCCCGGCTTCGCCCAGTCCCTGGTGGGGAGCATCTCATTTAATTCATATAAGTAGTCATATAAGTTCCCGTTCCCGTTACCGACTATCTGTCTGTCTGTCTGCCTGTCTGTCTGTCTGTCTGTCTGACCCGGCCGGGCATCGCCCAGCTCCTGGTGTGAAGCATCTCATTTAATTTATATAAGTAGTCATATAAGTTCCTGTTCCCGACTGTCTATCTGTCTGTCTGTCTATCTATCTGTCTGCCTGACCCTGTCCGGCTTCGCCCAGTCCCTGGTGGGGAGCATCTCATTTAATTCATATAAGTAGTCATATAAGTTCTCATTAAATTCATACAAGAAAAAAAGTAACTTAAAAGAATGTCCTTCCACACACCATCCATTATTTTTAATGAAAACTCTTTCTAATCACCTGCATGACTACAGTAACTTCTTAAGCAAAATAAGATGAGTTACAATGTTATGCATTTTGCATTATTTTTATGAAAACTTGAAAATGCCTTACAGATTGTATCATTATTTATTATAACTCATATGCCGGCACATAACTATGGACAAAGAGTTTATAAATCTTTGAAAACGATGCCACAATATGACTATAAGTTACACAGAAAAGTTATGCCCCCTGAAATAACTTTTACAGAGTTAGGTCCCCTGAAATATATGAAATTATAATGAAAAATGAAAAATGAAATAATACTGAGTAAGCAGGCGATTTCACACTAACAAAATATCACAGTTGGCAGCGCTGGAATGAAAGGAAGGCGTGTAGGAAATATCATCTCAATCGGATTGGCCGTTCGCGAACAAATAAAGGACATACATACATACAGACAGACAGACAGACAGACGGAGATCCTAATCTTATATATAAAAGGCAATCTCCGTCCATCTGTATGTATGTATGTATGTATGTATGTATGTATGTATGTATGTATGTATGTATGTATGTATGTATGTCCTTTATACGTTCGCGAACGGCCCATCCGATTGAGATGAAATTTTCTACACGCCTTCCTTTCATTCCAGAGCTGCCAACTGTGATATTTTGTTAGTGTGAAATCGCCTGCTTACGCAGTATTATTTCATTTTTCATTTTTCATTATAATTTCATATATCTCAGGGGACCTAGCTCTGTAAAAGTTATTTCAAGGGGCATAACTTTTCTGTATAACTTATAGTCATATTGTGGCATCGTTTTCAAAGATTTATAAACTCTTTGTCCATAGTTATGTACCGGCATATGAGTTATAATAAATAATGATACAATCTGTAAGGCATTTTCAAAGTTTTCATAAAAATAATGCACAATGCATAACATTGTAACTCATCTTTTTTTTGCTTAAGAAGTTACTGTAGTCATGCAGGTGATTAGAAAGAGTTTTCATTAAAAATAATGGAGGTGTGTGGAAGGACATTCTTTTAAGTTACTTTTTTTGTTGTATGAATTTAATGAGACGCTACCCGCCAGGAGCTGGGCGAAGCCACGCCGGGTCAGATAGATAGACAGACCCACCTTTTCGCTGCAGTTGTCTACTCCTCCTTTTCCTTCTTCTGCTGATGCTGCTGCCGCCGCTCCATTTACCCAAGTTAATTGTTGGGGAAGATGTAAAGATCTTTCAAGTGCTCTTTCTAATGCTTTTTGTAAGTTGGTCTTCGTTTATCTAAGGTTGTTCTAACTGCAACCAATAAATGATTAGACAGACAGGACAGACAGACAGACAGACAGAGAGGGAGGGACGGACAGACAGACAGACAGACAGACAGACAGACAGACAGACAGACAGTCGGAAACGGGAACTTATATGACTACTTATATGAATTAAATGAGATGCTCGCCATCAGGGGCTGGGCGAAGCCGGGCCGATCAGACAGACAGACAGACAGACAGACAGACAGACATATAGACAGACAGACAGACAGATAGATAGTCGGGATCGGGAACGGGAGCTTATATGACTACTTATATGAATTAAATGAGATGCTCCCCACCAGGAGTTGGGCGATGCCGGGCCGGGTCAGACAGACAGACAGACAGAAAGACAGACAGACAGACAGACAGGCAGGCAGGCAGACAGACAGACAGACAGACAGACAGTCGGTAACGGGAACGAGAACTTATATGACTACTTATATGAATTAAATGAGATGCTCCCCACCAGGGACTGGGCGAAGCCGGGCCGGGTCAGCTAGTCTTATATATAAATTAGGATCTCCGTCTGTCTGTCTGTCTGTATGTATGTATGTCCTTTATATGTTCGCGAACGGCCCATCCGATTGAGATGAAATTTCCTACACGCCTTCCTTTCATTCCAGCGCTGCCCACTGTCATATTTTGTTAGTGTAAAATCGCTGCTTACTCAGTATTATTTCATTTTTCATTTTTCATTATAATTTCATATATCTCAGGGGACCTAACTCTGTAAAAGTTATTTCAAGGGGCATAACTTCTCTGTATAACTTATAGTCATATTGTGGCATCGGTTTCAAAGATTTATAAACTCTTTGTCCATAGTTATGTGCCGGCATATGAGTTATAATAAGTAATGATACAATCTGTAAGGCATTTTCAAAGTTTTCATAAAAATAATGCACAATGCATAACATTGTAACTCATCTTTCTTTGCTTAAGAAGTTACTGTAGTCATGCAGGTGATTAGAAAGAGTTTTCATTAAAAATAATGGATGGTTTGTGGAAGGACATTCTTTTAAGTTACTTTTTTTTCTTGTATGAATTTAATGAGAACTTATATGACTACTTATATGAATTAAATGAGATGCTCCCCACCAGGGACTGGGCGAAGCCGGACAGGGTCAGGCAGACAGATAGATAGACAGACAGACAGATAGACAGTTGGGAACAGGAACTTATATGACTACTTATATAAATTAAATGAGATGCTTCACACCAGGAGCTGGGCGATGCCCGGGCCGGGTCAGACAGACAGACAGACAGACAGACAGACAGACAGACAGACAGACAGACAGACAGACAGACAGTCGGTAACGGGAACGGGAACTTATATGACTACTTATATGAATTAAATGAGATGCTCCCCACCAGGGACTGGGCGAAGCCGGGCAGGGTCAGGACAGACAGATAGACAGACAGATAGACAGTCGGGAACGGGAACTTATATGACTACTTATATGAATTAAATGAGATGCTCGACACCAGGAGCTGGGCAATGCCGGGCCGGGTCAGACAGACAGACAGACAGACAGACAGACAGTCAGTCGGTAACTGGAACGAGAACTTATATGACTACTTATATGAATTAAATGAGATGCTCCCCACCAGGGCATGGGCGAAGCCGAGCAGGGTCAGCTAGTTTATATATAAGAATCTCCGTCTGTATGTCTGTATGTATGTCCTTTATGCGTTCGCGAACGGCCCATCCGATTGATATGAAATTTTCTACACGTCTTCCTCTCATTCCAGCGCTGCCAACTGTCATATTTTTTTTTCTTCCTCCTCCTCCCTCCTCCCTCTCCCTAAAAACGTATGTAAATATATGATGATGATGATGAAAGAATCCCCGAACCAAAACGCTAGGAAAAGCGAAGAAAATGACGTGACTACACAGAATCGTCACACGGCAATCATCATCATCATCAAGTGCCGTGCCGGCTGGCGTAGGCGTTCATATGTAAGGAAGTTATCTACAGTCCTCCTCTTCCTCCTCCCTTTCCTTCCTCCTCCTCCTCCTTCTACCTCCTCCTCCTCCCTCTACCTCCTTCCTCCACCTCCTCCTCCTCCCTCCTCTTCCT